>CM055818.1:21423117-21470330 GCA_029582265.1 Zoroaster sp. YZ-2022 | reverse complement strand
GGGGATGTAATTTGAGGCAACAGTTGCGAAAACGATCAAAAACCTGTTTCAAATGGCACAAATGTTCAGAAAACGAATTCGAAAATATTATAACATGGTCTAAATAACATAGTACCGATTGTTGTTGTTGTTGTTGTTGTTGTTGTTGTTGTTGTTGTTGTTGTTGTTGTTGTTGTTGTTGTTGTTGTTGTTGTTGTTGTTGTTATTAAAATTGGCCACATTGTACAATGGTCGGTAAAACAAAGAACATAACGATTACTATTCTTTGTTGTTGGTAATGGTCCCAAAATATCGACACTGACACGTTCAAATGGACCTGGAACTTTATGGTTATTAAGGGAGCTAATACCTTGTGTCTGTGTGTTTTCTTTTGTGCACAAGACATACAGTTACGAACCCAATTATCTATGTCTTTATACATTCTCTTCCAAAAGCAGCGTTGGCGAATACGTCTATAGGTTCTTTGAAATCCTGAATGTGCTGCAAGAACGTTATGATGACAATTATTCAACACAGTATCAACAAATGGCAAGGGAACATATAATTGGGATACATTTCTTTCTGGTGCGTGTTGATTTGACGGAATATGCCAAATGTGATACAGTAACCCATTTTGTACTAATATTGATCAGCTTGTAAGACTATGTTCCTAGCCCTTTTATCATCGATAGGTAAATCGTTTAATTCAAGGAATTTTACCATGGGCCCTGCAAAACCATATGTCTGTACTGCTTGTTTGAATTTATCCAGATTAAGTACAGATGGAAATGGCTTAGTGTTTTGTTGTACATCGCTAGCCTACTATCACTAAGTATTCTTTTTCCACGCTGAAATCTAAGATTTTTCACAGCATTAACTCTTTCACTAGGCATATGTTCTTTACAATCATCTTGTAACACATCATCTCTTAAGTTATCAATTTCTATATTTACCCAAGTAGTATTCAGAGTAATTGGACCAGTCTTGTTAGAATTATAACACGTAATACGAGTTAGTAGGCCTACATGCATTAAGTTGATCATAACGAATTCTACTGAGTGCATCAACATGACAATCTCGTCCTTTGATGTGTACAACTTCAAAATTATATGCCTGTAACTCGAGTATCTAACGTGCTATTCGACCACCACCAATACTGTGTTTACTGTCAAATAGCCATTTTAATGCACAATGGTCAGTAAAGATAGTAAACTTAACTGCTTGAAGATATTGAGCATATTTTGTTATACCTTCAACAACTGCTAGGGCCTCCAATTCCGTAGTTGTATAATTACGTTATGCATTACGCAATGCCCTTCCACTATAGACAATGGCTCTTTCTTTGCCATCTTGAATTTGAGCCAAAGTGAAACCAAGTCCCTGTCCACAAGCATCTGTTTGGAGAAAGAATTCTGTACCGTCAAATCTGGGAAAAGCCAAAATAGGAGGTTTGACATCTTCATTCTAAATAAATGGCACTTTCTTTCTAGTCAAATTTGTGAGTGGTTCCGCAGTTTTACAAAAATCTTTGATAAACTTACGATAATATCCAACGAAGCCAAGAAATTATCTTACTTCTGAAACTTGTGGGCGTAGGATAATTTTTGGGTCTCTCTACTTTATCTGGATCGGTTTCAATCCCTTCACCACTCAAAACCATGCCCAGATATTTTATCTTCCTTCGGGCAAATGTACACTTTTTGGGATGTAATTTGAGGCAACAGTTGCGAAAACGATCAAAAACCTGTTTCAAATGGCACAAATGTTCAGAAAACGAATTCGAAAATATTATAACATGGTCTAAATAACATAGTACCGATTTCCAATTTAAACCTCACAGTACATCCTGCATAGCTCTTTGAAATGTGGCTGGGGCCGAATGCAAACAAAATGGAAGCACCTGAAATTCATAAAGAGAATCTTGTGTAATGAAACAAGCTTTGGGTTTGGAAGATTCCTCTCGTTCTATTTGCCAATACCCAGCTGCGAGGTCTATGGTTGAAAAATATTTGGGTTTTGTTACACCGAAACTGTCAAGTGCATCAGAGATGTTGGACAAAGGAAAATTATCCATGACACTAATCTTGTTAAGTCTTCTGAAGTCTACACAAAAACGAAAAGTATTTTATTCTTTTTTGGGGTACCATGCAGACAGGAAAACTCCAAGGACCAGTGGATTCTCTGATAATACCTTCGTCCAGCATACTTTTGACATGTTTTCTAATATCTTCCTGAATAGGTGGCGGTTGACTGTAAGGACTAGATTTTATGGGAGGATGATCACCTGTATTTATAACATGCTTAACACCCAAATATCGTCCTCTAGGACCGCCTTTTACTTGAAATATATCAGTATAATCAGTTATTTCAGCCGTTTCATCAGTAGACATGTGATCTGTATTTAACTTAACTTAAATTTCTTTAGCGTGTACATCATCTTTATCAATTGCATTAGCACTATTAATTTCAGTTTGATTTTTCTTTGTATCCATGGTTTTAATTACAGATACATTTTCTACATTTTCTTTTATGTCCACGGTTGTAAATGGTACTATTTTCTTAGGATCTAATAAAGTAAAAGTGCCTAGTTTTGTACGGGCATACAGTGTTATTTTCTTTTCAAAAACATTCATAACTAGTACATTAGCACACTTATCATTTACAACTTGAGTTACAACATAAGCAACCATTACATCTAACTCTGTAACGTGTCTTCCACCTTGGCATAATTACTCAACAGTATTCAAAGGAAGTGGATATGAAATTTTCGCACAAATCACCGACTGAGAACGGGGAGGAATTGTTTGTTATGTATGTACAAGTATCTGACTTTTCTTATTGAGTCTTTCCTTGCGTGATGCATAATTGATATTAGCACTTTGATTAATCATAAATTCCGTTCCTAAGATTATATCTGAAGTGATGTTATGCACAAAGTCAATAGAAAAACAACAGTTAGGCTATTAACGATCACACGTAGATTAATAAAAACTGCAATATCCAGACTGGTGTTATTGGCAGTTTTAGCACTTGCTAAACGAGGTTTCTCAATCAAACTGTAGTACAGGTATTTTTCTTGTAACCAATCATAGTCAATTAGACATATAGTAGCGCCAGTATCCATAAATGCTTCGACTTGTACATAATAAATAGTCACAATAATAGTATTTGACAAACTCAAATTAATCTCAACATTGTTATCATTGTCATTTTTGGGTTTTGAGCTATTTACAACATTCTCTTTTGTCCACATAGGCCTATTCGAATTTTCCCCACCCACCGGGGCCTGCATTTTAGAGAATTTACCGTAAGCAGGTGGGCTCCTTAGCTGTACAATACCTCCATTTATGGCCTTTTCTTCCGCACCTATGACAATTAAATGAGAAAGGCTGATTAGATTGCAGATAATTTGTCTGAATAGAACGGGGCATTCTGCCTTGCTTTTGTTCTGTGCTTTTCTCTAAAATTTAATTGTTTAATCGACCCGCTATGGAATTCATAGTATCTTTAAGGGACTCTAACGTGGTCTGGATAGTATTCACCGTTGCGCTGGTGTTTGAATCAGTTTTGTCAAACACAGGTATTTTAGTTTCCTGTGCTGTTTGTTGTACAGAAATACCAAGTCTAGCGTAATTTAGAGCCTCATGAAAAGACGTTGGTTGTTTAGAGAATACAAATGCTCTCAGGGACGGTAACAAACCTCTTACAAATATAGATAAGCATTCTGCATTAGACTTCTAATCTATTGACACATACGCATTATTTCCGAAGCATAATTGTCCAATGTTTCAAAAGGTGACTGTTTGCGTTCAAACAATTTGGTTTCAATCTACCACACCCAAGAGTCGCCGTGAAAATAATCTTTCAAATTTTGTTGAATATTCTCAATTGAATTCTTTTGTTCTGTTGGCACGGCTTCTAAAGAAATGCGGGCGTGGCCATCGATTCGACTGAGCAAAGCCAGAGCCTTTTTGGCATCAACGAAGTCTGTGAATGACGCAAGAGTTTTGAATTTGGCAATGAATTCATCATCTTCCTCAGGTTTGCCTGAATATTTAAGACCCGAAGAGGACAAATCGTATTTCTAGTTTGATTTCTGCATTCCCCTCCATAAACAAAGAAAATATGCTTCAGACAGCAGACATACGTTTAAATAGCACAACTTTCAATAATCAAGTACAGAAAAATCTACAAAGGATTTAATTTCGTTTAGACTCACATTGAAATTGTTTGTGTTTCTGTTACACTAACAAAAATTAATACTAATTCAACATTAAGCCATTTAGAAATAAAATACGACAAACTTACCGCAAACGATAAGGGCGGCCAACGACAGGGCGTTGGCTCTCGGGATTGTTAATGAGTGTTCTACAGTATACTTGTACATTCTAATCCATATTACCTGACCTTTCACGACCGTCTGTGTAGTTGTTGTCCTTTGTCTGTGTTAGTCCATTGTTGGTTTAGTAATTGTTGTTTTTCTTTGTGAACATGCATGTGCATTGAGACCCACTTTATATTTTGTTCACTGGTGGCTTGACCACGGGCCTTCATGGTTCATTCAACTTTATTTTTATCTCTGTCTCAATGCGCGTGCATGTTATCAAGGGACCATTGCCTACAAGCTTTGCTTCATAAATGGATCCCTCTGCAGTATCACTTTTGCTTTGTATCTATTATTTAATTTTTTCAGTAATATCGTTTTCTTGTACTTGACTTTTCTTGATTGATATTGTCATTACTGTTATATTTGATACTGTGGAAAATAAATGAACCTATGAACCTATGAATGTGACAAAGGCGTCGGGAAAGTTCATGTGTAAAAGAATATTACCCTAATCTTCCACCATTTATTATGATGACAGACAAATTAAGACTGGAAATAACCGTACTACTCTCTTAATGTAAAAGAGTGAAAACCACTCTTTTAATTAAAGAGCTATATGGTGGACAATCTTTTTTTGGAGTGAAACCCACTCTGATTCGATTGAAAAATACAGTAAAAGGCTACAAATTCACTCTTTATACACTACCAATTTTACTCTTTATCCACTCCAAAAAGACTTGTCCGCCATATAGCTCTTTGAAAGAGTGGTTTTCACTCTTTTACATGAAGAGAGTATGAAAGCCAAATATACTCGGTGGTCGAGAGGTTAAGACGTCTGCACTAGTAAGCAGGAGGTCGTGGGTTCGAATCCCGCCCGAGTCGCCTGTGTAGTTTTTTCACAGACACTCGGAAAGCACTGAGCATGCAGTGCTATACACACGTCGGTGTAGGGCAAAATTAAATCAATTAAATATACTCTGGAATATAATTTATTACAGCTTTCTTACTTACTTAATCCTCTTCATCCCTTATGGGACATAAGGCCGCAACGAGATCTCTCCACTTTTTCCGGTCTTCAGCTGCTTGTTCGGCACACGCCCAGGTCAAGTCCATTTCTTTAAGTTCGCTGGTTACAGTTCGTCTCCATATTGTGCGTGGCCGACCAACTTTACGTTTTCCTTGGGGTATCTACTTCATGGCAACTTTAGGAATCCTCATGTTTGGCATTCTCATAACATGGCCAAGCCAACTAAGTCTCCTATTTTTGATTTCAATGCTTATACATCTGCTATTTGTCTTTGTATATAAGTCATTGTTTGAAATTTTGTTCAGCCAGAATATTTTGCAAATTTTTCGAAGACATTTATTATGGAAAGAGTCCAGGCTTCTTGTGTCTTTTTTTAGTGATTCTCCAACACTCTGAACCATACAATAGCACTGACTTTACATTACTGTTGTATAGCCTAATTTTAGTCATGAGACTGTAGTTGTTGGAACTCCAGATTGGTCTTAGTTGTACAAAGGCGTATTGAGCTTTGACAATTCTGGATTTGATGTCGTCTTGTGGTCCGTTATCTTTGCTCATGATGCTGCCAAGGTAGGTGAAACTATCAACAGTTTCCAATTCTTTGTCATTTACAGTCATTTTTACATCAGAGTTAGTGTTAAAAGCCATTACTTTTGCCTTGTTTGAGTTGATTTTGAGACCAACTTTTTTAGAAAAGTATTCCAGTCTTGTTGTCTTCTCCTGTGTATTTGTTATGGTGGATGAGATGGTGGCAAGATCATCGACAAAATCAAGATCTTCCAGAAAGGAGAACAATGTCCATTGGACACCCCTGCATTTGTCAGATGTTGTTTGCCTCATAACCCAGTCTATGATCAAAAGGAAAAGGAAAGCTGAAAGAATACATCGGTGACTGACCCCAGATTTGACATCAAACCAATCAGATAAAATATGCTCTGAGATAACGCTGCATTGAAAGTTGTGTAACACTTAAAAATTAGGGGTGCTACACGATGAAGAAAATACACTTATAAGAGAAGCTTCTTGGGCTGTACGAATATTTTATTTATTTCTCCGTGGCTATAACAAGAAGTACAAAATCTATTCTTATACTCAAAACTGACTGTTATTGGACTACATGTAGCAGTACACTAGAGAGAGAAAAGTGTGGTGCGAGCAAGAGCAAGAGACTGAGTGTGATTTATAATCTAAAGAATATCTATATAGTCTTGATGGAACTGGTCATTTACAACAGTGGGGGCATTGTGTTTATGGTCTAGGGGATGTCAGTCTGGAGGTCGAAGTGATAATAAAAATGGTGTAGGGGATGTCAGTCTTGGAGACGGGGAAATTATTTATGACCCACATGTGGTCAGTGGCCCTCAGTGTAAATTATACAAGATGTCAGCTTACAGTTGTTATATAGCTGCTTGATGAGGTCGACAATCTTTGTGGAATATCATAATGCCGTAGCATCTTCCATGGTGTCTCTATGTACGCTGTCGAATGCCTTCTCAAAGTCGATAAAATTAATAAATTAAGGTAATAAAGCTGTAAATTAAACAAATAACAGCTTTCTTACCTTAACATAAAAAGAACAGAAATACATGTATGATGTGTTGGTATGATGTGTTTGAATGTTGTGCCGTAACCAACGCCCTGGTGCCAACTGCACCGATTTCGGAGCTTACAGCTCGTTTTAGAGGAGCCGAACAAAGAAAAGATTTTACGTCATGCCGGGTTAACTAAACTAACCGAAGGGGCGCCACAACAATAATATTTACACAAAAGTTATTATGACCTCCATCAAATATAAAGAAAAAAATAATAAGAATCTTCAAGTAGTTTGGATTTAACAATATTGCTTGTGTCAAATGTGTTTGAATGTTATACAATTTATACTAGTACATGTTTTTTAATTATTATAGTGTGTAGGTGATTGTGTGCGTGTGTAATAAATGTATCAAACTAAATGTAATTAATTTCTTTTGGATTTAATTTAACAGCAAGTTGGTTTGGCTCATGAGTTTGAGACGTTTGTGAGGCGTGATGACAGGTTTGAAATTGTTGCTGATGTTGTCCTTGGCCTTGTATGTTTTCGTCTCAAGGTATGTGATTTAAAATCGAAATATGTGTAATAAACTTGTCTCGATCCGTCCCTATAGAATTTCACATTTTTAAAGACAGGCTCCGATCTATATATATTTTTTAACTCATCCTGACAGATTACAGTAGGTTTTATCCTCGTGAGAAGTTGTTCATTGTTGTCATTATTATTGCGGTTAACCTGAAGACCTATTCCAGACATAGACATATACCTCCTAAGAATTTCATGTATCTCTGGGGGAAGATGAATGCACGTTGCATGGGCGGAAATCCTGGGGTTGGGCTCGAAACCCCTACTTGTTTGGTGTAGTAACAATCATTTGTAAAAGATATTGAATTACCTAGGTCGCCGTCAGAGGTGCTATTTATATCAATATATATCTTCCATGTGACATCAGAGGACGCCGTTACAATGATTTAGGGTAATTTGGTAGCAAAATTGTTTTAATTATATTGGGCAAGAAAATCCTCTAAAATCCTAACATATCCGTCATAAAAATGGAATAGATTTTGCTTTTTAACATTTGATATGGCATCCATAAATGAAGTGGTCACATTACTCAATTTTATTCAGATCAGTGTTTTAAAGTGTACAATAAATTTATATTTTCCTATATTTACCACTACAAAGCGGAAATTCAGTTGACCTGATCAAAATATATAAAAAAATCGTTGATATGTGTATATGAGGGGTTAAAAAGAAATGTCAACAAAATTGGAAATATAACAAACAATTAAACACATAAGGTGCACATTGTACCCTCCGGTAAAGGCTATATAATACCAATTTCCGTCCGCCTGTCCGTCCATCCTGGCAGTCTGTCCGCATTCAGAATAAATGTTAAAATTTAGCATCAAGCTTCTACATTTATGTTGTGAAATGTTAAATGAAGTTTGTAATACCCCAAATGAGTTCTTGTGACCATGTAATCATATTTTGAGTTTCCTAACCATATTCCTTTTAGAAATGTTAAAAGTTTCTGGAATTATGTGTATTTTTTGTTATTGTTAAGCAAGTTGTGACATTGATGTCTGTCTTTAAGCATTTACAGTTTTGCCTTGATTTTGATTAAATTTAGTCACACCTACCCTTGGGTAGTTTTAAAATATTGTAGGTCAAAGGTCATCTTTTGTATTGAGAAGTTTTGGAGATTATCACAGCCTAGACAATTGAGTTCAAACTATGCTGTTTAAGAAAGTCTTACTAATTATTTGCAGGTTTCTTGATGTCTTACTCATACCAATAACCACATGTTCCCCTCACAAACTTTCTTTTTGTACAGTAAACCGATGAACACAAATATATTTCTGGATCATGGTTTATCCGTCCGCCACTCCCAACCTGTGCTTGGCCCCTCCCCATTTCTGTCCCCCTTCCCATACTCTTCCCCGACTCGACTCCACCTACCCTGAACCCCACAGTATATATGTATGGTGCATTTACAGTCATTAACAGTGATTGGAATGAAACCATCAGAATTTGAGATCCACATTCCACAAAAGTTGCATTTTGTTAATCCCGTCTAAGCCTTGAAATATTTGGATTTCTATCCTGTAGGGTACAGATGATCTCAATAAAGAACTCCTTGATAGAGTGACCAAGACTGGTAAAATCTTCATGGTTGGAAGTCATCTTAACCATCAGTTCATCATTCGTTTTGCCATATGTGCTGCCCAAACCAAGTCCGAAGATATACTATATGCTTGGAATTCAATCAAAGAGGAGACAGGCGTGTTGCTTCAAAACCATGGACAACAATAACAAAGAAATCAATCAATCATGCAATATAAAAATATATTTAAAATAAAATAATAAACTTTAAGTAATCGTTTAACATAATTGATTGGTAATTTAAATAAACGACAGTAAAAAATTATGAAGACTTATTTCTATGTAGAAGTGGTTACTATATGTATCGTACGTTTGTTTAATACGCGTTTTCTCCTCTTGGTTGACTTCTTGCATTTCAACCTCAGCCAATAGAGAAAGGCTAGCTCTGAAGTTATACGGGTGGTATTAAGTGCAACGTAGTTTAACTTAGCCACGCCCCCTCACGGAGTGGTTCCAACAATAATCTGCAAACATACACAAATGCATTGCCACTTTTATTTATTTATATATAATTACAGACAAAAATCATAAACGAGTAAAAGTTGATCGCGATTTATGTTTTGCAACATATTTGAATCTTACTAATGACTATCATTTCAGCGACAGAATCGCATTAAATGAAAAAATAAATAAAATGTTCTCAGTCTTTATATTCTTGCCTTGAAGCCTCAATTTGAACACCTATAGAAACTCCAGGTTAGTTAATTAAGGGTGAGTGAACACACTCTCCTGTGAATTGTACTTTGGGACCTCAGTTTATATAGTTTTGTCAGGTTGTGCAACTTTATGTCACACGTATTTGTTTACAACTTGTAAAACAATTTTCGTTGTAATTACTTTGTGTAATCCTATTTGTGTTAAGCTTGTTTTACGTAACATGTGTTAAAGTGATCTTTATAGTTCACAAAATTTTGTTCTTGGGTTAATGTTTAACAGATAAGTTCATGTTACAGTTGGCAGACGGTATTTCAATCACAGACCGTTTTCGACTCTATGTTCAAAACGTTCATAACCCTATGTTGTTTAAAGCACAGCACGACAGAATTCCAATCGATCCAGCAATTTTGGCTGCAATTGGACATAGTTTAAAAAAAAATAATAATAATAAAAACTAGAGATTAAGTGTTTGTTGGAACAAACACACGGTGTTCGAGTCCACTTCCGGTTCAATCAAATTATCAACGATGATGTCAATATCATATTTTGCAAAGGTGTATCATCTTTTATTATAACAATATCAATTTCATATTCAAAAATATATCAATTTTGCATTAGGATGTGTTGACTTTGGACTTCCTGTTTAGACCGGAAGTAAAGGTCAGAACAGGTGATTTGAAGGTCATATGTATGACACAATGAAACTTCCTCATGATCATGAAAAAATAACGTTAGTACTTGCTTTGGTTCAATTTCTGAGATTGGAAAATAATCTCTTTTTTAAAAATGCCACTAGGGGGCGCTCAAAACTTTGATGATGTTATCAAACATTTGTTGAGAATAATAAGATGTCACTCTCACTTTATTCGCAAAAGTCATATTCAAATTTCCTATGATTTTTGAGATTATTATTTTTCTAAACCTGCCACAAGATGGCACTGTGACAGGTGATGACGTCATCCTTCACATTTTTAAAAAGGTCACATGTCAGTAGTAATTTCGTCCACTGAAGGCATATACCGTATCCGGTTTCGACCGGAAAGAGATGTCTGATTGGGGTCATGTCTGTGTACAAAATGTCACATAATTCAAGATCTGTAAGAGATGCAAAGATTGTGAAAATATCTTTTGTGGTTCATGAGATATGATTTTTGGAAATATTAAAATTTGATTTTAGTGTATTTCGCTATCTGATGACGTCACCATGACGTCACAACTTTACCTGAAACTATATGTCATAAATTTATTGACAACTACATGTTATGGTATAAGTATCTGTCAAGTTTGAAGGCTCTGTGAACTTTGGAACTGTTTTTTTTGTTCGATAAGTCTCATCGAGAAGGAGAAAGGGGAAAAATAGCAGAGATTGTCAAAATTGCAATTACACAATTTAAAATAAGTAATGCCAGTGATT
The DNA here is from genome assembly GCA_029582265.1 of Zoroaster sp. YZ-2022. Taxonomy (NCBI): domain Eukaryota; kingdom Metazoa; phylum Echinodermata; class Asteroidea; order Forcipulatida; family Zoroasteridae; genus Zoroaster; species Zoroaster sp. YZ-2022. Next base: position 21,459,229 of record CM055818.1, on the reverse strand, counting down.
AATTTGAGTACAATATCAAAGATCTGTTGTTGTTGTCCTCTTTCGGCTGCTCCCGTTAGGGGTCGCCACAGCGGATCACGATCCGCATATTTGATTTGGCATAGGTTTTTACGCCGGATGCCCTTCCTGACGCAACCCTCCCATTTATCCGGGCTTGGGACCGGCACTAAGCATGCACTGGCTTGTACATCCCCAGTGGCTGGGTTCAATTCGGCCCTCGCAGCAATTATGCTAAAGTGTCTTGCTCAAGGACACAAGCACCATGGTCGCGGCAAGGCTTCGAACCCACACACTCTGACGACTCGGCCATCAGAACACAAATTCAATGCACTAAACCGCTCGACCATGGCACCCCACGCACATTTAGCGTATGTCCAACCGCTAAATGTGTATAGCGCCCTCTTTAGTTTGAATTATTGACGAAGGAAACAGCATCGCATAATTTGTTTATTACCTTTAAATTTGTATTGTGAACTACTTTTTTATTCTCATATATTAAGTTTTGGTCACGTGATTAAGATGAAACTTTCCAGTTGTCTTCATATTGACATAGATTGTTTATATTCTAAATTTGACAAAATTCTGATCTATAATTTTTGAGATAGAGAAATAATTTTTTTTCGACCTGTTTTAATTTTCCGTAGTGACGTAGTAATGACGTCATTGATCATAGTTTTGATATGTATATATTTCAAAGAATATTTCATACACAGGAACCATGTCAAAATTCCCATTCACATTGCCTCCAAATCTCAACACGAGGCCTGATTTTTCATGATGGAATAATTTGAAGTATACATATGTCCATCATCATCCATTTGTTCTCCACCTTACTGAGCAGGTAAGATTACATTATATAGCTTTAACACCCTATTTTTATTTTCCCCCCAGCTTTGTCAAATTATACATCAAATTGAAGCTGTGAGATATAACCTTTTAAAATCGTTACTTCGTGTGCCACTAATTTGACCATCAAAGCATTTATGGTAACTCATTTCACAAGAATTACAAGCTATTAATGTAAGGAATTCAATTGTGTTTTTAGTTTTCTAATAGGTCATTTAGTTCCTGAGATATTGGCTGTTGAACTTGGAAAAGTTGTGAGATTTAAGCAATACGTTAGAAATTAACAAGTATGACTTGGAAGACTATGTTTTTATTTTAAATTTGATGTTTTGTGGTCAGAACATAAAAATAAAAATAAATAAAAGACAAGAGTTACCTCAGGAGGTATGAGTTTTCATAATATATAATAACAATAACATATAATGTGCTATACTGAATACTTTAACTTCTGGTTCAGTCACCCAATATAATTTTTAATTCTTCCAACCGTAAGTTCCGGTTCAATCATGTGAAGTCATACACAAAATCTTTCCTTATAATATGGGTGTCAATTGTGGCAAATTTGGTAAAATTCTAATTTTTTCTGAAGATAGCAAAAATATACATTTACAGAATAGTGATTCAGAATATTTCTTCACTTAAACATTTCTGTTTTCGAAAGAAAGGAGAGGTCAGATTAGGGTCATGTCTGCGAACGAAATGTGGCATAGTTCAAGGTCTTTAAGATTAGGCAAAGATTGTGAAAATATCTTTTGTGCTTCATGAGATATGATTTTTTGAAATATTAAACTTTGATTTAGTGTAATTCGATATCTGATGCCTTAACTCATCACAACCTAGGATACAACTACATGTTAAGGTCTAACTATGTGTTAAGTTTTAAAGTTCTGCACCAGAATAATGCTGAAAATGTTTAGGCCTTAATCTTTTTAATTTATTTATTTATTAATGATAATGAAACATTATTTGGTTATTACATAAATTAAAATGAAACAAAATTCACTGACCATTTAGAAATTTGCTAACTGGCTAATCAAAACCAATATTTAAAAGTAAACACCCAACAATTTTGGAAAAAAATTACCAACCATTTTATTTGTCTAGACTCTTTTTTGCCACATTGTTTATTAAACAATCATTGTGGGAAATTTAATGATGCTTTTCGTTAAAAAATTGTACACATTATTCAATTTGCAAAAGTACATTTAATTAAGTTGATAAAATAATAAAAAGAAAACAAATAAAACACATAAGTTAAAATACATACGTCAAATTTAATTGATTTTGTATTTAAATTAACTCAGTGCCTGAAAACGTTTTGTCAAGGGAGCATTGGCAAACTGTTACCCTGAAATTGATTGCCCAAAAACTAAAAGAAAAAAAAAGAAAAAAATAATGTATCATCACAGCTTGATCATTACACATTTTCCCACCCGAGGTGAGGTGTGTGCAGGTCTTTAAAGGATAACTGTAAAATAGAAACAAACAATACTGAAATGATCTTCTGATTGTTACATGTATATGTAAAATACATTTTCATAAGTAGTCATTTTAAAGTTATTGTTTAAAGGTGGCAATATCTTCACGATCAACAGGGCATGGAATCAGAGTTCAAGTTCTAGTTTAACTCAGTGACTGAAAATAATACTCACATACCAATTCCATGCCCTGTTTGTAGAAAGTCTGCTCTGATCGTGACGATACTGTCTGTTTAACCAATTGTTTATGGGATTGATGGTCAGTACTATCCCAATGCGAACATACAAATAAATAGGAACTTTAATTGGGTGATCTGGCAAAAGGTATTCCAAGGCTGACATACCCATGCAATGAAGATTGGGGGATATGTTTACTATGTTTATATGGCCCAACTGCCAGGGATTCACTGTCGGCAATATACATGTTACTAAATCACCAACAGATATTGCTTAATAACTACATTTGTGAGGATGTTTGGGTCCAGTCAAAAAATAATAAGAATTCCTCAGTACTATTTTTGTTCTAACATGTTAAAGAAATTCCTAGATAGACCTAGATGTGTCTTGAGGTCCTGAAAAAACAATTCCCTTGAGAGTAAATACTGCCACAGATAGGATAAGTCCATATAAAATATTTGAATCATACATTAACTCCTTTGATGAATGGATAAACTTCAAATGCTGGCCATTGGATCACAAAGTTACACAGACTCTGACACACCTTGTAGCAGTAGCACAAATGGATACCGTTGATCTGAAATATAAACAAATCATGTACAAACAATATTAAATGTTTTCAAAAGAGGGATGAAGAATAATGGGTCATGCTAACAAAACACACATAACTTAGAATGCCCTCATATGTTATTATCAGGATTATGGATTGCTGTAACTTCAGGTTTTACAATGGAATAGAGAGTTACATGTGACGTCTTCCTTCCTCCATGACGTGACTGTTTCATTATCTCAATAAAGGTGCTGATATTTGTTTCTGGTCTACTTTAGTGAGAAAATTAAGTTCTAGTATCAAGTAAACTGCAATGCAGCCATCACCACACAAGACATAAGCACTACTAGTATTATGAGGAACTACAGACACTATAGTGTAGCTAAATTAACTTGTACTTCTACCAACTCGTACTCCACCGGATGTCAACCCTTACACATGCCAGTAAATATTCAGTAATAAATATTTTTACGGGTCGAGTTGACCAAAATGAGTATAAGTTGGTAAAAGTACGAGTTGGCACGCATACGAGTTGACCTGTTTTCACTGGGAAAGAATACAACATTGTGGATAAAGTTTTAAAAGAATTGCTTTTTGAAAAAAAAAATCACAATCTTCAATGTAGGTTGGTGGGGTCATGTGAGTGGATCATAGGGCAGTCAGGAGGAATGCAATCATCCACACACACACACACACACACCCTCACGCACATTGATTTGTGGGGTATTCCTTTGTTCGTTCTATTATCCCTTTTCCTTATAATTCTCCTGTGGGGTACAAGATTTTCTATAGTTACCTTGTGGGGTCCAATTGTTCTATTGTGTTTTGGACCCCACAACGAATGGTGTGTACGTTCACACACACACACACACACACACACACACACACACACACACTCACGCACATTGATTTGTGGGGTATTCCTTTTTTCGTTCTATTATCCCTTTTCCTTATAATTCTCCTGTGGGGTACAAGATTTTCTATAGTTACCTTGTGGGGTCCAATTGTTCTATTGTGTTTTGGACCCCACAACGAATGGTGTGTACGTTCACCCCCCCACACACACACATTTACAATAATTGTACCACAGATTTATTGGTTACCTTGGGGCTTGTGTTTTAGATGTGCTTTCTAGGCTGTTGAACTGATTCTCACTGATGCCAGCCATTGCATCTAATTCCAATTACTCAGCATACTGGAGAGCTAAAATACAAAATATAAAGAAATGTTCAAATGATTCTGTGAAAAAATAAATTCTGAATGGGGAAAGGCCAACATGTATTACTCCAGTAAGAGAATGCCCTCTATAATTGCAAAAACAACCTTCATCACCCCCACCCCATTTGCATTTTCCATCCTGAATTTTGGTGTACATATGTTGTCCACCAACACACCTGCATGTTTATTTTCCAATTAAAACTCATATTAACTCATCCCTCTGCAGCTTTTTCTTCATTTATTAGTTTTCTTTTTTTTATGCAGGTTCTTCATCTTTTTTATGTTATAAGACCTGACCTTTTTTTAAAGCATTGAGGGACAGACTTTTTATGCTTAATAATAACAAAACAACAAATGTAACCTAGCTCAGAAAAAACAGGTGCCCCTATGACAATTTTGTGGCTACTACTAGCAGACTAATCAAGTAAAAGCATCTTTTTAGGTTGAGTTAGGGATATATTTTGCTGACACGAAGAACATGCAGAATTGCAGAAGAGACAACAACACACGAACATGTATATATTTACATGGATTTGCATACAATGAAGTATTTTCCAACGATGCTCTTTTGACTTTGACTGCATGGCACAGTTTTTAAACTTTTTTCTGGACAATATAGCATATATCCATGCTCAGTCATTATCCTTAGTTAAAATGCAAACTTAAAATCATGTAGGTACACTGCAAAAACAGGGAAAGAGTAGACTCAATATAGTTTTTACGAAATAGATGCAGTACAACAGTTTCGTCCGTCACAAACCTGCATTGGATTGTGCATGCAATAATTATGTCTACGATAGGCCTACTTTACAAACGCACATTCTAGGTCAATAAACATCTAAATAATGTCTACTTACCTCTTAATAATGCAATTATATTTTCCTCTTTCTCGGTAACCCATTTTATTTTCTTGTATTTTGCTTTGGAGTTAAAAAGAACGGCAAAATTCCTCAGTATTTTTTCATGTAAATGGCCGCCGCTGAAAATGTTTTGCTTGTGATAAAATGTCACGTGATCACTGATACGCAATGTGATTGAAGATTGCCTCGACAGATTGCCTCAAAGTAGAAAGCCAGTCTACTCATTGCCACTGGATTGCATGAAATGCCACACAGGGCAATCTCCGAGCAATCTCATTGCCAGCAACTTTTATTGCCTGAAAATTGCCCGAAAATTGTCCCGTGTGACAAGGCCTTTACGTTGTAGGCCAATATTAAACTCCGTATATTGCTGTGTGTACGTATTCTGTGCACGCGCGATATGGGCTATTCGTACATACAGGGAATAGTAATTCAGCATATTGTTTCACTTAACCTTCCGGTTTTGACCGGAAGGAAAGGTCAGATTGGGGTCACGTCTGAAAACGAAATGTGACATAGTTTAAGGTCTTTAAGATGATAAAAAGATTGTGAAAATATCTTCTATGGTTCATGAGATATGATTTTTTGAAATTCTGAAATTTTCAACTTCCGGTTTCGACCGGAAGGAGAGGTCAAATTGGAGTTACGTCGAAAAACGAAATATCACATACTTCAAGATCTTTTAGATGATGTAAAGATTGTGAAAATATCTTTTGTGGTTCATGAGATATGATTTTTTGAAATATTAAACTTTGATTTAGCGTAATTCGACACCCGATGACGTAATCATGACGTCACAGCAAACGGTTTCGTCTGCTTGATATGTTCTGTTTATGTGTTAAGTTTGAAGGCTGTAAATGCTCAGCAAGGATGCCTTTGTTGCCGGACAAGCGCCACTGAGATGGAGAAGTAAAAAAACAGTACAAAAACAATAGGTGTTCGCGCTGCGCGCTCGAACACCTAACTAGAGCTATTGAGTTTGTTAAAAACAAAATCAGGGTGTTCGAGTGTGCATCATATGTGATGACATCATCACCTAAAGTTGTTAAAAAACAAGAGTTTCGAATACCCTTTCAGATTTGCGTCAATTTATAAAAACGTGAACTTCCAGTTTGCACCGGAAGTAAGGGTCAATATGGTCATGTCTTTATATCAAATGTCGAGTCCTCCATGTTCTGTATGATTATGTTTAAGTTTTAAAGTTCTTTGAACTCTGCAACTATGTTTTGGCTGTACAAATACATTTACAGAATAGTGATTCAGAATATTTCTTCACTTAAACTTAAACCGGAAGGAGAGGTCAGATTGAGGTCACGTCTGTGAACGAAATGACACATAATTCAAAATCTTTCAGATGATGCAAAGATTGTGAAAATATCTTTTGTGGTTCATGAGATGATTTTTTGAAATATTAAACTAATGTGTAATTTAGTGTAATTCGATAGCTGATGACCTCACCATGACGTCACAACTTAGTATACAACTACATGTTAAGGTCTAACTATGTGTTAAGTTTTAAGGTTCTGTACCACAATAATGCTTAAAATGTCTTAATCTTTTTAATTTATTAGGTGTTCGGGTATGTACCCGAAACACCTATTGTTTTTGTTCGGTTTTTTTATTTTATTTATTTTTTTAGGTGTTCGGTTATGTGAACGAAACACCTCTTCTTCTTCTTCTTCTTCTTCTTCTTCTTCTTCTTCTTCTTCTTCTTCTTCTTCTTCTTCTTCTTCTTCTTCTTCTTCTTCTTCTTCTTCTTCTTCTTCTTCTTCTTCTTCTTCTTCTTCTTCTTCTTCTTCTTCTTCTTCTTCTTCTTCTTCTTCTTCTTCTTCTTCTTCTTCTTCTTCTTCTTCTTCTTCTTCTTCTTCTTCTTCTTCTTCTTCTTAGAACTAGGTGGTGTGTCTATCGAGCTCTCGGATTTTGTAAGTTTTTTGTAGGATTTAGACCTTGTATGGTCCTAGTTTTTGTAATAGGTTAAAGCTTATGGTTTTCTGATCACACTAGACTCTTTATATAGGTTATTTATTAATATTTAGTGAGATTTTAAGTATTTTATTTCGGTTTTTTGTACAGTTCTTAGCCTGACTAGCCGTCATGGCTAGTCAAGCGAGGAAAGATTTGCATAACAAACCCATTGATCCTTTTGTTAATATTACCCGCAATAATGCTGTTGTGTGTGACGCCAATGAACACATTCCAATTTCAACGTACATTAACGCACTCGCAGAGACAATATCAGCCGATGAAATAGTCTCCGCCTCAAGAATTTCAAACAAACGCATTGCCATGTACCTATCTTCTCACGCAGCCGCCGAAGAAGTCGTTATGCTCGGTATGCGTATGGATCACGATTTCATTGATTTACAACCACTAGTAAAACCTACCACCAGACTCGTTTTGTCAAATGTGTTCCCTGAAATACCAAACAGCATTATTGAGAGTAATATAAAAAGTTTCTGTAAACCAGTCTCACCCATTCGACCCATACCCCTTGGGATGAAAACAAAACAACTATCACACATCATGTCCTTTAGACGACAAGTCCATGTCATTATTGAAATAAATGTCACTCTACCACACCATATAAATTTCACCTATGCTGGAGTAAATTACCGCACTTTCATCTCCACTGAATCGGTAAAATGTTTCAACTGTGGAGAAACCGGTCACATCAGCAAAACATGTAAAAAAACTAACACTAATGCGAATGATCAAAATAACCCCAAAACTGCGAAAGCCTCAACTTCAGAAAATCCCTTAAATCCACCACCGGTTTTTATCCATGGAAAAAAGTCAGACCCTAAACATCCACCGAAAAACCCAAACCACCGCCCAACCACATCAAACGATGGAAGAGAGGTACAACCCCCCTCCTCCAAACCAACAGCCCAACCGCACTCTGCGGCTACATGGGGCTCAACACCACCCGTACGGGCGGTTCCTTCCCCCACCTCCCCCAACCCTCCTTCCACCCCTCCCCCCAACCCTACCTCCAACCCTCTCTCCAAACCTCCCCCCAGCCTTCCCTCAAACCCTCTCCCCAAACCTCCACCCAGCCCTCTCTCCAAACCTCCACCCAGCCCTCTCTCCACACCCTGCCCAAAAAACATGGCAATCTGGGGATCCCCACCCGCCCCCTCAAGGAGAAAATCCCCCCTTTTCTCCGAGGTCGTCACAAAAACGAAGAGGAAACAAACTGCTTCCCCTTCACCCACAGTATCATCCGGGCTCGTCGCCCTGAAATCCCCTTCACCTCCAAGAAAACTAACCAAATCAAATGAAGATCCTCCCGCAGAGGATCCCACTATCACTCAAGTTCTTGACATGAGTTCACAACAATCCATCCAAATGTCAATTGACAGTGATGAAGAGTCAATTTCATCTGATATAAGTCAGCAAACTTTTGGCGAAGACCATGACGACCTTCAAATTTTGGAAGGGCCTCTCTCAAGCCAAGAAATGGTCACTTTTCTCAAATGTGTTAAATCCAGAAGAAAACCTGTGGATATTGCTAAGAAATTCACCCCAGACTTAAAGGGACTTGTCAAACAACTGAAACCTCTGCGCAATAGCCCACTTCTACAAAAAAGAATGCAGCAGAGAATCCGAAAACTTATAATACACCTTAATCCCGACGATCCAATCAACATACTCTCAAAATGAATGTTGTAAGGAATTTTATTCTATGCATTATGACACTTTCAATTGTAAGCCTTAATACTGGAGGGTGCTCTACACCTATAAGAAACTCTTCATTTCAAATTTATGTTAAGAACGCCTTAAATAACCCCGATATTATTCTTTTACAAGAAACAAATGAACTTACCTCTAAGGCCCTTTCGTGGAAAAATTGGCCTTATAAAATAAATTGTACAAAAGGAGAAACACGTGGAACTGGAGTGACCACCATGATAAACAATAATGCCGACGCTAACTTATTAAGTTTCACTACCATTTTTGAACATTATGTTAATTATATCGAAATTGAATCTCAATCCACTACATACCATATATACAATGTTCTCGTCCCCCAAAACGATAGTCAAGCCATGCACGCATTACAAGCCATTCAAAACCATTGTGATCTACATAAAGACGGTGTGATTATCATTGGTGGTGACTTTAACTGCACGCATAATCCTTCTTTAGACCGTTTTTGTACGACGGATGAAAGACGTCAGAAAATTGCTTTAACTCTTCAAAACTTGTACACAGAATTTTCTCTGTGTGACGTCTGGCGCAGATTAAACCCAAATTTAAGCAAATTCACATGGTTTAGAAACAACCCACAGAAACCTGCAAAAATTTCTAAATCAAGACTGGACCGTTTTTATGTCCCTGTTAACTTAATGTCGTCTGTGATCTCTTGTGATATAAAACCTTGTGCTCTTTCGGACCACAGTGCCGTTATTCTCAAAGTCAAACTTCCAACCTCAAAACAGAAAGGGAGTGCGTTTTGGCATTTCAATAATTCCTTGCTCGAAGATGAAACGTATAAAGACATTATTTATCAATTTTGGAAAAATTGGCAAACCCAGAAATCTGAATATGCCAGTATTTGTAACTGGTGGGACTTGGGAAAGTCTCACATTAAGTCAATAACGCAAATGTATGGTGCGAAAGCTGCCAAAGAAAAAAGAGCTATGATTAATAAACTAAATGAGAACATAGATGATTTACAATCTGCGCCAGAATTAACACCTGAATTAATAACAATTCTTAAAGAACAGCGTGAAATTCTGAGCTCCATTCTAAAACGTGAGGCTCAGGGTGCACTGATTAGATCACGTTTTCAATATATTAACGAAGTAGATACTTGTTCAAGTTTTTTTTTCAACCTTGAAAAATCAACTTCCATGTCAAAAAATATTACGAAAATGCGTCTATCTAACGGAAACATAACAGAAAATACGTCTGAAATTAAATCTTTTGTCCATCAGTTCTATAAAAATGTGTACAGTAAAACCTCCACTGATGTGCAGGCTCGTGAAACCATACTCGAAGGTTTACCAACTCTTGATCCTAGTGACACTGAAGATTGTGACAAACCGCTAACACCCGAAGAAATTGAAAACGCAGTTAAACAACTCAACCAAAACAAATCTCCGGGCCTTGATGGACTTTCCACCGAATTTTATCAATTTTTCTGGCCTTTGATTAAAGAAGATTTACTCGTTGTCCTAAATGAATCCATTAAATTACAAAAAATGCCGAGGTCTAGCCGGAGAGCAGTTATTTCCCTGCTCCCTAAGAAAGGAGATCTCCTTGATATTAAAAATTGGCGTCCTGTCTCGCTTTTAAATACCGATTACAAAATTTTTGCAAAAGTTCTAGCCAATAGACTTAAAAATGTCATTGGTAGCATTGTTCACCATGATCAAAGCTATTCTATTCCTGATCGTTCAATTTATGATAATATCAATCTCATCAGAGACAGCATTTTGCATTCCAACATTCAAAATTCTCCGTTGGCTGTTTTGAACCTAGACCAAAGGAAAGCTTTTGACAATGTAGATCACACATATTTGTTTAAAACATTAGAAACAATGGGTTTCGGAAACCGTTTTATATCCTACGTCCGTATTTTGTACAGCGATGCCGAGAGTCTGGTTAAAGTCTGTGGCTCTCTCACATCCCCTTTCCCTTTCGAGAAAGGCATACGACAGGGATGCCCACTCTCGGGGTTGCTATACTCTATCTCTATTGAACCCTTTTTACACACACTAAGACTGCGAGTAAATCAAAATGGCCTCCGCCTACCCAAACAGCGACAAATTCAGCGTAGTCACTGCTTATGCAGATGACGTCACTATATTCATCACCTCCGATTATGGTTTCAACGTTGTAAATCATGTTTATGATATGTTTAGTAGGGCCTCTGCTGCAACTCTTAATTACCAGAAATCCCAAGGGTTATGGGCAGGATCATGGGTTACAAGAAGTGATAAACCTCTAAACTTCAATTGGAATAATCAGGGTCTCACCATCTTAGGAGTTCATTTAGGAAATACAAATAAAGATCTTCAAAAGAATTGGCAAATCTGCCGTGAAAAACTACATAAAGCTCTTTCACGGTGGAAAGGCTTATCAAAATGTATTTCCTACAAAGGCAAAGTTTTAATCACCAATCAATTAGCGGCTTCCAAACTATTCCATTATCTTGCTGTGCTCTCGCCTCCCGAAGCTATCCTAAATGAACTCCAACAGAAACTTATCGACTTTGTCTGGTCAGGTGGAAGACACTGGCTGAGCAAACAAATTTTGTTTCAAACTCCAGAAAAAGGGGGGTTTGGCCTTGCCTGCCTCCAAGCACGTATGTTGACCTATAGGTTCACTTTGATACAAAAACATTTGAAAGAAAACACCCACCCATCTTTTATATTCCTTAGTCATCATCTCCGTCAATACCGTAATCTCAACTTAGATTTTCAACTTTTTTATATTGATTTAGAACCTAAGTTTTTGTCTCACTTACCCACCTTCCATAGTGAAATCATACGTGCTTGGATAACATCGAGAGCTCGAATGGTCACACCACCTAATTCTGTTTCTTCTGTTCTTAATTTACCTTTAAATAGCACTTATATCAACCAATTTAGAGATCAACAGGTTCTCTCACCCAGACTGCTGGCGTGTGGAATGAGACTAGTGGGTGATGTCATAGACCCAAAAACAAGACAGTGGAGACAAGCGAAACACCTTAATCAGGAACACCTTGGACCACACCCCCCATCAACAAGGTTACTTGAGAAAGAGCTTCAAAATCAACAAAAACTCCTCATAGAAATATTCCCCAATGTTTTCAACAACCATGGATACCGTCTAGCATCTCATCACCTGGCGAACTTCCCAGCATTTCCAGTACCTCCCCCAGAAATCAACATACCCCCAGACGTTAATGGAACAAACGCTGCTACAAAAGTCATATACAGCAAATTAAATGCTGAAGTTAATTCCCTTGGAGAACAGACGCTGACGCACTGGCACAACAATTCCGTCATTCCACTGAACATGAAAATACCATGGAAAGAAATTTATCACCTCCCTACATCAAAACGGGAAGGCGACATCCAATACCGACTTCTTCACAATTGTCTACCCAACCTAACAATTTTACACCATATCGACCCAAACATACCCCCCTCGTGTGGTTGGTGTGGAGAAAAGGGAACGACCATTCATCTGTTCATCAAGTGCCCAGCAATTCAACCCGCTCTCAACCTTTTGCATACTCTATTAAACCGGATCTTTCCAGACATGGATTTAAACTTCGATACATACTGGACTCTCATTCCACACGCCAAAGGTCGCGCAAAGGAGAGTGTTCATCTCGCCAATTATCTAATCATCAGTCTTAAAGCTACAATTTATTGGCTGTATTTACGTCTTCATTACAATGACCCACTCATTGTCTGGAAACATCGCCTGCAAAGCAAAATTCTCCTTGAATCACACTATTATAAATCTTGTAATAACACGGCTACTTTTAACAAGAAATGGGACTGTAACAATACCCTGTTCACCCTGGTTAACGATAAATTATATTGGTTGATATAAGTGCCTTCTTTTCTTGTATCAATTTAAATTTGACTCGCATTGTTGTCATTTTTGTTTATTATACACATGTGATTTTATGGAAGGACGATGTGTCCTTTACCATACGTTTTCTCATTAATTTTGTTTTTGATTATGATATATAGGTCAGGATGAAATCATCAGTGGTCATTTACCCATCTAGATGGGTGTACTACTGGTGTTTTTTTTCCTCCTTGGACTATTGTTCTTTTGACTATTTTTTTTTTAAATATTTGATATACATGTTTAGAGTTCGCAATACTCAACGGCAATCTTTTTTCCGATGCGTATTGCGTACTTTAATCATTTAATGTAAATGAATTCCTTTGTAATTCTGTATCTTTTATTTGGTTCTTTCATATATTATTCAGCTGTGACCTGTATTATTGTATTTGTTACCTGTATTGTTTTGAAATAAAGTTCCAGCTGAAAAGTCAAAAAAAAGTCGTCTTCTTCTTCTTCTTCTTCTTCTTCTTCTTCTTCTTCTTCTTCTTCTTCTTCTTCTTCTTCTTCTTCTTCTTCTTCTTCTTCTTCTTCTTCTTCTTCTTCTTCTTCTTCTTCTTCTTCTTCTTCTTCTTCTTCTTCTTCTTCTTCTTCTTCTTCTTCTTCTTCTTCTTCTTCTTCTTCTTCTTCTTCTTCTTCTTCTTCTTCTTCTTCTTCTTCAAGAGGTAAATTCACATTTTTTGCACTATTGTATAGATTGTTAATTGTTGAAAAATATTTACACAAAGGTGACCCCAATTTGACCTTACTTCCTGTCCAAACCGGAAGTCAAAGTTTAATATTAAAAAAAATCATATATCAACAACCACAATATGTAAATTGAAATTTTTTGCACCATTGTATAGATTGTTAATTGTCGAAAAATATTTACAAAAAGGTGACCCCAATTTGACCTTTACATCTCCCGAACACCTAGAGTTTGTGTCAAGACAAACTCGAATCTCTAGTTAGGTGTTCGGGTTTGTGCCCGAAACACCTATTGTTTTTGTTCGTTTTTTTTTTTTTTTTTAGGTGTTCGGGTATGTGCCCGAAACACCTATTGTTTTTGTACGTTTTTTTTTTTTTTACTTCTTCTTCTTCTCCCCCGCGACTGTCCGCAAAAAAACACATACTTGCAAACTTCTCATGAACTTGAAACTTGGCATGTACTTAGAACTGAACAAGTAGATGAAACACGAGTTGTGAGTGACCCCAATTTGACCTACTTCCTGTCCAGACCAGAAGTGAAAGTTTAATATTTAAACAAATCATATCTTAACAACCACAAGAGGTAAATTCACAATTTTTATACCATTATACAGATCGTTAATTGTCAAAAAATATTTACACAAAGGTGACCCCAATTTGACCTTACTTCCTGTCCAAACCGGAAGCCAAAGTTTAATATTTAAAAAAATCATATCTCAACAACCACAAGAGGTAAATTCACAATTTTTGTACCATTGTATAGATCGCTAATTGTCAAAATATATTTACAAAAAGATGACCGCAATTTGACCTTACTTCCTGTCCAAACCGGAAGTCAAAGTTTAATATTTAAAAAAAAACATCTCAACAACCACAAGAGGTAAATTCACAATTTTTGTACCATTGTACAGATCGTTGTCAAAAATATTTACAAAAAGGTGACCCCAATTTGACCTTACTTCCTGTCCAAACCGGAATTCAAAGTTTAATATTTAAAAAAATCATATCTCAACAACCACAAGAGGTAAATAGACATTTTTTGCACCCTTGTATAAATTGTTAATTGTAGAACTCACCATTTTACAGATCGTTAATTGTCAAAAAATATTTACAAAAAGGTGACCCCAATTTGACCTTACTTCCTGTCCAAACCGGAAGTCAAAGTTTAATATTTAAAAAAAATCATCTCAACAACCACAATAGGTAAATTCACAAATTTTGCACCATTATACAGATCGTTAATTGTCAACAAATATTTACACAAAGGTGACCCCAATTTGACCTTTACTTCCTGTCCAAACCGGAAGTCAAAATTTAATATTTAAAAAAATTATATCTCAACAACCACAAGGGGTAAATTCACAATCTTTCCACCATTGTATAGATTGTTAATTGTCGAAAAATATTTACATAAAGGTGACCCCAATTTGACCTTACTTCCTGTCCAAACCGGAAGTTAAAGTTTAATATTTAAAAAAATTATATCTCAACAACCACAAGAGGTAAATTCACAGTTTTTGCACTATTGTACAGATTGTTAATTGTCAAAAATATTTACAAAAACATGACCCCAATTTGGCCTTTTCTTCCTGTCTAAACCGGAAGTCAAAATTTAATATTAAAAAAATTATAATACAAAGTTTCTTTAGAAAACATTCTGACGTCATCATCACTGCCCTGACAAAACTCGAACACGTATGTGATTTGTAATATCACAAACACTGCCATCTAGTTTTTTCTTCTTCTTATCCGGATCGATTGTCTACAAAAAACACATACTTGCAAACTTCACATGAACTTCAAACTTGGCATATATTTAGAACTTAACACGTAGATGAAACATGAGTTGTGACGTCATGATTAGGTCAACAGATATCGAATTTCGATAAATCATTCTTTAATAGCTAAAACGTTTCAATTACGTTGCAATCGTTACAAATCAAAGATCCACACACGGCTGTTTTTCAACGCTAAAAAGGTGCGCCCTCTGTTTGTGAATCTAAATCAATTCTGGTCGTGCTCATTAATGTATGCATGTTTAAGGAATTAAGCGTTTACGCAAGTTCGGAAATGCAATTGACTCGGCTATCGTGACCCCTGAAAAAATTGTTTCTGATCAATTCGTTTCGCATAATGTATTATGTGATTGACTAAAATCCTTTTTAAGTTCTTTTTTATGTCAGCATAATCTATTTATTCTGAAAAAGGTCACTTAAAAGGTCACTTAACAGTTGGGTGCATGCAGACCTGCGGAGAAAACCTTCCACAAAAGCGAGTTTTTCACTATTTTCTGAATTTTTCCTATCACCAGTGGATGTTTCATCGTTGAAAACAGACATTATTATGCACACTTAATTGGAGGTAAGTCTGGGCAATGACAAATTTACGAGACTCTTTGATTTAAAAATAAGCATTTTAACCGGCTTCAGACATGTCAGATGTGTTGTAACGCGTTGGTTGATGCATACAGCATGCAGATAGGTTGATAATAATAATAATCATTTATATAGCGCTCTTACACAGGAAGGTACCACAGCGCTTTACAACATAGCATCAAATGACAAATTAAATACAATAAACAAAATACAATTTACAACAAACTAGAATGGAATTTACGTGAGTACAGATGCGTTTTTAACTTTTTCTTAAACTCGTTAAGTGAAGTAGCATGACGGATATTGTGAGGAAGATTGTCCCAGAGTGTAGGGGCGGCAGCATAAAAACCTTTATTTGCGGCGACAAGATGAGTTCTTGGTTTGGAAAGAATTCTAGTATCCAAGCTCGAACGAAGCCCACTCCTGCCGGGCCTATACCTAAAAATAATATCCTCAATGTATGAGGGAGCACAACCGGTAAAATATTTAAAAACGAAAACCAAAATCTTGAATTCAATTCGTTCCATGACAGGAAGCCAATGCAATTCCTGAAGATAAGGAGAGGCATGATCATATTTAGGCGCATTAAAAATAAGTTTAGCGGCGCGATTTTGAAGGCGCTGAAGACGATTAATTTCCTTTTTGGAAGTGCCATACAGAAGTGAGTTTGAATAGTCGAGCCTGGAAGTGACGAGTGCGCGAACAGCATGATGACATGTTACATCATCAATGAACATCCGAACACGGGATAAATTTCTCAGATGAAAATTCAAGCTACGACATAATGTGGATATGTGATGAGACATACTGAGAGAGCTATCAAATTCAACACCAAGATTGCGCACATGAGGACGAGAGTTGATAATCGTGTCGCCAACGCGAAGTGAAATGTCAGAAAGACAATTTAAAACTCTGGGATTTGCAACAATAATAAATTCTGTCTTGTCGTTATTCAGACATAACATATTTTGAGACATCCAACCACTGACTTCATCAATACATTTTGTTAAAACAGATAGAGCCTTTTCAGCCTCACCTGGGACACGAGGATCGAAAGATATATACAGTTGGGTATCGTCCGCATAAAAATGAAAATTCACATTGATGACAGTGCAGTCAGTAATGTGTACGGTATGGGCGCCAGTGAATGGTGTCATGTATTCAACTATAAGCTATAAATGTAGTGTTGTAACATGTTATAGCGCCCTCATGTGATTCAATAAATACAAGCTCTCTCTCTCATAAATGGCGTCTTCATAAAACGTGTATATCACATGGATTTGCAGTGTTCTGCAAACTTTTCCTTGACTTTAGCAAGCTTTTCTTTGTCGTCCGGTTGCTCCCACTTGAAAGTGTTGTACAATCGTAGCGCGTCTTCTCCTGCCATGGTTAGGAACATTGCCGTTTTATGATTTTCAGGCTTCGTGTTTTTCCCCGTGGCGAGCATGGGTCATATCTTTGTACAAACCATTTGTAGTTGTCCGCTAGGTTTCCCTGCAATGACAATCCTTTTGGAAGCTCTATTTTATCCATTTTTAGTGACTTTGAAGGCTTTTACTTCTGACACCATGTGATATACACGTTTTATGAAGACGAAATTATTTTATGAGAGAGCTTGCATTTATTGAATCACATGAGGGCGCTATAACATGTTACAACACTACATTTATAGCTTATAGTTGAATACATGACAAATGGTACTAGTACTTTAAACGTTGGGACTAATTTAGCGGGTACCCGGTTTTATGTAAACAAAGTATGCTTACGTCGGTTTTTCCTCCATGACTCTTTTGAAATACTTAGTGGTAAATAGTCTGTAACGTTAGGAGAGTGAAGCCTAGGCATGAGTACAATTAGTTGAATTTAAAAAAAATTATGCTAACGTTAGATGTGTTATCAATAGGATGTACTCTGTGTAATATCTAACGTTAGCTCTGTGAAATTAAATAATTGATTAATTTAAACAAACAAATAGTCTGAACAGTGAACAACAATGTTTAAGGGCTGAAAACATTAAAAACATTAGTACAGCTGGACATGTCTACCAATGTCATGCATGTATAATACATGCAGGTACTTTGTAAATTATGTATGTTGCAATATTCTCCGACAAGTCAGAGTTTATTAGCAAAGGTACATTTTAAATAATTTTGGCTGACACTAATAATATTTACAACAACAATCATGACATTTAGGGAAAACTTGTAATGTAGCTTTGCATGGTGAAGAAGATAAGTAAGACTAATTGCGGTGACACCATGTGAAATACTCTAGTGAGTAGTAATTAGTTCTGAAAACAACTAGAGGTTACAACTTGACATTTCGATCAGTATGCTCCGATCGTCCTCAGGATTTACTACTCAATAGAGAATTTCACATGGTGTCACTGTAATTAGTCTTACTTAATCATGAAATTTAACGAATATCATTTATGATACTTTTCAAAATTTGTGATCACATGAAATCATGAAATGGTTTTGAATACAACAAAATAAAACATGCTTATTTTGAGTTTAATTTTCTTTTCACAGCTGATCTTCCTAGATGGAACTCCCTCAATTCTGGTGTAGCGATGGTTTGATCACTGTATGGGAACATTGCAAACAGTAGGATTAGCTGCAAAGGTAAGAGTTATGTCATATTAGGAAACAGTCCGGCAATGGGTTAGAAATGAACAGACGTTACAGATATTTTTATTTTTTTAAGTAGCTAACTCTTTGTATGTGTAAAACTGTACCATGAAATTGCTGTAAAGGGAAGTTACAACAATGGTAAATCTAAAAACCTATAAATCAATCATCCTGAGAAATGATTTGGTTTTCATGTTAGAGAAAAGAGGAATCGTTGTCAAAAACGGGGGAAAAAACATGTAACAGTTTTTGTTTATATTTTTTTTTACAATGATGTGTGTTAGTACCAAATACCAATGTTGTACATTCCCTTTATTTTTATATTGGATTTTTAGATACATGGACCCCAAAATGTAAGTAAATAGGCCCTGAACTACTTGACCAATGAAAGATTTTATAGAGATTTGATGTAACAATGAAAAACTATTCATAACGTGAATGTATTGTATGTAAAATACATGTACTCAACGTGTGTGTATTGTATATGTACTGTGATTATTACTGTGCTCAATATTAGCGCGATTTGTATGTATGTGTACATGTACGGTACATACGTACACGCGCGCTATAATACAACTATGCACACACATGATGCAGACTAGTCGCGCACTGTGTAGATTCACGTAAGCACACGACCCGTATTTTAGGACTGAAAAAGTCGTTTATATTGAAAATTTCCGTCATTGCCCACGAATCAAACAAGCTAAAAGATATGAAATATGTAGTTTTCTAAATGAATGCGTCTTCATTTTCCATTTTAAAAATTCCAATCAATAAAAAAGTAATCATTTTTCAACGTTATATAATTCAAGTGATATACTTTTATTGACCATTTCGCGACGCTTTTTACACACACAAATCTCCTCAAATGTTTAATTGCATTAAAGAAAAAATCAACAACGGCCAAAAAATATATAACTTTTAATGGTTAAACAGGTCAACAAAGTGGTTTCAATTGATTGTGGGGGTGTAGGAGTGTGTAACCACAAAAGTCAAGTCATGAAACCCAACAGACAGTTAAAATAAATATGTATTTCATTGTTTTATTAGCAATTTACAAGCACTCATACATTATTTCAATGTCTAACAATTTATGTACAAAATGGCATCTGATCTTTAGGTTGTAATTCTTTAATATGGATGCAGCTACAGACATTTTGCCAATCTTGTGTACAACCTTGAAAATGTACAAATCAATGTAGAATTTGTTTTCGAATTTTATAAAATTTTTTAAAATTATTTGCAGTATAGGTGAAAACAAAGACAGTTTATAAGCATGTCACAATAAGGAGATGCTTGATTACCTTTACTTCCTCCCGAACACCTAGTGTTTGTTCAAACAAACACTTAAGCTCTAGTTTATTTATTTATTTTTGCTGTTTTAGATATCAAAGACTAAAAATATAATGAAGCATCATTTGCTAACCGGCTAACCAAAACCAATATTTAAAAATAAACACCCAATAATTTTGGAAAAATTTACCAACCATTTTGTTCTAGACTCTTTTTTGCTACATTGTTTATTAAACAATCATTGTGGGAAATTTATTGATGCTTTTCGTTTAAAAATTTTCCACATTATTCCATTTGCAAAATTTAATTTAATTAAGTTGATAAAATAATAAAAAGAAAAGAAATAAAACACATAAGTTAAAAAGAAGATCTAGATCCCTTGCCTCAAAATCAAAATTAATTGATTTTGTATTTAAATTAACTCAGTGCCTAAAAACCTTTTATCAAGGGCGCATTGGAAAACTGCTACCATGAAATTGATTGCCCATAAACGAAAGCAAAAATAACAAATAAATTCTTTTAAATTTTAAATAAATTCTTTGAAGTCATGAATGCCAAAAACGATCTATTAGAATTCACTCTTAGATTTAGAACAAGCGTTAACAATTCGAAATAAAGGACAACGAAAGTGAAATTACCGTAAACTGTGGACACGAAGGTGCTGGCAACGACGAAACGTAATGTATTATATTCTAATTAGAATGTAATAGATTAGTTGTATGTCGGAGATACTTACAGTGAACTATACATAACAGCAAAAGAAACGTCACCCTAAAAATATTTATTATTTTCATTTTATAATTAATATAATTTGTTTAATGAAGAATATTATGAGTATGAGTGTAACACGAACACAATGTGGCAAATTTGGTTGACCTGGCCAACCATCCCACAACATTGTATATTTATTATGTTTAATAATATAATTACTTAACAAAATTTAGGGGGTGACGTTTCTTTTGCTGTTATGTATATATACATGTATGCCTCGTGTCTGTGTGTGAGAGAACTTCAAGGCTCTGAATAGTTGATCACTTAAACTTCCGTTTTCGACCGGAAGGAGAGGTCAAATTGGGTCATGTCTGTGTATGAAATGTGACATAATTCAAGATCTTTAAGATGATGCAAAGATTGTGAAAATATCTTCTGTGGTTTATGAGATATGATTTTTTGAAATATTCAACTTCCGGTTTCAACCGGAAGGAGAGGTTAGATTAGGGTCACGTCTGTGTACGAAAAATCACATAATTCAAGATATTTCAGATGATGCAAAGATTGTGAAAATATCTTTTGTGGTTCATGAGATATAATTTTTTGAAATATTAAACTTTGATTTAGTGTAATTCGATATCTGATGACCTCACCTTGACGTCACAACTACATGTTAATGTCTAACTATGTGTTAAGTTTTAAGGTTCTGTGAACTCTGCAACTATGTTTTTAGGTGTTCGGGTATGTGCCCGAAACACCTATTGTTTTTTACGGTTTTTTGGGTGTTCGAGCGCGCAGCGTGAACACCTATTTTTTATACTTTTTAGGTGTTTGGGTATGTGCCCGAAACACCTATTGTTTTTGTACGTTTTTTTTTTTACTTCTTCATCTTCTCCCCGACGTCTGTCCGCAAAAAACACATACTTGCAAACTTCACATGAACTTGAAACTTGACATGTACTTAGAACTTAACAAGTAGATGGAACACGAGTTGTGAGTGACCCTAATTTGACCTACTTCCTGTCCAAACCGGAAGTCAAAGTTTAATATTTAAAAAATCATATCTCAACAACCACAGAGGTAAATTCACAATTTTGTACCATTGTACAGATCGTTAATTGTCAAAAATATATTACAAAAAGATGACCCCAATTTGACCTTACTTCCTGTCCAAACCGGAAGTCAAATTTAATATTTAAAAATTATATCTCAACAACCACAAGAGGTAAATTCACAATTTTGAACCATTGTACAGATCGTTAATTGTCAAAAATATTTACAAAAGATGACCCCAATTTGACCTTACTTCCTGTCCAAACAGGAAGTCAAAATTTAATATTTAAAAAATTATATCTCAACAACCACAAGAGGTAAATTCACAATTTTTGAACCATTGTACAGATCGTTAATTGTCAAAAATATTTACAAAAGGTGACCCCAATTTGACCTTTACATCTCCCGAACACCTAGAGTTTGTGTCAAGACAAACTCGAATCTCTAGTTAGGTGTTCGAGCGCGCAGCGCGAACACCTGTTGTTTTTGTACTGTTTTATTTTCTTCTTCTCAGTGGCGCTTGTCCGGCAACAAAGGCATCCTTGCTAAGCATATACAGCCTTCAAACTTAACACATAAACCAAACATAACAAGCTGACGAAACCGTTCGTTGTGACGTCATGATTATGTCATCAGGTGTCAAATTACGCTAAATCAAAGTTGTTTTAATCAAATTTAAAATGTTTCAGTTACGTTGCATGAAAGAATCAAATATCGTATAGCGCAGCAAGGCGCAATGTGAGGCGCTACACTATCTTTGGTTACAATTGAGCTACATGTACAATCGATATCGACGCTGTTTGCGTGTGTGGTGCCCATGGCCCAGACGTCATTTTTTAGACTCGTTGGAGTTTTGACCCAAAAAATAGGTCTTCGATTTCGTGAAAGAATGGATCGCCAACACAGTCGTAAAGGGTAGGTATCTTGAAGTTAGTTTTTAAGAGAATTTCCTGTATTTATCTTCGTGTTTTTATACAACTTACAAGAAAAGCCATTTTTTAAGCGTCGGTTGGCTGGCCATTCGTCGTTGCATTGTGCCTGTTTAACTAACGAGTAACGTTAGTTACGTGAACATACTTTGGACAGTAAACAACTCGCCCCTTTTCTAACAAAATATGAACAGATGTCACCAAAATGTATTTAGAATATAAATAAGGATAGGAAAATTCAGTTGTTAAGGTTATGGCAATTTTTCAGTAGAAATTTTATGCCATATTTTGTAATTTTTGTTTTCTCCAAAAATCTTCAGTTTGTGCACAAATTAAATAAGTAGCCTAGTGAGTGTAGTAGTGATTGTTTACTGCACTTTTCCTTAATTTGTTACCCTTCTCAGATACAAATCAACTTACATAGACAATTATTTCACAGGAAAAATGCACAATATTCATGACACAATGCATGTACTTGTAGGTCCTGCTCCCTGAGGCCTCTCTGAGACATCTCTCACAATCACATGAAATTATATGAGTATAGGAGACTCGGCAATTTCCTTAAATACCTTTGTCTTTTGATGTGAGTTTCGTGCGAGAACATTTCTTTAATTTATTACACATTGTCAAGAATAATTGTGTGCAATTTTGAAAACAAACCAATGCCCTTTTCAATTTTAATGGTCCAGCTACTCCAAAAGTATACACTATTTTCCCCATTCACAGAAATTAGAACTTATCTGAATTTTCAAATACTTTATTCTTGGTCCATGTACTTATAAAACCTTCCTATTATTTGTTTACAGCATGTTCACTGTGACATATTATTTTTCTCATTCACATAAATTTCTCTGAAATTTCGCTGCAATGATAGACCAAATAATTTAAATTTTTTTTTTTTTTTTAAACCAAATGTTTTGGTTCATCACCAGTGGCAGTACATGCCATCACCAAGAACTTGGGGGAGGGGCAGACATTTTATTCAAAATTACCGATTCAATGACAACCCCTGAATGTCACCCATTCTGAACTGTCACTAAATCTACATACAGAGAGTACATTTATTATAAATGCAGATTGATTGTTTTCTTGTCAACAAAGGATCATGGTTGGGTTCATTTACACTGAAGTCATTTCACTTGTTACATGACTGTTTAAGACAGGTCAACAAAGTGGTTTCAATTGATTGTGGGGGAGGGAAGTGTGTAACCACAAAAGTCAAGTCATGAAACCCAACAGACAGTTAAAATAAATATGCAATTTCCAAGCATCCATACAACTCTTTGATTATTTCAATGTCTAACAATTTATGTACAAAATGGCATCTGATCTTTAGGTTGTAATTCTGTAGTATGGATGCAGCTACAGACATTTTGCCAATCATGTGTACAACCTTGAAAATGTAAAAATCAATGTAGAATTTGTTTTCAAATTTTATAATTAAAAAAAAAAATTATTTGCAGTATAGGTGAAAACAAAGACAGTTTATAAACATGTCACAATAAGGAGATGCTTGATTACAGTGTCACTATCATTGTCAATTTATCATTATATTTTTGTTATAAACTTAACCTGAAAGTGAAGTATATTATAAATAAAGATTAAATTTATTTTTGTACAAGACTTAATACCAAGAGATAAATACCAATGTTGGCTTCATTTAAATCTAAAATTGAAAGGTTTTTCCATAAACAAAGTGAAAAGGGCAACCAATTATCAGATTTGATCCAATGGATATATTCTGTTTTCTTGTCAACAAAGGATCATGGTTGGGTTCATTTACACTGAAGTCATTTCACTTGTTACATGTGTAAGACCATGTACACTCATTTCTAGATTAGTTACAAGTAGGTTTAACAGGTCAACAAAGTGGTTTCAATTGATTGTGGGGAGGAAATGTGGAACCACAAAGTCAGAAGTCATGAAACCCAACAGACAGTTAAAATAAATATGTATTTCATTGTTTTATTAGCAATTTACAAGCACCCATGCAACTCTTGATTATTTCAATGTCTAAACATATATGTACAAAATGGCATCTGATCTTTAGGTTGTAATTCTGTAGTATGGATGCAGCTACAGATATTTTGCCAATCATGTGTACAACCTTGAAAATGTAAAAAATCAATGTAGAATTTGTTTTCAAATGTTATAAATTATTTTTTAATTATTTGCAATATAGGTGAAAAAAAAAGACAGTTTATAAGCATGTCACAATAAGGAGATGCTTGATTACAGTGTCACTATCATTGTCAATTTATCATTATATTTTGTTATAAACTTAACCTGAAAGTGAAGTATATTATAAATAAAGATTAAATTTATTTTTGTACAAGACTCTAATACCAAGAGATAAATATCAATGTTGGCTTCATTTAAATCTAAAATTGAAAGGTTTTTCCATAAACAAAGTGAAAAGGGCAACCAATTATCAGATTTGATCCAATGGATATATTCTGTTTTCTTGTCAACAAAGTATCATGGTTGGGTTCATTTACACTTGTCATTTCACTTGTTACATGTGTAAGACCATGTACACTCATTTTCTCAGATTGGTTACAAGTAGGTTTAACAGGGTCAACAAAGAGTGGTTTCAATTGATTGTGGGGAGAGAAATGTGGAACCACAAAAGTCAAGTCATGAAATCCAACAGACAGTTAAAATAAATATGTATTTCATTGTTTTATTAACAATTTACAAGCACCCATGCAACTCTTGATTATTTCAATGTCTCAAACATATATGTACAAAATGGCATCTGATCTTTAGGTTGTAATTCTGTAGTATGGATGCAGCTACAGATATTTTGCCAATCATGTGTACAACCTTGAAAATGTAAAAATCAATGAATTTGTTTTCAAATGTTATAAAAATTTTTTAATTATTTGCAATATAGGTGAAAACAAAGACAGTTTATAAGCATGTCACAAATAAGGAGATGCTTGATTACAGTGTCACTATCATTGTCAATTTATCATTATATTTTGTTATAAACTTAACCTGAAAGTGAAGTATATTATAAATAAAGATTAAATTTATTTTTGTACAAGACTTAATACCAAGAGATAAATATCAATGTTGGCTTCATTTAAATCTAAAATTGAAAGGTTTTTCCATAAACAAAGTGAAAAGGGCAACCAATTATCAGATTTGATCCAATGGATATATTCTGTTTTCTTGTCAACAAAGTATCATGGTTGGGTTCATTTACACTTGTCATTTCACTTGTTACATGTGTAAGACCATGTACACTCATTTCTAGATTGGTTACAAGTAGGTTTAACAGGTCAACAAAGTGGTTTCAATTGATTGTGGGGGAGAGAAATGTGGAACCACAAAAGTCAAGTCATGAAATCCAACAGACAGTTAAAATAAATATGTATTTCATTGTTTTACAATTTACAAGCACCCATGCAACTCTTGATTATTTCAATGTCTAAACATATATGTACAAAATGGCATCTGATCTTTAGGTTGTAATTCTGTAGTATGGATGCAGCTACAGATATTTTGCCAATCATGTGTACAACTGTGAAAATGTAAAAATCGATGTAGAATTTGTTTTCAAATTTTATAAATTATTTTTAAAATTATTTGCAGATTAGGTTAAAAAAAAAAAGACAATTTATAAGCACGTCACAATAAGGAGATGCTTGATTACAGTGTCACTATCATTGTCAATTTATCATATATTTGTTATAAACTTAACCTGAAAGTGAAGTATATTATAAATAAAGATCACTCTCAGTAATAATGTAATGCGCCTTGAGCACCAGTTTGGTGGATACGTGCGCTATACAAGTCCACAATATTATTATTGTTATCAGTATATAAACATGCAGTCCATCAATTAAATTACTTTTGTACAAGACTTAATACCAAGACATAAATACCAATGTTGCCTTCATTTAAATCTAAATTGAAAGGTTTTCCATAAACAAAGTGAAAAGGGCAAGCAATTATCAAATTTGATCCAGTGGATATAATTGCATTTAATTTGTTTGAATTGGAAATTATTTACTTTGCAGGGGGCAGGGGAAGATGGAAAGCACGGATGCAAGCTTTCTTCCAACTTTATCATGAAGTAGTTATAAGCTTGTTTTCTAATGAAAGGCTAATTAGCTGATATCCATACAAGCAAATCCCAGCTCCCCAAACAATTTAACCCACACTTCCTGCTCTTTGAATTTGCAGCCAAGTTTAATCCAGTTACTATACATGTAGTCCCCTTTCTACCCTAAATCAACTTTTGTGACTTTATGCCCATAATAATGCTGAATAGGTTGATCTGGCAACTTTCATATGAGTGATTGTTGATTTATCATCTAGCATGGTTTTTGAAAAGCATGTGTTGGGCTAGTGTCAATATTTAAAATAAAAACCAGTGTTCCAAGTCAACATATTAATTTCTAATTTATTGCTTAAATTACCAACTTTTTCAAGTTCAACAGCCAATATCTTCAAGAACTAAAATGACCTATTAGAAAACAAAAACAATTGAATTCCTTACATTAATAAGCTTGTAATTCTTGTGAAATGACTTACCATAAATGCTTTTGGCCAATGGTCCAATTAGTGGCTAACACGAAGTAACGTGATTTCCTACAAATTCTTAAAAGTTGGTCAATATCTCAACTTTGAATTTGATGTATAAGTTGGACAAATTTTCTTATTTTTCATAATCATGATAGGAGGTCGGCATGTGAAACACAAACCCACCCCATCTGTCAGCCTTTACTTCCTGTCTCAAACACAAGTTCAAATTCGAACAACATTCTAAACGCCAAAAATTGATATGTCTTTTGAATATGAAATTGATATATGTTATTATAAAACATGATAAACCCTTGCACAATATAATATTTACATCATCGTTGATAATTTGATTGAACCGGAAGTGGACCCTTCGAACACCGTAGTGTTTGTTCCTAACAAACATTTAAGTCTTCCAGTTAGGGGTTCGAGCTACAGCAAGCGAACACCTCTTTGCTTTTTGTTCGTTTTTTAAAGCTTTACTTCTTCTTCTTCTTCTTCTCCCCAACTGTCATCGGTAACAACAACATGCATACTTCACAAACTTCCATGAACTTGAAACTTGGCATGACTGCCCAGAACTTAGAATCCAAGTGAGATGAAACTCCAGTTGTGAGTGACCCCATTTGACCTTACTTCAACTGTCCAAACCGGAAGTCAAAGTTAATATTTAAAACAATCATATCTCAACAACCACAACAGGTAAATGGAAATTTTTGCACTATTAGTATAGATTGTTAATTGTTGAAAATATTTACAAAACATGACCTACGGACCAATTTGACCTTACTTCTGTCCAAACCGGAAGTCAAAGTTTGAAACATTTAAAAAATCATATCTCAACAAATCCAGCAAGAGGGTAAATTCAAAAATTTTGTACCATTGTACAGACTCGTTAATTGTCAAAAAATATTTACAAAAAGGTGACCCAATTGTTACCTTACTTCCTGTCCGAAAACCGTGAAGTCAAGTTTAATATTTAAAAAAAATAATATTCTCAACGAACTAACAAGAGGTAAAATTCACAATTTTTGTACCATTGTTACAGACCGTTAATTGTCAAAAAGATATTTACACAAAGATGACCCCATTTGACCTTACTTCCTGTCCACACCGGAAGTCAAAAGTTTAATATAAAAAAACATTCTCAACAAACTCACAAGAGGGGTAAATTCTAAGTTTAATATTATAAATAATACAAAGTTTCTTTAAAACATTCTGACGTCATCATCACTGCCCTGACAAACTCGAACATCCTATGTAAGGTTTGTAATATCACAAACACTGCCGTCTGGTTTTTTTACTTTCTTTTTCTTCCCCAATAACCTGTCCGGGTAATGGTGTAAACACATATGCTTGCAAACTTCATGAACTTTATGAAACTTGTATTTGTACCTTTTCAGAACTTCAACGATAGACGAAACACGAGTTGTGAGTGACCCTAATTCCTGACCTTACTTCCTGTCCCAAAACCGTAAGTCAAAGTTTAATATTTTAAAAATCATAGTCTCGAACAAACCGACAAGAGGTAAATGTCACAATTTTTGTACCATTGTACAGATCGTTAATTGTCGTAAAAATATTTACAAAAAAGATGACCCTAATTTGACCTTACTTCCGTGTCAAACCGGGAAGTCAAAATTTAATATTTAAAAAGTAATTATATCTCAACAAATCACAAGAGGGCCTAATTCACTGAATTTAGGTACCATTGTACAGATCGTTAATGTAGAAAAAATATTTACAAAAGGTGACCCCAATTTGACCTTACTTCCTCTGTCCGAAACCGGAAGCTC
The DNA here is from genome assembly GCA_029582265.1 of Zoroaster sp. YZ-2022. Lineage (NCBI taxonomy): Eukaryota > Metazoa > Echinodermata > Asteroidea > Forcipulatida > Zoroasteridae > Zoroaster > Zoroaster sp. YZ-2022. The sequence goes on along the minus strand of CM055818.1, from coordinate 21,430,515 downwards.
GAAGTTTAATATTAAAAAATCATCTCCCCAACAACCAACAAGAGGTAAATTCACAATTTTTGTACCATTGTACAGAGATCGTTAATTGTCAAAAGGAATTTACACACAAAGCAGACCCCAATTTGACCTTTACTTCCTGTCCAAACCGTAAAGTCAAAGTTTATTAATGAAAAAATCATATCTCAACAAACTACACAAAGAGTGTAAATTGGAAAATTTTTGTACGCTCATTGTACAGAGATCGTTAATTGTCAAACAAATATTTACACAAAGGTGACCTAATTTGACCTTGTGTCCATACCGGAAGTCAAATTTAATATTTAAAAAAATCATATTCTCCAACAACCACAAGGGGTAAATTACCAACAAACTTTTCCACCATTGTGTATAAGTTGTTAATTGTCCGAAAAATATTTACAAAAAGGGTGACCCCTAATTTTATTTCACTTCCTGTCCGAAAACCGGAAGTCAAAGTTTAATATTTAAAAAATCATCTCAACAACCACAAGAGGTAAATTCACAATTTTTGTGTTCATTAGAGTATAGATTGTTAATTGTCGCAAAATATTTACACAAACGTGACCCCAAATTTTGTGCTTTACTTCCTGTCCAAACCCGGAAGTCAAAAGTTTAATGATTTAAAAATTAATCATCCAACAAGAGGTAAATTCACTGTCTTTTGAACCATTGTACAGTTCGTTAATTGTCCAAAAATATTTCAACCAAAAGTTTGTCCAATTTGACCTTTACCCTTCCTCTGAACACCTAGTAGTTTGTCACGAATACAAACGCAATCTTGGAGGCGTATGTCTTACTGAGAAGAAAAACCGGAACAATAACAAGGTGTTCACGATGTTCGCTCGAACACATAATATATAAATTTATATACATAATTATATAAATTAGTATAAAAAATGTAATTGTAATGATTTTAATTGGTTACAAAAACATTGTTTAGTAAGACAATGCCATGTATATATCATTATTACAAAATACCACTGCAACGATTTTTGTATAACTTTTTCATAAATGTTATTAACACACTGTTTTGATGTTAATTGGCTTGTCATTCAGTATAACATAATCAAACGTTACACGGATATGTGATGAAAATCATTTTGATGTTTGTAAGACCATGTCGCTATAACATTATTACATAATTAGCACGGGCAAACATTTGATTTGTAACATTTCAGTATACATGGCATTTAATAACAATAGCTGTGGAATAGCTGCCAGTTAGCTGTGAACCCGAGGATGAGTTTCTCAATCTGTTCATCCACAAACCAATGATTCCAGTTGAGTGATTCTTGGATTCTGTATATAATGATCCAGTTATCCATACGAAATCTCTGACAGTGGAAAGAGTAGTGATTTATATTGGTTTGTTTTATGTATTTGTTTTGTTGCGTTTGGCATAATGTGAGGATCACACTATATTCATCCTGAATTCTTGCTTACAATTAATTTACGATTTGGTATTTCATCTTGTTTTAAATGAAAATAATAATGACACACAAGCTCTTCTAGTAGCCGTGCTATAAATTATCATTAATGGTACAATATACATTTAATAGAAACAATGATTATCTTGAAGTGAAACAATGATTTTCAAATTGTTGTGTTTGATCAGCACCATATACTGGATAAGGGATTTTCTCTTTGCCAACAATAACCACTGGACACCGGCAGCCAGGAAGGAGGCCTTGTAAAAATAACTTTAAGCGAAAGAGGAATTATCATATTTCCATTTTTTGGTATAAATGTTGGAGCAGATCATCAAGTCGATTTTTTCAATGGAATAGGTACATGTTTAATATTTGTAGGAAAATCATAAAGCGAAAATCAAATCAATGCTCCATGTGCTTAGATGTGCCAAAGACAACTGTGTCTTTACTCTGAATACAAAAGTGCAACATTGTCGCCTGACCAAGTAATTTTGTTGTTTGCCTGGGGACTTGTTCATTTAATTAACTGATGGAATTTTGTTTTGGCTGTGAAACCAAAATACAGTGTTTTGCAATCACTGTGAAGATTGTTCTTATTTCAACATCCAATTCAGCAGTAATGCTGTTATCTGAAAGTAATGCACGTTGTTTTTGGTGAAACTGACCAATTTTAATGTGAAAAGTGACTTAGAGTAAGTTGTTTAAAATTATCTTGCACCTACTACTTTAGGTTGCCGCCATCTTGATCAAATGAGCCAACGCGTTGTTAGCCAGTGTTGCAAAGCGCGTTGTAGGCATTTCTCCAACTCTGCTTACAAAATAATGTTACTCATATTAATTTTTACAGGAGCAAAATTGGCCTGATGGTTTACAGACGATTTATCTCAGTCAGAAAATTGTATAGGTGCACATAAGTAGTACAAACCTAACAGTTTCCAAAAACTTTTGATTGCTTGCGCAGTTTAAAAGGTTTTGTTTGTTTTAAATTTTTGTAAACATATTCTCCATCAAACAAGCTAATCAATTTGGTACGGTATAAAATATTTTGAATGGCTAGTGGGAATTTTGGGAAATTCCAATTTTTCAAATGCAAATATCTCTCGGAATGAGTTACGGTACTTGTGGCTTAGCACTAGATTGCAGTGACCCGTCTCAATTTGTCCCCTCGTGGATATCTATATTTTATTATATACACAATAAATTGTTATCAATATGTGTATCTTTCGCAGAAATAATTCCATACAATTATGTAAAAAAAATTATAAGCGCTGCGTGGGTGGAGCTAATTAAAGGGAAGCTGCGGCATTGATTATTCCAGTACATCATGTCATAACATACCGGTCAGCAGTTATCAATCAAACCTAAAAGATTTTAGACAGTCTTCAAATAAAGTTCATCTCTTCCCCTTCAATCTTCTCAGGCATCGCACCGCAGACAAGTTGCTGGTCTCTCACAGTCTTCCGTAAAATGCAGTGTCTTCTATGTTGTTCTCATCCACTGGACAGTCTTTAAACTACCTCAGTTTAAAGCATACTGTTCTACCAGGCAGATCTATCTGTAATCCCACTCAACATACCAGTTGTTATCCCAATATCTCACGCAGGTCCTTTTTTTGCCTTCTTATTGCAGGCTCTGGAACTTTTACCTGCCTTCATGGTGAATGAATGTTCCATCTGGTCAGTCTGGGTTCAAATCTAATGTTCATCATCAATCTGATTAATCTGCTACCCGGCTCTCAGAATATGAACTTTATCTGGACATCCCTCATGCTCTTCTTCTCTGGGGCAGTGTTTAAATTTCAAATTTTTTTTTTTTTAAACAACTATTATTTTTTTATCGAATTGTAATTGATGTGAAGTTGGTAAAGTTGTGAACTGATCATTCCTGTGCGCTAGTTGTGATCCTGTGTGTGGAGAGTGGGTCGATCGGCAATCGCACACAATTACCAGTAATGTTATTAAACTAGAAAGTCGGTCTTTTATTAAATTGTACCAAATAAAGGGCTATCTATGAAATTTATATGGAAACATCGCTCATTAAAATATATCGTAGGCACCTTTAGCATTACAAGGAAAATCAACAGTGATTAACTGCACGAATCCCTATGTGTGGAGACGAATGTGTTACTACCTTGTAAATCTCCCTGTGTAGTCGTACAGTAAACCCTGAAATGAATAATAAAAAGCATTGCTGTATTGAACAAAGTCTCACTGGTAAGGCACATCAAATTTATATACAAATTACCGTATATGACGATTAGCAAAATGGTTAAATGATAGCTTTGTTGCTGCCAGCCTCGTTACAATTTGCACGTGTGCATGTACATTGCATAAAAACAGTAGATTGTATGGTTACAATTTGTTCTCGTTCACGAGTATTTTGTACGCAATCTGGAGGAAACATAGACGATATTCATTTCCATCCCAACTCAAACCCATAGCCAATTCCTTCCATCCCAACTCAACCATGTCAATTCCTTCTCCATCCCAACTCAACCCATAGCCAATGTGGTCCTTCCCATCCCAATCCCAACCCATAGCCAATTCCTTCCCATCCCAACCCAAACACCATAGCCAATTCCTTCCCATCCCAAACTCGCCAACCCATAGCCAATTCCTTTCCCATCCCAACTCAACCCGCAGCCAATTTCGCTTCCCATCCCAACTCAATCACGGCCATTCGCTTTCCCATCCCAACTCAATCCACGGACAATTCCCGATCTCAACCCCAACTCATCCCACCTATGGCCACCAATTCTTTTCAAGGAAAATTGGCCGGGCTGAGTTGGTGGAATGAAGAAATGACCAGAAGGGTTGAGGATGGGAAAGGATTATCTCTGTTGAGATGAGATTGGTATGGAAAAGGATAAACAACAAAAAAATATATTATAGAAAAATGCTGAGGGGAAATATGAGCGAGGTTAGATAAGACGGGGGAGGGAAGGAAAGATGGATGATGGACTTAATTGTCATGTAATAATTAACTAATTAAAGGGTGGAAATAGACAAAATGAAAATTCTTCAAATAAAACTTCAAGAAATCTTTAGTTGGTCAGACCCTGAACGCTTTATCCACAAAAACAAAACAAAAATAATTTAACAAAAATTAAGGCAAGATACTACAGGCCTCACTATGATTCCCAGCAATGCCAAACATTGGATTGATTTCAGTATATAACCTATGATCCCCAACGTTTGAGATGAACTTGACGTACAAAATTTTACTAATTAAAGGACGGAAATTTGTTTAATTAATATATAAACTCTCCTGCAATTAGATCTCAATGTATGAGGTTTTATTGATGACAACATGGTTCCCAAACGTTTGATTTGTAATTTATTAAATGACATTCAATCGATTTATGTGGCAAGGGTACTGAATTTGGTAAGGCTATAAATATGCTATAGCGGAATATCCTCCCCAACCACACACACAATTGAACATCCCCCCCCCTACACACACAATTGAATATCCCCTCCTCCCTCCCCCAACACACACAATACAATTATAGAGAATTTTCAGTTGTAATTTGCAATTACTAAAAAATATTGAAATCATTTGTAAAGTATTTCCAAAAGTAAATTCAGAGACCTATTTAACTCTAAACATGTAACTGGAAACTGCACAACGGCAACAAACTAATAAACAATCCAAACAAGAACAAAACAAAATGCACTTTCAGAGCAACCACCGCTAATCGCAACTCCAAAACTAAACGTCCTTAACCTTTGCATTACCAGCCAGTGTCAGAGAGTACCTTTTTTCACTACATCATTAGAGACCACGTTACTTCAGCACCAGTGGTTTTTCCAATTTCATTGAAGTGTGCCCTCACACGGCGTGAATAGACACTTTTAACAGATGTGTACTGTACATACCAAATGGCTCATTTGTATGTAAAATGAGTATACAAAAGGAGGGAAAAACATTATGCAAAGCGAAATAATTAGATCAGTATTATACCAAGAAAAGTAATACAAATGGGTGATATTTCATGCAAATACGGTACAGGTATAAGATTTTTTTTTCCCATGTGATAAACAATAACTTGACAGATTTTTTGGGGATTTTTGTTGTTGCTTACTTGAATGAACCATTTACTTGTATTCAGTGTAAATACATCACACTCCATGCTAACACCCCACCCCCCACCCCCAATTCAAAATGTTGGTTTGGTCGTAATTCAAGATTTTTAAGTGCAAAAGCAAAACAATTAATATTTTGGATCAGTAGTTACACTAAAGTAAAAGTAATACAAATGGGTGATATTTCATGCAAATACGGTATAAGTATAAGATTTTTTCCCCATGTGATAAAAAAATAACTTGGGTGAGATTTTGGGGGGGTTTTGGGGTTTTCACTTGAAATGAACCATTTATTGTATTCAGGGAAAATCACAATCCATGCAAAAACCCCAGCCCCCTCAATGTTGGTTTGGGCTGTAATCTGCAGATTTTTAATGCAAAAAAAAACAATTAAATATTTGGGCAGTATTTACACTAAAGTAAAAAATACAAATGGGTATATTTCGCAAATACGGCAGGTATAAATTTTTTTCCCATGTGATAAACAATAACTTGATGAGATTTTTTGGGGTTTGTTTTGGTTTTTTATTTTAAAAGAACCCTTTACTTGTATTCAGTTAAATACATCACAACCATGTTTTAAACCCCCCCCCAACAATGTTTTTGGGCGTAACGCTTGTCCGACCTTTCCCCAAATTGAACGGGGGGGTAAAAAAGTAAGATTTAAACAAGTGATGGTATTTCTCAAAAAAGGAACTATGCACATAGGTTGTGTACATTGTTTTCACATCATCGTTTTTTGTTTTCGCTGCCTAATTTTCGGTTACTGCAAACAATGCGTCCCTTTCTTTCCGTTGGGGGGGTTTTCCAGGGTAGTGCGTTCCCCGTCAACGTAGGGAAATGGTATCTCAACTGACTTGTTGCGTTACGTTCCCAACCTAACAGCAAGCCCTGTACAATCCCCATAAAAAACAAGTTACTGACATTTTGTTCCCCGCATGTGGTGAAATTTCTCCTTTTACAATAAGATATTCAGATATGGGAAAAAAAACCTTTTTCCCCCATTTTCGCTTCTGTGTATGATTTAGACTGAAAACATTGGTGGCAAGATCAGTTCCACCATGTTTTTTTTAATCTTCAATAATTCCATAACGTCCAAAACCCTTGTTTTATTCACCAATTTTTTTTTGGGCAAATAGTGTTGCCTACATTAGTTAAAAGGTTAAGATTTTTGTTCCCAAAAAATACACAATTGCCCACCTTTTCCCAAAAAATTATCTCCTTTTTTCATTTTTTGGTTTTTTGGGGGTTTTCGGCCTGGGGGCCGTGTAGGTAACGAACAGTTCCACAAATCCGAATCCCATTTTTGCAAGTTTAGCCACAAGAGCTGGGCTAGTAATATTTTAAAATATTACGTGTCCCTTATTCTCAAGTCCATGGACCCGATCAATGACGACTTTCCTGAACGTTGGGTTTGGTGGATGGCACATGACTTGAATCACATTGCATCATAAACAGTTTGGGTGTCGTCGGCCCTTTTACAGTTTTAAACACGTGTATCCTGTTTTGACCGTTCAGGAGAAGGCTTTAATACCCCGTTTGATAGGTTTTTTTGGCAAATGAACAAAACTTGCGTCCCCCTTAACAATCTCGCCGGGAAAGATTCTGGGGAGGGTTATAATTTAGAAACCCGGGCGAGGACTTATCAAGGGGCCCAACTTTGAAAAATTTATCCGTTTAGGCGGTTTTTACGAGGAATTTGGGTTTTTTGAGATTTTGGGGGAACCAAAATTTCGAACCGATTACGGGGCATGATCGACGGATAAAAGGGATGAAAAAATTTTAGATGTCGACCAGTACATCTTGTATTGAGAGGGTTTGTTTTATTCCCAACCCGTTCCTCGACCGGTAAAATACTTTTCCCC
>CM055818.1:21396389-21422617 GCA_029582265.1 Zoroaster sp. YZ-2022 | reverse complement strand
ATCAAATGGGTTACATCTAAAAAGACTTGTCAGCCATATACTAGCTCTTTGAAAGAGTGGTTTTCACTCTTTTACATTAAGAGAGTATGTATGCAAATTTATTTAAACCAATCACCGTAAGTAAAATGTTGCATGTTGGGGTCATCTATATTTAAATAAGTCATACAACCATAACAAATTAGTTACCTTATAATGTATTAACATTTCTGTACCAAATCGGAAGAAAAATAATAAAGAAAAATGTAAGACCACAGAACGGACTGGTAAAGGCCCCCTGGGGCGTCCGCTACTAGCGTGTCGTACGTGGTCTTTTTTCGTATGTTGTATTCCGGTTGCCGCGTGGGTCTCGACTATAGGTTAGGTATCATGCCAATTCCCACCGGAGTATGATTCTGATCAAAATCGAATCTTTGTTTTTTGCACATGCTAAGTTTAACTTGTGGCTATTTGATTAATTTCACATCTAGTTAGCTTTCAGATAGTACATCCGGGATTTTTGTGTAATCAACTAAGGTTGTACATTCTCATGAAATTTATTAGGTGTTCGGGTATGTACCCGAAACACCTATTGTTTTTGTTCGGTATTTTTCTTTTCTTCTCCTTCTTCTCCGGATAGATTGTCTACAAAAAAACACATACTTGCAAACTTCACATGAACTTCAAACTTGGCATATACTTAGAACTTAACACGTAGATGAAACACAATTTGTGACGTCATGATTAGGTCATCAGATATCGAATTACGATAAATCAAAGTTTAATATTTAGAAAAATCATATCTCAACAACCACAAGAGGTAAATTAATTTTTTTTGTACCATTGTACAGATCGTTAATTGTCAAAAAATATTTACAAAAAGGTGACCCCAATTTGACCTTACTTCCTGTCCAAACCGGAAGTCAAAGTTTAATATTTAAAAAAATCATATCTCAACAACCAGAAGAGGTAAATTCAAATTTTTGTACCATTGTACAGATCGTTAATTGTCAAAAAATATGTATAAAAAGGTGACCCCAATTTGACCTTACTTCCTGTCCAAACCGGAAGTCAAAGTTTAATATTTAAAAAATTCATATCTCAACAACCACAAGAGGTAAATTCACAATTTTTGTATCATTGTACAGATCGTTAATTGTCAAAAAATATTTACAAAAGGATAACCCCACTTGACTCTACTTCCTGTCCGAACCGGAAGTCAAAGTTTAATATTTAAAAATTCCTATCTCAACAACCACAAGAGGTAAATTGACATTTGCACCATTGTATAGATTGTTAATTGTCGAAACATATTTACACAAGGTGACTCAAATTTGACCTTACTTCCTGTCCAAACCGGAAGTCAAGGTTTGATATTTAAAAATCATATCTGAACAACCACAAGAGGTAAATTCACAATTTTGCACCATTGTACAGATCGTTAATTGTCAAAAATATTTACTAAAAGATGACCCTAATCTTGACCTTACTTCCTGTCCAAACCGGAAGTCAAAGTTTAATATTTAAACAAATCCTATCTCAACAACCACAAGAGGTAAATTGACATTTTTGCGCCATTGTATAGATTGTTAATTATCGAAACATGTTTACACAAAGATGACCCCAATTTGACCTTACTTCCTGTCCAAACCGGAAGTCAAAGTTTAATATTTAAAAAAATCATATCTCAACAACCAGAAGAGGTAAATTCAAATTTTTGTACCATTGTACAGATCGTTAATTGTCAAAAAATATGTATAAAAAGGTGACCCCAATTTGACCTTACTTCCTGTCCAAACCGGAAGTCAAAGTTTAATATTTAAAAAATTCATATCTCAACAACCACAAGAGGTAAATTCACAATTTTTGTACCATTGTACAGATCGTTAATTGTCAAAAAATATTTACAAAAGGATAACCCCAATTTGACCTTACTTCCTGTCCGAACCGGAAGTCAAACTTTAATATTTAAAAAATTCCTATCTCAACAACCACAAGAGGTAAATTGACATTTTTTGCACCATTGTATAGATTGTTAATTGTCGAAACATATTTACACAAAGGTGACCCAAATTTGACCTTACCTTCTAATGTAATAGTGTCGAATTGCCCGACGCCATGAAAATGTATGCTTTAAATTTGTGATATACAACAGACAGATTAATAGCACATAGACTTATACAACAACATACGTATCTAGTATCATAACAATAATAGTATGCATGGCCTTTGTAAATATTCTCCCATGTACAAAGTAAACATCTGTCTGCTCTCCTGTACATGTAGTTTCAACCTACACGTTACACAAAGCTTGCATTTTTGATGTATGACCTCTTCACCCTGGTATGTGGCTACAACAGTTAACCTCGCCTTCACGGTTTAGCTCACTCCCACTCAGTCTGGTTCACACAACGATTAAACGCATCGCTGAATGGGTATAGTGATGTTGATGGGGAGGCCAAACCAGAGCATAGACCAGAGTGAGAGAGCCATGGGTTCAAATCACCTTGGATACAAGGTTTGGTAGACCCGCATTGACTATGTTCAATAATTATCCTTTAGCAGTGGCACTCATATTTTTTAGGTGTTCGGGTATGTACCCGAAACACCTATTGTTTTTGTTCGGTTTTTTAGGTGTTCGGGTATGTACCTGAAACACCTATTGTTAGGTGTTCGGGTATGTACCCGAAACACCTATTGTTAGGTGTTCGAGCTACAGCGCGAGCACCTATTGTTAGGTGTTCGGTTTTTTTAGGTGTTCGGGTATGTACCTGAAACACCTATTGTTTTTGTTCGTTTTTTTTTTTTTTTAGGTGTTCGGGTATGTACCCGAAACACCTATTGTTAGGTGTTCGGGTATGTACCCGAAACACCTATTGTTAGGTGTTCGAGCTACAGCGCGAGCACCTATTGTTAGGTGTTCGAGCTGCAGCGCGAGCACCTATTGTTTTTGTTCGTTTTTTTTTAGGTGTTCGGGTATGTACCCGAAACACCTATTGTTTTTAGGTGTTCGGGTACCCGGTACCCGAAACACCTATTGTTAGGTGTTCGGGTATGCGCCCGAAACACCTATTGTTATTGTTCGGTTTTTTAGGTGTTCGGGTATGCGCCCGAAACACCTATTGTTAGGTGTTCGGGTATGCGCCCGAAACACCTATTGTTATTGTTCGTTTTTTTTTTTTTTTTTTAATTTTTCTTCTCCTTCTTCTTCTTCTTCTTCTTTTCCGGATCGATTGTCTACAAAAAAACACATACTTGCAAACTTCATATGAACTTGAAACTTGGCACATACTTAGAACATAACACGTAGATGAAACATAATTTGTCACGTCATTATTAGGTCATCAGATATCGAATTTCGATCAATCATACTTTATTAGTTAAAACGTTTTGATTACGTTGCAAATGAAAGACTACACGGCTTTTTCAACGCTAAAAAAGTGCGCCCTCTGTTGGTGAATGTAAATCAGCTCTGGTCGTGCTCATTATGTATGCATGTTTAAGGAATTGAGCGTACGCTAATATGGATTGTCGCCCTCTATCGGCAAAAACGATTGTCTACAAAAACACATACTTGCAAACTTCACATGAACTTGAAACTTGTCATATACTTAAAACTTAACACGTAGAAGAAACACAATTTGTGACGTCATGATTAGGTCATCAGATATCGAATTACAATAAATCAAAGTTTAATATTTAAAAAAATCATATCTCAACAACCACAAAAGGTAAATTCACAATTTTTGTACCATTGTATAGATTGTTAATTGTGGAAAAATATTTATACAAAGGTGACCCCAATTTGACCTTACTTCCTGTCCAAACCGGAAGTCAAAGTTTAATATTTAACAAAAATCATATCTCAACAACCACAAGAGATAAATTCACAATTCTTTCACCATTGTACAGATCGTTAATTGTCAAAAAATATTTTCAAAAAAGTGACCCCAATTTGACCTTTACTTCCTGTCCAAACCGGAAGTCAAAGTTTAATATTTAACAAAAATCATATCTCAACAACCACAAGAGATAAATTCACAATTCTTTCACATTGTACAGATCGTTAATTGTCAAAAAATATTTTCAAAAAGGTGACTTAATTTGACCTTTACTTCCTGTCCAAACCGGAAGTCAAAGTTAAATATTAAAAATCATATCTCAACAAACACAAGAGAGAAATTCACAATTCTTTCACTATTGTACAGATCGTAAATTGTCAAATAATATTTAGAAAAAGGTGACCCCAATTTGACCTTACTTCCTGTCCAAACCGGAAGTCAAAGTTTAATATTTAAAAAAATCATATCTCAACAACCACAAGAGGTAAATTAACATTTTTTGCACCATTGTACAGATTGTTAATTGTCAAAAATATTTACAAAACATGACCCCAATTTGACCTTTACTTCCTGTCCAAACCGGAAGTCAAATTTTAATATTTAAAAAAATCATATCTCAACAACCACAAGAAGTAAATTAAAAATTGTTCTACCATTGTACAGATCGTTAATTGTCAAAAAATATTTATACCCCAATTTGACCTTACTTCCTGTCCAAACCGGAAGTGAAAGTTTAATATTAAAAAAAATCATATCTCAACAACCACAGGAGGTAAATTTGACATTTTTGTACCATTGTACAGATTGTTAATTGTCAAAAGTATTTACACAAAGGTGACCCCAATTTGACCTTACTTCCTGTCCAAACCGGAAGTCAAAGTTTAATATTAAAATAATTTCTAAATTCAGTATTGTATTGTATTCAAATAAACTTCTCGCGAGAACTTCAACAGACGTTAACATTTGACTTCTCCAACACTTCGAATTGATGACGTAACCATTTTAACTTCAACCGAACACCTTGTTTTTGTTATGACAAAAACTTATATCTAGTTATTGTTCTTTTTTTTTTTTTTTTCTTCTCCTTCTTCTTCTTCTTCTTCTTTTCCGGATCGATTGTCTACAAAAAAACACATACTTGCAAACTTCATATGAACTTGAAACTTGGCACATACTTAGAACATAACACGTAGATGAAACATAATTTGTGACGTCATTATTAGGTCATCAGATATCGAATTTCGATCAATCATACTTTATTAGTTAAAACGTTTTGATTACGTTGCAAATGAAAGACTACATGGCTTTTTCAACGCTAAAAAAGTGCGCCCTCTGTTGGTGAATGTAAATCAGCTCTGGTCGTGCTCATTATGTATGCACGTAATTTGGTGAATGTAAATCAGCTCTGGTCGTGCTAATTATGTATGCACGTAAAAATCATATCTCAACAGCCACAACAGGTAAATTGACAGTTTTTGCACCATTGTACAGATTGTTAATTGTCAAAAATTATTTACACAAAGGTGACCCAACTTTGACCTTACTTCCTGTCCAAACCGGAAGTCAAAGTTTAATGTTTAAAAAAATCATATCTCCACAACCACAAGAGGTAAATTGAAATTTTTTGTATCATTGTATAGATTGTTAATTGTCAAAAAATATTTACACAAAGGTGACCCCAATTTGACCTTACTTCCTGTCCAAACCGGAAGTCAAAGTTTAATGTTTAAAAATCATATCTCCACAACCACAAGAGGTAAATTGACATTTTTGTATCATTGTATAGATTGTTAATTGTCAAAAAATATTTACACAAAGGTGACCCTAATTTGACTCTTACTTCCTGTCCAAACCGGAAGTCAAAGTTTAATGTTTAACAAAATCATATCTCCACAACCACAAGAGGTAAATTGACATTTTTGTATCATTGTATAGATTGTTAATTGTCGAAAAATATTTACACAAAGGTGATCCCACTTGACCTTACTTCCTGTCCAAACCGGAAGTCAAAAGTTTAATATTAAAAATCATATCTCAACAACTACAAGAGGTAAATTCACAATTTTGTACCATTGCACAGATCGTTAATTGTCAATAAATATTTACAAAAAGGTGACCCCAATTTGACCTTACTTCCTGTCCAAACCGGAAGTCAAAGTTTAATATTTTAAAAATTCATATCTCAACAACCACAAGGGGTAAATTCACAATCTTTCCACTATTGTACAGATTGTTAATTGTCAAAAATGTTTACAAAAACATGACCCAATTTGACCTTTACTTACTGTCTAAACCGGAAGTCAAAGTTTAATATAACAAATAATGATGCAAAGTTTCTTTTAAAAACATTCTGACGTCGTCATCACTGCCCTGACAAAACTCGAACACCTATGTGTTTGTATTATCACAAACACTGCCATCTAGTTTTTTTTTATTTTTCTTCTCCTTCTTCTTCTTCTTCTTCTTCTTTTCCGGATCGATTGTCTACAAAAAAACACATACTTGCAAACTTCATATGAACTTGAAACTTGGCACATACTTAGAACATAACACGTAGATGAAACATAATTTGTGACGTCATTATTAGGTCATCAGATATCGAATTTCGATCAATCATACTTTATTAGTTAAAACGTTTTGATTACGTTGCAAATGAAAGACTACACGGCTTTTTCAACGCTAAAAAGTGCGCCTCTGTTGGTGAATGTAAATCAGCTCTGGTCGTGCTCATTATGTATGCACGTAATTTGGTGAATGTAATCAGCTCTGGTCGTGCTAATTATGTATGCACGTAAAAATCATATCTCAACAACCACAACAGGTAAATTGACAGTTTTGCACCATTGTACAGATTGTTAATTGTCAAAAATTATTTACACAAAGGTGACCCCAATTTGACCTTACTTCCTGTCCAAACCGGAAGTCAAAGTTTAATGTTTAAAAAAATCATATCTCCACAACCACAAGAGGTAAATTGAAATTTTTTGTATCATTGTATAGATAGATAATTGACAAAAAATATTTACACAAAGGTGACCCCAATTTGACCTTACTTCCTGTCCAAACCGGAAGTCAAAGTTTAATGTTTAAAAAAATCATATCTCCACAACCACAAGAGGTAAATTGACATTTTTTGTATCATTGTATAGATTGTTAATTGTCAAAAAATATTTACACAAAGGTGACCCCAATTTGACCTTACTTCCTGTCCAAACCGGAAGTCAAAGTTTAATATTTAAAAAAATCATATCTCAACAACCACAACAGGTAAATTCAGTTTTTGCGCCATTGTACAGATTGTTAATTGTCAAAAATTATTTACTCATAGGTGACCCCTATTTGACCTTACTTCCTGTCCTAACCGGAAGTGAAAGTTTAATATTTAAAAATATATTATCTCAACAAACACTAGTTGTAAATTCACAGATTCTGCACCATTGTATAGATAGTTAATTGTCAAAAGTATTTACAAAAACATAGACCCAAATTGTCCATTACTTCCTGTCCAAACCGGAAGTCAAAGTTTAATATTAAAATAATTTCTAAATTCAGTATTGTATTGTATTCAAATAAACTTCTCGAGAACTTCAACAGACGTTAACATTTGACTTCTCCAACACTTCGAATTGATGACGTAACCATTTTAACTTCAACCGAACACCTTGTTTTTGTTGTGACAAAAACTTATATCTAGTTTTTGTTCGTTTTTTTTTTCTTTCTTCTCCTTCTTCTTCTTCTCCGGATAGACTGTCTACAAAAAAACACATACTTGCAAACTTCACATGAACTGCAAACTTGTCATATACTTAGAACTTAACACGTAGATGAAACAGAATTTGTGACGTCATGATTAGGTCATCAGATATCGAATTACGATAATTCAAAGTTTAATAATTAAAAAAATCATATCGAGGGATCTGAAAAATCAATAAAATTACTGATTTAGTCGGGGAAAAATATGTAGTTTATCATGAGTGTAAAGAGTGTGAAATATGTGACATTAGAGACGAGGATATGTTTGAGTTTGATATTTATTTTGTACTGAAAACACGACATTTTTTGTAAAAAAGAAACACACTTTTCTTTGAAAATGTACGCGCAATATGTTATTTCAACCACGTCCGCAATACTCAATCTTGTGGGCGGGGCATATAAAACAGTCCGGCCGCCGGCCGGCAAGTCTATATGTCGCCCTCAATCGGCAGAAACAGATTCTGAAATATCGAACATTTTAGCGAGTGCTACGCTTGTTATATTTCCCGATTTACTCAGAAAGAAATTGTATTTTTATGAAAATAAGAGTGTGAAATATGTGATATTACTGATGAACTCGTGCCAGGGAGTGTAAAATTGGATCGCCAACATAGTCATAAAGGGTAGGTATCTTGAATTTAATTGTTAAGAGGATTTCCTGTATTTATCTTCGTATTTTTATACAAGAAAAGCCATTTTTTAAGTGTTGGGTTGGCTGGTACTACTACTACTAGTGGTAACGTTAAACTAGTTGCATTGTGCCTGTTTAGTGTTTAACTTAACGTTAACGTTAGTTATAGTACAATGTAAATGTGAACATACATGTACACTGTACTTTGGACAGTAAACAACTCCCCTCTTTTCTAGCAAAATATGAACAGATGTCACTAAAATGTATTTAGAAATAGAATGTAAATAAGGATAGGAAAATTCAGTTGTTTAGGTTATGGCAATTTTTCAGTTGAAATTTTATGCCATATTTTGTAATTTATGTTTTCTCCAAAAAATCTTCAGTTTGTGCACAAATTAATGTCAAGTAGTGATTGTTTACTGCACTTTCCCTAAATTTTTTGCCCTTCTTAGATACAAATCAACTTACATAGACAATTATTTCACAGGAAAAATGCACAATATTCATGACACACCTGCTCCCTGGGGAGGCCTCTCTCAGACATCTCTCACATGAAATTATGAGACTCGGCAATTTCCTTAAATACCTTTCTCTTTTGATGTCAGTTTCATGCAAGAAAATTTCTTTAATTAATTATTACACATTGTCAAGAATAATTGTGTGCAATTTTGAAAACAACCAATGCCCTTTTCAATTTCAATGCTCCAGCTAGGGACCTACTCCAAAATTATACACTGTTTTCCCCATTAATATTATAAATTAGAACTTCTCTGAATTTTCAAATACTTTATTCTTGGTCCATGTACTTGTAAAACGTTCTTACTATTTTGTACAGCATGTTCACTGTGATGTATTATTTTCCTCATTCACATAAATTACAACTTCTCTGAAATTTCAAATACTTTATTCTTGGTCCATGTACTTATAAAACTTTCCTGTTATTTTTTACAGCATGTTGACTCCAATACATCATCATGGCTCACTAAGTTCCAGCCTACAGCACCCCGAGACAGCGTTGACACCACATCCAAATGCAGTATCGTAACTGTTCAAGTCATCAACAATCTTCAGTTTGTAGGTTACATGATGGTATGGTTTAACATCTTACGTTAACAGATCATTTGAGAATCCGTGCACAATTAATGGAAGTGGTCTTCATTACTTGGTTTCGTTTGAATGTACGTAAACTTTCACATTTTTATAGATGTATGTTCATTTTAGTATAATTTTATAGATATTCATTACATAAAACCATGGTTAACTGATGAGGAAATTGTTTGAGTTTGACATTAGTTTGGACAGAAAGTAAAAGGTCAAATTGGAGTCACCTTTGTGTAAATATTTTCTCCTTCATACAGATCGATTGTCTACAAAACACATACTTGCAAACTTCAGATGAACTTGGCATATACTTAACATGTAGTTGAAACATAATTTGTGACGTCATTATTAGGTCATCAGATATCGAATTACGATAAATCAAAGTTTAATAATTAAAAAATCATATCTCAACAACCAGAAGGGGTATATTCACAATTGTTGTACCATTGTACAGATGTTAATTTTCAACAAATATTTACAAAAAGGTGACCGCAATTTGACCTTGCTTACTGTCCAAACTGGAAGTCAAAGTTTAATATTAAAAAAATCATATATCAACAACCACAAGAGGTAAATTAAATGTTTTGAACCGTTGTACTGATCGTTAATTGTCAAAAAATATTTACAAAAAGGTGACCCCAATTTGACCTTTACTTCCTGTCCAAACCGGAAGTCAAAGTTTAATATTAACAAAAATCGTGTCTCAACAACCACAAGAGGTAAAATTAAAAAAATTTGCACTGTTGTACAGAGCGTTACTTGTCAAAAAATATTTTTTAAAAGGTGACCCCAATTTGACCTTTACTTCCTGTCCAAACTGGAAGTAAAAGTTTAATATTAAAAAAAATCATCCACAACAGGTAAATTCACTATCATTGAACCATTGTACAAATCGTTAATTGTCCAAAAATATTTAAACAAACTTTACCCCAATTTGACCTTTACCTTTCCCGAACACCTAGTGTTTGTTCAAACAAACACTTAAGCTCTAGTTGTTCGGTTTTTTTCTTTTCTTCTCCTTCTTCTTCTCCGGATAGACTGTCTACAAAAAAACACATACTTGCAAACTTCACATGAACTTGAAACTTGGCACATACTTAGAACATAACACGTAGATGAAACATAATTTGTGACGTCATTATTAGGTCATCAGATATCGAATTTCGATCAATCATTCTTTATTAGTTAAAACGTTTTGATTACGTTGCAAATGAAAGATCTACACGGCTTTTTCAACGCTAAAAAAGTGCGCCCTCTGTTGGTGAATGTAAATCAGCTCTGGTCGTGCTCATTATGTATGCATGTAAAAATCATATCTCAACAACCACAACAGGTAAATTGACAGTTTTGCACCATTGTACAGATTGTTAATTGTCAAAAATATGTACACAAAGGTGACCCCAATTTGACCTTACTTCCTGTCCAAACCGGAAGTCAAAGTTTAATGTTTAAAAATCATATCTCCACAACCACAAGAGGTAAATTGACATTTTTTGTATCATTGTATAGATTGTTAATTGTCGAAAATATTTACACAAAGGTGATCCCACTTGACCTTACTTCCTGTCCAAACCGGAAGTCAAAGTTTAATGTTTAAAAATCATATCTCCACAACCACAAGAGGTAAATTGACATTTTTTGTATCATTGTATAGATTGTTAATTGTCGAAAAATATTTACACAAAGGTGATCCCAATTTGACCTTACTTCCTGTCCAAACCGGAAGTCAAAGTTTAATATTAAAAAATCATATCTCAACAACCACAAGAGGTAAATTGACATTTTTTGTACCATTGTATAGACTGTTAATTGTCGAAAAATATCTACACAAAGGTGACCCCAATTTGACCTTACTTCCTGTCCAAACCGGAAGTCAAAGTTTAATATTTTAAAAATTCATATCTCAACAACCACAAGAAGTAAATTAAAAAATATTGTACCATTGTACAGATCGTTAATTGTCAAAAAATATTTATACCCCAATTTGACCTTACTTCCTGTCCAAACCGGAAGTGAAAGTTTAATATTTAAAAAAATCATATCTCAACAACCACAGGAGGTAAATTGACATTTTTGTACCATTGTACAGATTGTTAATTGTCAAAAGTATTTACACAAAGGTGACTCCAATTTGACCTTACTTCCTGTCCAAACCGGAAGTCAAACTTTAATATTAAAATAATTTCTAAATTCAGTATTGCATTGTATTCAAATAAACTTCTCGCGAGAACTTCAACAGACGTTAACATTTGACTTCTCCAACACTTCGAATTGATGACGTAACCATTTTAACTTCAACCGAACACCTTGTTTTTGTTGTGCCAAAACCTTATATCTAGTTTATTTTGTTCTTGTTATTTTTAAAAAAGACTTTTTTCAATTGTAAGTTTTCCCGCCCATTAGTACATTCGGGAAGAGACCTACCATTGTATCTAATCCACATGCATGCATTCCTTATAGTTTTGGAGATAGAGCATACATTCAAATGACGAATGCTCTAACTGGCTATTTTTGTAATTTGGCAAAGTGACCAATACCGCATTGGTCACTATGCCAACTTAATTCGGGATTGGTCACAATGGCAAATTAGGGACGAATAGGGCTCTAAAATGTTGAGTCAAATATCCCGATCAGACATCTGGCAGGTCGGGGAAGGGTGTGGACATCAATACATGTAGATGCATACATGAATTCATTGGCAGATCTATAGGGGAAAAGTGAGGTATGTGCCCGGCACCCCTTTTTTCACACCAAGTATTTAAATTCACCATATGTTTTTACGTTCCTACCTTTTTTGCTGTTTTCCCCCTCCCCTTGGATCCACCCATGCCTGAACAGAAAACGACGGAACCCTTTGCCCGTAAAACTGCGGCTCCCCTTCTTTTGCCAATCTGGCGGGAAAGTGCGGGAGGGGGTGAATTCCATTTAACAAAGGTATACTTACATTAGAGATAGGTGGGATGAGCGACTACTTTTTATCAGCAATCTGCATGTACGTTTAAACGTCTAATAAACACATCCACACAGTAAATCCTTTAGTCGGTATTAAACATATACATATACATGCCCCGACGGTTATGACAACACATTATTGCGGACCAGACCTACTACATGTGACCATTAAAGGGAATGTTCACCTTTTGTATTTACCTAATTACAAAATTACTGAATTATATTATAAAATCTTAATTGATGTCAAATTTGTAATGGTACAAAACATCCCGAGATATTATGCAGTTTGACATGCTGTCATATTTAAGAAAACATGAAACTTTGTATATTACAGATTAAAAAAAAAAAATCACTTGGCGTATTTTCTCGTAAAACCCGGCATCGAAATGAGCTGCAAATTTTACAGGTAGGTTTTTATGCATAATTATCTCTTCACTCTTATAATGCATTTTACTAATAGCTTACAGTCCCTTTAATGGTCTATGCATCTGTAACGTTTAGTTGTCCTGGCAGCGAGTTATTTTTTCTACAGTAAATAATTCCCACTGCACACTCAACTATGTGCATTTATATTCTTAATTTTTTTTTTCAAATGAAACGATCCTGCTGCCGATCCTGATTAGGGCTAAACGTGACAAACCCGCATCTTTTATTCATTACACTGTTTGATTTATATTTCTAAATTCACCTACCGTAAAAATCATGATTCTGACAATAATATTAAAGGGTCTATGAAGTGTGTTTTTGTCTTAATTTATTTTTTATTGTTATTTTATCAATTGATATGAATTAAAAAAATTAAGTTTGTTTTGTTTCTTGAGTAGATTTTTGTTATTTTAATTAATTAAAAAAAAAAAAATTGTTTCTAAATGTTCACGCCGCGAGGTGGCGCTGTTCGTGACGTACCCCTAGGGAGGGAGCCTTACTCTAGGCGGCATGGTCTGGTGCCCACAGGCGGTACGGTATGGGTACCAATCTAACCATGAGTGCGTCGAGTCTTCACATGTGTTGTACATAATATACAATCACATCCAACTAGATTCCCCGAGAGAACAACGCAAACAAAGGTTTTCACCGTTTGCTAGCATGCCTTTTTAACCTATTATTGTTGGCCATCATTGTTGCCACTTGGTAATAAAACAATCATAAAGTGTACAGATTGATTCTGGAGTATCGTGTTCCATTGGCGGATCCAGGGGGGATGGCTAAGGGGGCTGTAGCCCCCCTCCCATAAAATCGTTAAAAAAATCAAATTAAAAAAAAGGGAGAGAAAAAGAGAGAGAGAGGGGGAAGAACGCACTCCCATTCCCACAGTGTGCGGGATAAACATAAGGAGGTGACCTACTTAGTACTGTACTAACCATTGCGCATAGGAAGTGGCGGCACCCTTTGTAGTACTGAAAAATAATTGTTTTTGATTCTCAGCCCCCCTAAAAAATGTTGTGGATCCGCCCATGTGTTCCCCTTCAACTCATGGCAACGACGCAGAAAATCCACCATGTTAGTTCTCCTCGTGATTTGGTCAATATCACTTGGTTGTCAGAGGTATACTGATATCCACTCCGTCTGGGAGGTCTGGGAGGATTTAGAGGGAGGATTTAGAGGAGTGAACAGCCAGCTCATTCCCATGCCGGGTGGTAGTACCAAGTACCATATAGCCTCCAGATCCTGTCTGGGTTAACAACAGTGAACACTGCACACCACCTAAGCAGCTTTTCAATCAGTCTGTCAAAAGGTTAGTGGGGTAACCTGGCGAACAAGCCGATTGACAGTCCAACTAACATCAGTGAGACTAAGGGTGAGGTAACCCTGACAGAAACCTCTACTGACAACACGCCCTGCCAGCGCGTCAGTATAAGGCAATAACCCCTCATAAAATATGACAGAAGTTAAAAAGAGAGGCCGTACCGCCCTTGGCCAAAACGGGCAATAAAGCTTGACCGGAAAACGCTCGGAAGGGAAATCCTTCAAGTATGAAGACTTGCAGTTAAAGCCGGATGGAGGCTGTAAGACGGAAAAGAGTCATAAAACTGGACAAACTTTAAATATATGTACATATAATGTAAGGACATTAAGGACAGAAGAAAGTCTGGAAAGTCTAATGGAAAATCTCAATGGTTTCAAATGGGATGTAATTGGATTGGCAGAGACCAAGAGGGAAGGAGAAGGAGTCATAGAACTTAAAGGTCCTAGGAAGAGTCAAATTGTGCTTATTTATTTTCTTTTGTTATTTTATCAATTGATATGAATAAAAAACGATTTTACGTTTAATTTATGTCTGGATTGGGCTAATTATTTTTCATTTGATTTTTACAAAAATTGCCTCATCTAATTTCAAATGCTGCCCAACGCGCGGTGGCGCTGTTCGTGACGTAGACCTAGGAGCAATAAACCATGAATAAACTAAGCTCCAATGTTAGGCACCAATGTTGCCATTGTGTTTAGTTGCTCCATGGTTAAACCGTGGGATTATAAAAAAGGGTCATAAACTGTGCGCAACGTACACATGTACAGTGTATGTGCACACGACTTGCAAGTTGCATAGTAAACATGACCGTATAGCACCGATAAATCTGTACTGTAGGCTCTCACTGTAAAACGAAGCGCAAGGCCCGTCGAATCAATGGCATGGATACACATGGCCAGGAGTCATTGGTGAATTGTGTAAGCCGTCGTTATGACCGTTTCAAAACATAATTCTGCACTCGATGATTTTGAAACAAGATCCAAAATCACACACATAATTAACATTGTCAAAGAATTGTACAATGACATCTTCAGTGACTTCACAATGAAACGACATTTTTAGCGTTAATGTGGTGTGCGAAGTGTAACAATCGACCTCTAACGTTAGTAATAAGCCTATTGCTTGTGGGTGCACATACACATGTAAGTTACACGGAAAACAAAGCAACTTACCCTGAGACTTTCTCGCTTCAAGAAAGCTACTCTTTCTTTTCTGGACGTTTTGGCCTTCTGACTTAAGGAAATATTGTTGGTACTGCATCAGGCGCAGCATGGCTTTAAATCTCATGCCAAACTGGCTCTGGAGCCCCGGTCAAAGTATGTTGGCTCAAAGTGAGCGCTACATATCATAGAGTGCTCCGTTGGTCCTGACCATTTCGCCCTGGTCAGCTTCACACTCGCCGTCCAAATTCGCCTGTATTTAGGGTCTGGTGGAAATCGGTGAAGGCTGACACCTTCCTTTGTGGTGTTGCTACACCCAGCAACAACACACCTACAAGGCATTTCCCAAAAAAGTGGGATATCTACTAAATTTAGCTGAAAAGAAGATCTAATATGACACATCAACTTCAGTGGTTTTGAGTACGACTTGACTGAAACTTCATCGCAGGCAGTGCTGGACCTTCCTAGGTCTACGTCACGGATTTGCGGATTATAATATGATAATGAGGAGGTAGGGGAGGAGCGTGGCGCCCCCCTAATTTCAGAATTTATTTTTTTAATGGTGCAAAGGGGCGGGGATAAAATAGACAAATGACAAATATATGTTCCAATAGGTATACTTTATTGTTTTCACTGTTAAAAATTTCTATTTCCTAGGACCTTTAAAGGAGGAGAATGGCTATACAATAAGTGCAAAACAGAAACAGACAAACAGGCAAAGGGAATAGGATTTCTCATCCACTCAAAATTCAAAAACTTTGTAAAGGAAGTTAAGAGTTACTCAAACAGAGTTGTTGCTATGATCATCCAATTATCAGGCAAAGACCACATGTGCATTATACAGGTATATGCACCTACCAGCGATTACGATGATGAAGTAATAGAGGCTTTTTATGAAGATATCAACAAGGCCTTTTTGGAAAATAGAGGAAAATACACAATAATAATGGGGGACTTCAATGCAAAGATAGGAAGACGTGAAGCAGGAGAAGAGTTTATCATGGGAAAATTTGGAAATGGAGAAAGAAACAAAAGAGGAGAAAGACTTCTGGAGTTTGCTGCAGAACAAAAGCTAAAAGTGACAAACACATATTTCATGAAGGCCAAAAAACGATATTGGACATGGGAGAGTCCAAATGGAACCACAAGAAACCAAATAGACTATATACTTTGCAGCCAGAGTGGAATAGTAAAAAAAACTGTGAAGTTATAACCAATGTTGATATTGCAAGTGACCATCGAATGGTACGAGCAAACATCTGCATCAGCAAGAAACTTGCCAGACTCAAATTCATAAACAAGAAACGGAAGAGTGGAACTAACATCCTGAAACTGAAAGAAAAGAAAGAAGAATTCCAACTGAAATTGAAAAACCGATTTGCAGGGTTAGAGATGGAAGAATTGGATATTGATAACAGGTACGACCAACTGACTACAGTATTGCTGGAAGAAGCCACAAATCTAGCACCATCAAAGAAGAAAAGGGAACAAAAATCAAGAGAGGACAGTGAGATAGAGGATCTAGATAGAAGGAGAATGGCACTAAAAAAAACTGATGACAAAAACAACAGCCGAGAAGGTAGAATATACAGAAACAGTAAAAACCGTTAAAAAGAAACGCAGACAAAGGAATAGACGAAGGAAATTCCAACAGATCCAAACAATGCTAGAAAAGGGGAAAGGACCAAAACAGATCACCAAAATGGAGTGCAAGAAAACCAGAATTAGCCAACTAAAACAAGCAGATGGGACACTAACAGCCGATAGAGCAGAAATACTTAACATTTGTTCAGACTTCTACCAGGATTTGTACAACTCAACACAAGATGGTGATGATGCAAATGAGGAGTACTCGATGAAGGAGTACTCGATGGAGGAAGGAGAACTACCACCAATAATACCAAGTGAAGTTCAGGAGGCTGTTGACCAAATGAAGGAAAACAAAGCACCAGGGATAGATGACATTACTAGTGACATTATAAAGTTAGGAGGGGATGAGATAAAAACATAATTAGTAACATTATTCAACCAGATACTAGAGACTAAGAAGATACCATCAAAATGGAAAGAGGCAAAAATTATACTCTTGCATAAAAAAGGAGACAAGGCAGATATAAAGAACTACCGCCCAATCAGTCTTCTTTCTCATATGTACAAGTTATTCACCAAGGTAATCCAGAACAGAATAAAGGCAACTCTAGATGAAAATCAACCCAGAGAACAAGCAGGATTTAGAGCAGGGTATTCCACAATGGACCACTTACAGGCTATAAATCAACTGATAGAAAAGTCAAATGAATACCAGCTAGACCTCTGTCTGGGTTTTGTTGATTACCAGAAGGCGTTTGATTCCATCGAACACAAAGACATGTTCAACGCCTTGAGAAAAGTGGGAATACATGAAGGCTATATCAGCATCTTACACTCATGCTACCGCCAAGATCCACATCGATAAAGATGTCTCAAAAGAAGTGAAAATAAAGAGAGGGGTACGACAAGGAGATACAATATCCCCAAAGTTTTTCACAGCGGCATTGGAGGAGGTGTTTAAAAAATCACATCTGGAAGAAAAGGGAATGGATATCGATGGAGAAAAACTCACAGACCTAAGATTTGCCGACGATGTAGCTATGGTTACAACATCAGTAGAAGATATGGAGGAAGCTAACCAAACTAAGCAGAGCAAGCAAACAAGTGGGTCTAACAATACACAAGGATAAAACTAAATACATGACAAACTTTGACACAAACATAGATATTGTCATTGAAAACCATAAACTAGAGAAAGTGGGAAATTACAAATACCTGGGCCAAATTCTAAGAATGAAAAACACATCGAGAGAAGAAATTATGTCGAGAATCAAAGCAGGTTGGAGAAGTTTTGGCATGTACAAAGACATATTGACCGACAACAACATAGCAATGTCACTTCGAAGAAGAGTGTACAACCAATGCATCCTAACAACCATGACTTATGGAGCAGAAACATGGACTACAACAAATGAGTTGAACAACAAATTGATAACAACACAGAGAGCCGTGGAGAGAAAAATGGTACATTTAACAATACAGGATAAAGTTAACCATAACAAAATACGAGAGAAAACAAAAGTCAAGGACATCATTGAAAAGATAAAAGAGACCAAATGGAGATGGGCAGGCCATGTGTTAAGGGTCCAGGACAACAGGTGGACTAGGCGATTGACAGAATGGCAGCCTAGAACAGGCAAGATAATTAGAAAGAGAGGACGGCAAAAGAAAAGATGGAGAGATGAC
Organism: Zoroaster sp. YZ-2022; assembly: GCA_029582265.1. Lineage (NCBI taxonomy): Eukaryota > Metazoa > Echinodermata > Asteroidea > Forcipulatida > Zoroasteridae > Zoroaster > Zoroaster sp. YZ-2022. The sequence goes on along the minus strand of CM055818.1, from coordinate 21,404,179 downwards.
ATAACAGCACACATGGGCACGGCAACATGGACAAGAGTGGCTAGAGAGAGAGAGACAAATGGAAGTTTTATGAGGAGGGCTTTGTCCAACAAATGGGCGAACTATAGCCTTGATGATGATGATGATGACTTGGTTTTGAGTATTGGACCAACTGTCTTTGCTAGCGGGTCAGATTCGGATATCTACGGTTTATCCGATGTGTGCATTGGACTACGACTCATCACTAAACCAACCGCTTTCGAGGTCAAAGAGGGCGCTATTGATAATCCACTCGGGAGCCAGCCTGGATTTTTTCAATTTTCCTCTTTCTTGGCGTCAACCTCATCTGTTTCCTGGTGGTGTTCGTCTGCTACGTGGGAATTTTTGTCAAAGTCAAGCACACATCGAATAAGGTCCGCGTGGCCGCTCACCGTGATCAGGAAATCAGAATGGCGGTCAAAATGGCATTCATAGTCGGCACTGACTTCGCATGCTGGATGCCTGTCATCATCATGGGGATTCTGTTTCAGACTGGGGCGGTAGTAATCGGTCCAGATATTTACGCCTGGATTGTTGTCTTCATCCTACCCATAAACTCCTCCCTGAACCCGTATCTTTACACCCTTTTTACGTCTATATCGGAACAGCGATCAAAGAGCACAAAACCCAAATCAATTCCAACGAATAAGAAATCATTAGACACACTGAGCATGAGTGTGTCAGAAAACAGACATCCACAAAGCAAGTAAATGACACGGGAGGCCGAAAATATGATGAAAATACAATAGAAATGTAGTGAAAATTGATTGCATTGAACGGATTTGTCGAATGAGAATCAAGTAGATAAAGCCAAAAAAGTCTCCGGTTTCATCATGAGGTCGGCTTGAAATTTTTTGTTTTGTTTTTTTGCACACCAGTGAAATACATGTATGGAGGCCTCACAAATCGTGCAAACGTTCATACCCCTATGTAAAAAGTCGTTTAACCCTTTCATTACCAGCCATTGTTCTTTACCACAGTAATTAGGAGCCCAATGTCACTTCAGCACCCAGTGGGTTTTTCACAATTTCATTGAAGTGCGCCCTCACTCTGCAGTAATAGACACTTTTTTTTACATGTGTACTGTACATACCAAATGGCTCAGATATATTTGTATGTTAAACTGATGGTAAAAATGAGTATACAAAGGGAGGAAAATATTGTGCAGATTTTTTAAGTGTAAAGCAAAACAATGAAATATTTAGATCAGTATTTACACTGAAGAAAAGTAATACAAATTGGTGATATTTCATGCAAATACGGTACATGTATAAGATTTCTTTTCCATGTGAAAAACAATAACTTGGATGAGATTTTTGGGGATTTTGTTTGGTTTTCTACTTGGAAATGAACCATTTACTTGTATTCAGTGTACATACATCACAATCCATGCTAACACCCCCCCCCCCCCCAATTCAATGTTGGTTTGGACTGTAATCTGCGGCTTGTCCAACCTTTCCCAACATTGAATTGGTGGGGGCGGGGGGCGGGTTGAAGGCAAATAGTACAGATTTACAATCAAGTGATGTGGTATTTCTCAAAGCAAGGAACTATGCACATAGGTTGTGTACATTGTTTACAGATCATCTTTGTTTGTTTTCGCCTGCCTAATTTGCGGTTACTGCAAACAATGCAGTCGCGTTTCTTTCCATTGGGGTTTTTGCCAGGATAGTGCTGTTGCCCTGTCAACTCGATAGGAATATGGTATCTCAACTGACTTGTTGCGTTACGTTCCCAACCCAACAGCAAGTCCTGTATAATCCCTATACGAAAATCAAGGTTACTGACATTTGTTCCCTGCTATGCTGGTGAATATTACTCTGCTATTGACAATACAGATATTCAGCATATGGAAAAAAAAAAACTTTCCACCATTTCAAGCTTCTGTGTGTATGATTGTAGTACTGAAAATATTGGTCGGCAAGATCAGTTCCACCCATGTTTTTGTTGTAATCTTCAATACAATTGGGCTTCATAACATCACGAAATCCACTTGTGCTCTTATTACACCGAATTTGCTTTTTGGACAAATCAGTGTTGCCTACATTAGTTAAAAGTGTTACAGATTTTTTGTCTTGCCAAATGATACACAATTGCCCACCTTTCACCAAAAAAATGGGTCATCTCCTTTCTTCATTTTATGTTTTTTGGGGTTTGCGGCCTGGGGTATTCCCTGTGTAGTGTAACGAACAGTTCCACAATTAACATCTGAATCCTAGTTTAGCAAGTTTAGCTAAAAGAGCTGGGCTAGTATAGTAATTATCACAATATATTACGTGTCCCTTATTCTCAAGTCCATGGACCAGATCAATGACGACTTTTCCTGCAACTGTTGGGTTTGGTGGATGGCAGTCTGACTTGCAATCTACATGTACGTCTGCATCATAAACAGTTTGGGTGTCGCTGGCTCCTGTGTACAGTTTCCAAGCACACGTGTATCCTGTTTTGGACTCGTTCAGGGAGAATGCTTTAATACCCCGTTTGATAGGTTTTTTAGGCATGTACTGAACAAAACTTAAGCGTCCCTTGAGTTTCAACATACTCTCGTCTGGAGACAGATTCTGCGCAGGGTTATACAGGTTGAGAAACTTCGGGACGAGGACTTCTATCAAGGGCCGAACTTTGGAAAGTTTGTCCCGTTTAGCCAAGGCTCTACGAGGAATTTAGTTATTTGAGATGTGGAGAAACCGAAGAATTGAACTGAACCGATTACGGGACATGATCGACGGATAGAATGGGATGTGAAGAACTTCAGATGTCGACCAGTACATCTTGTATTGAGAGATTTGCTTATGCCCATAGCAATGAGAAGTGCCACAAATGCCATCATTTGTTGATCAGGATTTGAGTCTATTGTTTGCTGCGCATAGCAATTAGTCTCGTCGACGAGCATATCCCACACGAGTTGACAAAAATACAGCTTGAAGATCTCCACTGCCGACAGCGTGGCAAAGTCGCCGGTGGGGCCAGGATTTCCAGTGAACTGCACAGTCCCACACTCGTAATGGTCTCGTCGTTCCCAACCGGATCGGAAATCTAACTTTCCTGTCGTCCTCCTTGATCTCGGCCGGCTGTCCCCTTGGTAGGTAGGCTGCAACAGAAAAACAAGGCAAAGGAGGATTAATCTCGGTCCTTTGTAAATACAATATCTCAATGCTACTTTGCTGCATGTGCACAGGCCACAGGGGGTCATGCGCAAAATGAATATTGTGCTGAGAAAAGAAATATGGCGGCTTCTATCCACTCTCCAAAACTCGTTGTCGATAAATTTTCGTTTTAATGTGGGATTGTTAATGTGAATTCCCCCAACTTCTTGCATAATACGACTTATAAGGGCCTTTCGAATACGAGGCTATTCTTTTGGAAGCTTGAGATTAAGAGTGCATTTTCAGCTTGTTGACGCTAAACAGCACGACCGGCTATGGGTGGATGTTATATATGCTATATCTATACATCAACTTGCTGTTTCAATGAATACAAATATTACCCCAACAAACTACTAAAAATTGTACATTTTCACTTGACTTTTTTGACCCAGTCCAGGGGGTGGGGATTTGGTAAATCCTATTAAAGGGATCCATTTTCTAAATTTACGTTCCTCAACTCCAACAGTTGTATCCCCTTGAGCATATAAAAAAATGCATCCAATATTTACGCTATAGCCTAGGAAAATAAGTGAATTACATTAATTTGCATTGGGCCAGGAAGAGTAACGTTAACTGTTAGTGTTACTACTATACTAGTGTTAGTTATTCAGTTTTACTGTGATTTAGGCCTACCTCTTGAACGAATTCCGCTGGAAGTTTTACAAATGTGCTGTCGTCATCCGTTACTTCGTCATCTGATTCTGAGCCACTGTCTGCCAAAATCTCAGCCAAAATGCCATCATTTATGTCCGTTTCCATCATGATTGCAACTAAAAACTGACAGTTGTGGAAGCAAGTGGACGCTAGCACCGGGAAAACCGCAAAAAGTGACGCGCTTTTCTTTTCATGAACTTTTATACACTTCATTCCTGTCAATAGAGGGCGCCAACCAAAAAAACCACTCAAGCATTTTCAGGTGGTGAATTAAGTAGCCGTGGTCGTCAAGGGCTTGCCGATTCCCGGCACCTTTTAGAGCCCACGGGATCGAAGCGTATCACAACAAAGGCTCTTTTTAGAGCCCTTGGGATCGAAAGGGTTAAAACACAGCACGGCAGAATTCCAATTTGACTGCAATTGGACATCGTTTCATAGGGGGAAAAAGGAAAATTAAAAATGCCGATGCGCGGGTCGGAGGCGACGCACGCGGAGACCAGGAACCGGAGACATTTTTGGCCTAAGAATACATACCGTATACATTTCCATACATTCTACAGAACGTTTATGCACGACAAAAATTTCGCTGTATATATTTATTCCAGTTTATTTTAAAAGTACATTTAAATCCTCTTATCCACAAACTTAATGAACACCTTTTACAGCACACAGATTAAATAAATAAGAAATGTTAGGTTGTACACTTGTCAGACACCGAATCTATGCTAGTTGCTTATACAGTTTTTAGTATATTTTGTAATTATTCGAGCATGGAAATTTGCACGTGTTTAAGCATTTTGGAATTTTGCACAAAAAGTGGTTGAACAGTCAGTGGAGGCTGCATGTGTGGCCTAAAGAGGACGCCATTTACGCTAAGCAGTGTCGCCAGCCAAGCCTATTTGCTCCATTTACATTCAAGTGAAAAGTTTCTATCGGTTTAAAATCTTACAAAATGGCCGATGGAAATCTTCTTTTTCAGGTAGAAAAACTATTCATACTCGGCAAGAAAAATAGGAATCGGCTTATCTCAGAGCCATCACTTTGTCCAAAAAGAGATCGTTACATGGTGTACCCGAAAGAACTCAAAAACAAAAAAAGGAAAGATATGATTGATTTGGAATGAGAGGTTTGTGAGAGAATGGGATATATAACAGAAGATTGATACCATCATGGGACAATTGTGTGGTTGTGTGCCAATAGTTTATGTCCACGTTTGCTACAGAGATGTGGCAATTCTCTCTAGAGGTCGCTGACCTGAGATTGAATTTATAGCGCCCCCATTGCCAGTCGATGATTATCAGTGTATAATACTCCGAGTACGTGAAATAATAAAGCAGATAATTATTCACAATATAAATGCATAATTACTCGTTCCGTTTTGTCATTCATGTCTGTCGAGAGGGATACAAAGAGGTTCAAATCCAGGGGGTTGGGTGATGGGAATAAATATAACATTTTAGAGGGAGATGACCAATGTGATCACATCCCCCAATATGTTCCCCACTTTCTACTAAACTATGTTATATTTTCGCATCAATTCGAAATCTAGGTTCTAATTTCACGGGGCACTATCGTTTTCCTACAGTACTAATAGTGTACAGGTACATATGGCCATTACGTTTATGGTAATAAGTTTATTTGAAACCAATTAATTAAACAAGATAAATCTGTCGACAAGAAATACATTCAATACTTCAATCGACCCAATTAAAGATGTTAAATGTATTAACAACCGATGAAATTATTATAAAAAATACTGGTTCATTTATGCAGCAGCAACGGTAATATGACCTTATCACGTGGGGTATTATTTTCAGTAACTGATTCATAACCTAAAAATAACACTCCGATTCCATGCCCTGTTGATTGTGACAATATTGTCAGAAGTATCTCAGTTTATAGCTGGTGGCATGGGTATTTTTTATGGTGTTCTAAAAAGGACACATGTACATTGCAAGAAGAGTGTTCACGTGTCGCACTAGAAGTGTTCACGCGTCGCACTAGAAGTGTTCACACGTCGCACTAGAAGTGTTCACGCGTCGCACTAGAAGTGTTCACGCGTCGCACTAGAAGTGTTCACGCGTCGCACTAGAAGTGTTCACGCGTCGCACTAGAAGTGTTCAAGCGTCGCACGAGAATCTCAGATATTGAACCAAAGCAGGTACTAACGTTATTTTTTCAAGATCACGAGGAAGTTTTATTGTGTCATATATGACCTTCAAATCACCTGATCTGACCTTTACTTCCGGTAAACAGGAAGTTCAAATTCAACACATTCTAACGCAAAATTGATAGGTCTTTTGAGTATGAAATTGATATTGTTATAATAAAAGATGATACACCTTTGCAAAATATGATTGACATCATCTATGATAATTTGATTGAACCGGAAGTTGACACAAACACTGTGTATTTGTTCTAACAAACATTTTAGCTCTAGTTATACAATTAAAGTGTTTTAATAAAATACTTTTAAAAATCAGACATATTCACCATTGGTTAAATTGTTATTGTTATACTTTTATAATTTAGTGAGAATGAATAAATAAACAACAAGCAGACAAAACTGTAACTATTTTCGCTGTATGAGGTTAGGTTATAGTTGGTTATGCTACCAATTTTTTTTACACAAATATGTCCCAGTCTTGTCTTGCAATGAATCCATTTACATTACCGTATGTATCTAGACTATTTGTCCACATCCATGAATATGAAAGCTATAATATCAGAACTGAAATCATATGTAAAATAATCAGAAGCCAAATCACCATGACAAACTGTTTTAACTATAGTAAACCATTTTGTAAACCATTCAAATCCAACTTTATAAAGAGTTGTCACTGACTGAACTCTTTAAGATGTTGATTCAACACTTTAGTTTTAAGAGTGTATGTTGAAATTGTTAAAATCAATAAATTCGATAAATTAAAATCAAATCTGTTAATAACAACACCATTAATTACGCCGCTGGCCATCCGTTACTGTCACATCATTGATTGGATGGAGGCCACAGAGTGCGCCAGAGTCTTGCAATGAATACATTGACATTAAACGTATCTAGACTATTTGCCCACATCCCTGAATATGAATACTACAACATCAGAACCGAAATCATATGTAAAATAATCAGAAGCCAAATCACCATGACAAATAAATAAACTGTTTTAACTATAGTAAACCATTTTGTTCTGTAAAAATGAATACATTTAGGCCTACATTAAACGTATCTATACTATTTGTCCACATCCATGTATATGAACACTAATATCAGAACTGAAATCCTATGTAAAATAATGAGAAGCCAAATCACCGTGACAAATAAAAACAAAAACAAGTCCAATTAGATAAATCACTAAAGGTACAGTTTGTTGCTTATGATGGTTTCTTTCCTATCTTTCCTATAAATAATTTTAATAACTTTTCTTAAAATGCCGATTATAATCCTTATACTGCCTAATAGCAACAATTAATCAATCTTATTTCAGCTACAACGACGCAAAGCGCAAGGCTATTGAAAATGACTGAAGGGTAGACCTACAAGATTGGAAAATGTTGAAACTGCCTTTACGAGTGCATTGTTTTACTCTTTGAATAAAAGAAAGAAAGTATATGAAACAACTAACCTGTGCAAGTTTCAGCTTGTGTTGTTAACGAGAAAATAATTAAAATGCATTCAGACTTGTCGTATTTATTCTAACAGGGAAGGTAAGACAAAAATACTATTTCCTTTTCTCAAAGAGGTGGTTATTTTAACAGCAGTTTTCTTTTCATCGAAACATTGCTATTTTACCTGAAGAAGGGGGAGGGAAATGCTTACAAATTACACTGTAAAAATGGTGTTTAGAATTTAAACACACGCAAAATAAACGCGTTTATGAATGCGTTTAAATGCTAAACGGCCATCCTCTGTACATGTCACAAAGCTAAACGTGCTTAGCTTATGGACACCTGTTCATGTGGTTTTTAACGTTC
>CM055818.1:21373158-21395889 GCA_029582265.1 Zoroaster sp. YZ-2022 | reverse complement strand
ACCACTTCTGGTTGTTGAGATAGGATTTTTAAATATTAAACTTTGACGTCCAGTTTGGACAGGAAGTAAAGGATCAAATTGGGGTCATCTTTTAGTAAATAATTTTTGACAATTAACGTTTGTACAATGGTACAAAAATTGTGAATTTACCACTTGATAGTTTGTTCAGATATGATTTTTAAAAATAAATTTGACTTCTGGTTTGGACAGGAAGTAAGGATCAAATTAAGGGGTCATCTTTTGTAAATAATTTTTGACAATTAATGTTTTGTACAGTGGTATAAAAGAATTGTGAATTTACCTCTTGTGGTTGTTCAGATATGTATTTTTTAAATAAATTTGACTTTCTGGTTTGGACAGGAAGTAAGGTCAGAATTGGGGTCATCTTTTGTAAATATTTTTGACAAAATTAACAATTTTGAACAATGGTGCAAAAACTGTGAATTTACCTCTTGTGGTTGTTGAGGATACGATTTTACACATTAAATATTAAAGATTTGACTTTCCGGTTTGGACAGGAAGTAAGGTCAAATTGGGGTCATCTTTTGTAAATATTTTTGACAATTAACTGTCTGTACAATGAGTATACAAATTGTGAATTTACTCTCATAGTTGTTGAGATATGATTTTTAGATGTTCGAGCGCGCAGCACCGAACACCTAATGTTTTTGTACTGTTTTTTGGGTGTTCGAGCGCAGCGCGAGCACCTATTGTTAGGTGTTCGGGTATGTGCCCCGAAACAGCTATTGTTTTTGTTCGTTTTTAGGGTGTTCGAGCGCGCAGCTCTTTTACTTACTCCATCTCGAGTGGCGCTTGTCCGCGAAACAGGAAGAGCTTGAGCATCCTTGCTGAGCATTTACAGCGCTTCAAACTTAACACATAAAGCAAGAACGTATCAAGCAGACGAAACCGTTTGCTGTGACGTCATGATTACGTCATCAGGTGTCGAATGCTTCAAATCAAAGTTTAATATTTCAAAAAAATCATATCTCATAGAACCATAGAAGATATTTTCACAATATTTCCCTGTGTGTACGAATAGCCAATATCGCGCGTGCACAGAATGCGTACACACAGCAATATGCGGGGAGTTTAATGTTATTGTCTACCTGACGGCAAGGCCTTGTCACGAGACGGAAGAGCGTTTTCCGGGAGCAATTTTTCAAGCAATAAAGTTGCTGTGCAATGAGATTGCCTCGGAAATTGTCCTGTGGCTGTTCATCTAATCCAGTGTGCAATGGGTAGACTGACTTTCTACTTTGAGGACAATCTGTCGAGGCAATCTCCAATCACATTGCGTATCAGTGATCACGTGACATTTTATCACAAGCAAAACATTTTCAGCGGCGGCCATTTTAATTCTCTGTTTACATGAAAAATACTGAGGAATTTTGCCGTTCTTTTTAACTCCAAAGCAAAATACAAGAAAAGAAAATAAAATGGGTTATCGAGGAAAGAGGAAAATATAATTGCATTATTAAGAGCTAAGTAGACGCATTATTTTAGAGGTTTATTGGCCTAGAATGTGCGTTTGTAAAAGTCGGCCTATCGTAGACATAATTATTGCATGCACAATCCAATGGAGGTTCGTGACGGACGAAACTGTTGTACTGCATAGTATTTCGTAAAAACTATATTGGTCTACTTTCTTTCCCTGTCTTTTTTGCAGATGTTGGCGCTTTCATTCAAATTTATGTTTCACAGAATCCATTTGAACATTTCTTTATATTTTGTATTTAGCTCTCCAGTATGCTGAGTAATTGAATTAGATAGTAATGGCTGGCATCAGTGAGAATCAGTTCAACAACCTAGAAAGCATCTAAAGCACTAGCCCCAAAGGTAACCAATAAATCTGTTGGTACAATTATTGTAAATGTGTGTGTGTGTGTTGTGTGTGTGTGTGGGGTGTGTGTGTGTAATAATTGACGAATGCATTTCATTCGTTGTGGGGTCCAAAAACACAATAGAACAATTGGACCCTGAAGGTAACTATAGAAAATCTTGTACCCACAGGAGAATTATAAGGAGAAGGGAGTTAATAGAACGAACAAAGAATACCCACAAATCAGTATGTGCGTGAGGTGTGTGTGTGTGTGTGTGTGTGGGGTCTACAGGTCCTTGTGTGTGTGTTGTGTGCTTACCGCCATTCGTTGTGGGGTACCAAACACAATGGAACAATGGTACCCACAGAGAAGTCTTCAGATTCTAATCTGGTACCCCACAGAATTCAATAGAAACAGGATAATAGGGTGAAAAAAGGGATAATAGAACTTGAAACAAAGGAATACCCACAAGTGGGCATATGCATGAGAGTGAGAGTGTGCGTGTAATGTGCGTGTGCGTGTGCAGGTGCAGGGTGCGGGTGCAGGTGCGTGTGCGGGTGCGTGTGTGTGCAGGTGCGGGTGCGGTGCGGGTGCGTATGCAGGTGCGTATGTCGTGTGCGTGTGCGTGTGCGTGTGCGTGTGCGTGTGCGTGTGCATGTGCCATGCGTAATGCGTGTGCGTGTGCGTGTAGCAGTGTGCGTGTGCGTGTGCTTACACGCCATTTCACGTTGTGGGGTACCAAACACAATGGAACAATGGTACCCCACAGAGAATCTTCTAGAAAGTATAGTGGTACCCACAAATTCAATAGAAAAGGGATAATAGAGACGAAAAAGGGGATAATAGAACGAAAGCAAAGAATAGGCCCACAAGTGGGCATATGTGAGAGTGTGTGTGCGTGTGCGTGTGCCGTGTGTGCGTGTGCACGTGTGCGTGTGCGTGTGCGTGTGCGTGTGTGGATGATTGCATTCCTCCTGACTGCCCTATGATCCCACTCACATGACCACCAGCCCTACATTGAAGATTGTGATTTTTATTTTCACAAAAGCAATTCTTTTAAACTTTTATCCCACAATGTTGTATTCTTTTCCCAGAGGTGAAACAGGTCAACTTCGTATGCGTGCCAACTCGTGCTTTACCAACTCCATACTCATTTGGGTCAACTCGACCCGTAAAAATATTTATTACTGAATATGTTACTGGCATGTGTGGGTTGACATCCGGTGGTGCTGAGGTTGGTAGAAACACTAAAGTTAATTTGCTTCACACTATAGTTGTCATGGTTCCTCATAATACTAGTGCTATATGTCTTGTGTGGTGATGGCTGCATTGCGGTTTACTTGATACTAGCACTTAATTTTCTATCACTAAAGTAGACCAGAAACAAATATCAGCACCTTTATTGAGATAATGAAACAGTCACATCATGGAGGAAGGAAGACGTCACATGTAATTTTTCTATTTCCATTGCTTAAAAACCTAACTTAAAGGCATTGTTCTGAAGGGATCATTTTTCTAAAGTTACATCAATCCATCTCATCCTGATAATGCATAATTATGCAAGGCATTCTAAATTTATGTTCGTGTTTTGTTAGCACTGACCCATTATTCAAATCGATCCCTCTTTTGAAAACTTTCTTATTTAATATTGTTTTTACATGATTCGTTTTATATTTCAGATCAACGGTATCCATTTGTGCTACTGCTACAAAGGTGTCCAGAGTCTGTGTAACTTTGTGCATCCAATGGCCAGCATTCAAAGGAATATTTCACACAGGAACCATGTCAAAATTCCCATTCACATTGCCTCCAAATCTCAACACGAGGCCTGATTTTTCATGAAATAAATATCTTGGAATAATTTGAAGCATACACATGTCCATCATCATCCATTTGTTCTCCACCTTACTGAGCAGGTAAGATTACATTATATAGCTTTAACACCCTATTTTTATTTTCCCCCCACCTTTGTCAAATTATACATCAAATTGACGCTATGAGATATAACCTTTTAAAATTGTTACTTCGTGTGCCACTAATTTGACCATCGAAGCATTTATGGTAACTCATTTCACAAGAATTACAAGCTATTAATGTAAGGAATTTAATTGTGTTTTTTGTTTTCTAATAGGTCATTTATTTATGTTCAACTTGGAAAAGTTGTGAGAGTTAAGCAATACGTTAGAAATTAACAAGTGTGAATTGGAAGACTATGTTTTTGTTTTAAATTTGATGTTTGTGGTCAGAATATAAAAATAAAAATAAATAAAGACAAAGATTTACCTCAGGAGGTATGAGTTTTCATAATATAATAAAAACCTAATGTGCTATAATGAATACATTAACTTCTGGTTAAGTCATTCAATATAATTTTAAATTCTTCAACCAGTTCAATCATTTGAATTCATACACAAAATTTTCCTCATAATATGGGTGTCAATTGTGCCAAATTTGGTAAAATTCTAATTTTTCTCAAGATAGCAAAAATATACATTTACAGAATAGTGGTTCAGAACATTTCTTCCTTAAACATTTCTGGTTTCGAAAGAAAGGAGAGGTCAGATTAGGGTCGTGCCTGCGAACGAAATGTGGCATAGTTCAAGGTCTTTAAGATGAGGCAAAGATTGTGATAATATCTTTTGTGCTTCATGAGATATGATTTTTTGAAATATTAAACTTTGATTTAGTCAATTCGATATCTGATGCCTTAACCATGACCTGACAAACTAGGATACAACTACATGTTAAGGTAAACACCCAACAATTTTGGAAAAAAATTACCAACCATTTTGTTTGTCTGAACTCTTTACCACATTGTTTATTAAACAATCACTGTGGGAAATTTATTGATGCTTTCGATTAAAATTGTACACATTATTCCATTTGCAAAGTAAATTTAATTAAGTTGATAAAATAATAAAAGAAAATAAATAAAATACATAAGTTAAAATACATCCGTCAAATTTAATTGATTTTGTATTTAAATTAACTCAGTGCCTGAAAACCTTTTGTCAAGGGAGCATTCGAAAACTGTTACCCTGAAATTGATTGCCCATAAACTAAAGAAAAAAGAAATAAAATACTGTATCATGACAGCTTGATCATTACATTCCTCCCGAGGGTGAGGTGTGTGCAGGTCTTGTACAATACAATGACAATTCGATCAAGTGTTATAATATTTAAATGTTTGGTTCAGTTTTTAAAACAACTTACAGGAAGAGACAACACAATGTAATTTGAAGGATAACTGTAAAATAAAAAGAAACAAACAATACTGAAATGATCTTCTGATTGTTACATGTATATGTATTGTTGTTGTCATTAACTGTTGAAAATACATTTGCATAAATAGTAATTTTAAAGTTATTCTTTAAATGTGGCAATATTTTCACGATCAACAGTTTAACTCAGTGACTGAAAATAATACTCACATGATAAGGTCATATTCTCGCGTTGCTGCTGCATAAATGAGCCAGTAATTTTCAGTCACTATGTTCTCTTAAACTAGGACACCAATTCCGTACCCTGTTTGTAAAAGTCTGCTCTGATCGTGACGATATTATCTGTTTAACCAATTGTGTTTATGGGATTGATGGTCAGTACTATCCCAATGCGAGCATACAAATAAATAGGAACTTTAATTGGGTGATCTGGCAAAAGGTATTCAAAGGCTGACACCCATGCAATGAAGATTGGGGTCGGTTTACTATGTTTATATGGCCCCAACTGCTAGGGATTCACTGTTGCCAATATACATTTACTAGATCACCAACAGATATTGCTTTATAACTACATTTGTGAGGATGTTTGGATTGATCAAAAATAATAAATTCTTCAGTACTATTTGTTCCAACATGTTAAAGAAATTCCTGAAAAAAAAATTTCCCTTGAGGGTAAAGACTGCCACAGATAGGATAAGTCCATATAAAATAATTTGAATCATACATTAACTCCTTTGATGAATGGATAAACTTCAAATGCTGACCATTGGATCACAAAGTTACACAGACTCTGACACACCTTGTAGCAGTAGCACAAATGGATACCATTGATCTGAAATATAAACGAGTCATGTAAAAACCATATTTAATGTTTTTAAAAGAGGGACGAAGAATAATGGGTTATGGTAACAAAACACACATAACTTAGAATGCCCTCATATGTTATTATCAGGATGATGGATTGATGTAACTTCAGAAAAATTATGCAACTTTAGAAAAATGATCCCTTCAGAACAATGCCTTTAAGTTAGGTTTTACAATGGAACAGAAACTTACATGTGACGTCTTCCTTCCTCCATGATGTGACTGTTTCATTATCTCAATAAAGGTGCTGATATTTGTTTCTGGTCTAGTGCTAGTATCAAGTAAACTGCAATGCAGCGACAACCACACAAGACATAATTACTACTAGTATTATGAGGAACTACAGACACTATAGTGTAGCTAAATTACTTGTACTTCTACCAACTCGTACTCCACGGATGTAAACCCCGTACATGCTAGTAAATATTCAATAATAAATATTTTTATGGGTCGAGTTGACCAATGGAAGTATGAGTTGGTAAAAGTACTGATTAGCACATATACAGTTGACCTGTTTTCACTGTCAAAAGAATACAACATTGTGGATAAAGTTTTAAAAAGAATTGCTTTTGAAAATAAAATCACAATCTTCAATGTAGGTTGGTGGGGTCATGTGAGTGGATCATAGGATAGTCAGGAGGAATGCAATCATCCACATACACACACATTTACAATAATTGTACCACAGATTTATTGGTTACCTTGGGGCTTGTGTTTTAGATGCTTTCTAGCCTGTTGACCTGATTCTCACTGATGCCAGCCATTGCATCTAGTTCCAATTACTCAGCATACTGGAGAGCTAAAATACAAAATATAAAGAAATGTTCAAATGATTCTGTGAAAAAAATAAATTCTAAATGCGGAAAGGCCAACATGTATTACTCCAGTAAGAGAATGCCCTCTATAATTGCAAAAACAACCTTCATCACCCCCACCCCATTTGCATTTTCCATCCTGAATTTTGGTGTACACATGTTGTCCACCAACACACCTGCATGTTTATTTTCAATTGAAACTCATATTAACTCATCCTCTGCAGCTTTCTTCATTTATTGGTTTCTTTTTTATGCAGGCTCTTCATCTTTTTTTATGTTATAAGACCTGACCTTTCTTTAAAGCGGAGGGACAGACTTTTTATGATTAATAATACCAAAACAACAAATGTAACCTAGCTCAGAAAAAAACAGGTGCCCCTATGACAATTTTGTGGCTACAACTAACAGACTAATCAAGTAAAAGCATCTCTTTAGGTTGAGTTAGGGATATATTCGCTGACACTAAGAACATGCAGAATTGCACAAGAGACAACAACACACGAACATGTATATATTTACATGGATTTACATACATGTACTATACATATATGTAGCGAGTTCCACAATAGTATTTTCCAACGATATCTTTGACTTTGACTGCATGGCACAGTTTTTAACTTTTTTCTGGACAATATAGCATCTATCCATGCTCAGTCATTATCCTTAGTTAAAATGCAAACTTAAAATCATGTGGGTATACTGCAAAAGCAGGAAAGAGTAGACTCAATATAGTTTTACAGGAAATAGATGCAGTACAACAGTTTCGTCCGTCACGAACCTCCATTGGATTGTACGTACAATAATTATGTCTACGATAGGCCTACTTACAAACGCACATTCTAGGTAATAAACCTCTAAATAATGTCTACTTACCTCTTAATAATGCAATTATATTTTCCTCTTTCTCGGTAACCCATTTAAATTTTCTTGTATTTTTGCTTTGGAGTTAAAAAAGAACGGCAAAATTCCTCAGTATTTTTCATGTAAACGAAATTAAAGTGGCCGCCGCTGAAAATGTTTTGCTTGTGATAAAATGTCACGTGATCACTGATACGCAATGTGATTGAGATTGCCTCGACAGATTGCCTCAAAGTAGAAAGCCAGTCTACTCATTGCCACTGGATTGCATGAAATGCACCACAGGGCAAATCTCCGAACAATCTCATTGCCAGCAACTTTTATTGCCTGAAAATTGTCCCGTGTAACAAGGCGCTTTGTGGGCCAATATTAAACTCCGTATATTGCTGTGTGTACGTATTCTGTGCACGCGCGATATGGGCTATTCGATACAGGAATAGTAATTCAGCATATTGTTCACTTAACCTTCCGGTTTTCAAGATTGTGAAAATATCTTCTATGATTCATGAGATATGATTTTTGAAATTTTGAAATTTTCAACTTCGGTTTCGACCGGAAGGAGAGGTCGAATTAGGGTCACGTCTAAAAACGAAAATCACATAATTCAAGATCTTTCAGATGATGCAAAGATTGTGAAATATCTTTTGTGGTTCATGAGATATGATTTTGAAATAAATTTTGATTTAGCGTAATTCGACACCTGATGACGTAATCATGACGTCACAGCAAACGGTTTCGTCTGCTTGATATGTTCTGTTCATGTGTTAAGTTTGAAGGCTGTAAATGCTCAGCAAGGATGCCTTTGTTGCCGGACAAGCGCCACTGAGATGGAGAGTAAAAAAATAAAATAAACAGTACAAAAACAATGGGTGTTCGCGCTGCGCTCGAACACCTAGCTGAAAACAATAGGTGTTCGCGCTCACTCAGAACACCTAAAAAACAGTACAAAAACAATAGGTGTTCGCGCTGCGCTCGAACACCTAAAAAACAAAAACAATAGGTTCGCGCGCGCTCGAACACCTAAACGATACAAAAACAATAGGTGTTCGCGCTGCGCGCTCGAACACCTAAAAAAAAACAGTACAAAAACAATAGGTGTTCGCGCTGCGCGCTCGAACACCTAAAAAACAGTACAAAAACAATAGGTGTTTGCGCTGCGCGCTCGAACACCTACAAAAAAACGAACAAAAACAAGGTGTTTCGGGCACATACCCGAACACCTAAAAAAAAACGTACAAAAACAATAGGTGTTTCGGGCACATACCCGAACACCTAAAAAAAACAGTACAAAAACAATAGGTGTTCGCGCTGCGCTCAGACACCTAACTAAAAAGTTCGAGGTCGTGCAACACGTATATTATAGGAGTCCCTGATGGGCTACGTATGCGGCAACAATTCAAGTACAACCATGCAGGGTAAACACCGGCGGCCTACAATGAGCCACACGTGCATGGTCGAGGCAAAACTATACTGTATATTGGTCAAGTTGAAAAAGATACACCTCTTGGATGAAATTGTCAAGCGGGTAAATAAACTTAGAGAAATGGCTGTAAAATAATGATGGACGGGTATGAAGAAAGATATCAATTTTATTGACAGGGAAATCGGTAGTAAATTGCGGATAAACTGATATTTCAAAAACTTACAAGTACAGTGGAAGATTTGTCAAACCGTCTTCGTCGAAATAACTTATTCAAAGGAAGCAAGGAGGCTGACAGCTGTACTACGTTTGCCAGAGTTTTATCGAGACACACATGTGAATCAATGCTACAAACATTGAACTAGAACGCTCATAGGACACAGTCTGAGAATCGTAACACGGAAGGTGCACATAGTGTATCCTACCACATCGACGATGAGGTTTATTCTTAAAATCATACAAGATATGTTTGGTCGGTGCCCATCGTCATCATGTAATAAAACGTACGAGTGCGGCTGCGCAGAAACTAAAATTTTTAAAGGTTCACATTAACAGTGAAAATATTCCACAGATAATTGGTGTTTGTTGTGTTTCTGTGAAATGTTTATTTTTGTAAACGTTTACTGTTTTGTCTTGTTTAGTAAATACTGGTTCCATGTATTTTGCCAAATTGAATCTCTTTAACCAACAGTTAATATTACAGGTATGAATGACCGTAATAAACGTGAGCAGATGTATCTTTGATTAACAAAGACAAATTTACAGGAAAGGCACGTGAATCTACAATTAAGAATTTGGTGAAATGAATGGGGTTTTACTAGTTATTTCAGTCATGATAGATCGAGATAAAGTAGCTGTTGCCATCTAGTTCGGACAAATCTTGATGTTGTTGTTAAATTTTATTGATGAGGCTGGACATTTCATTGTGATGGATATTGAAGTGGGGATAAAATGTTACACCTTGTTTAATTTATATTAATGAAGATGGTGGAAATTTTTTGATGAGATTGTTCCCAGCGCTTATCGGGTTTTAAATGTGTTTCCATTGTTTCAGGTGATGACTTTTAATTGTGTTCGAAGGTTTACTCTGGATAAAAATGCACACAAATTTTAAGGCGCAGGAAAAAGTCACTCGTGTTATTGATTCTCTTAATTTATTTGATATGAAGAGAACAAAATCCAAATGAGCAGATCATTGCCCGAATCTAACCATTCTCAGTTTAACTGCAGTTCTAAAATTAAACCTGGTTTTCTTAAAACTGGTGTCATTTTCTGTTAAGGCTACAAATGAAAAAAGGGAAAGTGGTTCTGGAAATGAATACCTCCGTTTTGGCAGATGTGAACTATGTAAATCTATTCGTGATACAATTAAAGAAACTGTTACTTTTAAATTAAACACTTTTAACTGACAGAAGGGTGAAATGAAAATACCTTTTCCTTTAGTGTAAACAAAAATATAGTACTCATTATTTTTTGTAATATATATGTACTTACTTTAAAATCAAATCAAATACCTGTTGATGTTATGTTTCCATTAATATTCATTATCAATATTATTCATATATTTAATTGTTATCTGGTAAATAATATACTTTAAAAATATAATCAGTTCCACCCTCGTAACAAGTTATTTAAGACTGCTGGGTGGCTTGGTCAGTGATAATGTACCATACGGAACATTGGGTCCAAACAACGCCTGTACAAAATTACACCTTGCAAAACTGACTTCCACTGGTGAAACTACATTGCTACTAATTTAATATCATTCATCTCAATACTAACAAGAAACTTTATTTCCATTCTAAGCGCCTTTATTTGGAAATTAACAAGCTGTTACATCGTTTCATCAATCCTTCATCTCTGAATGGAGAAACCTAATTTTCCTTTTACATAAACTACGTTATTAGTACTTCTTAATATTACAATTCATCTATGAAATATTTAAACTGTTTGACTACCTTCCGTTGCCACAAAGTGTTTATCTCTTAAATGAAAAAAATATTTAAATTCACATCAACATTATTACGATTGTTGTTGCGATTGTTGTTATGATTTTGTTACGATTGTTGTTACTACTGTTGTTGTTGTTGAATTGTATGATTAATACACATTTTAATGCGAGGTCCGTGTCTGACTATTTCGTAGTTTGTCATTTTGACATGGATGTTGGTTGAAATAAATGACCTTATAAGACCTTATGGTAAAATTTCACACTCACGTTTGTACCCAAAATCTGTGTAACTAATTTTTTTCATAATTGAAAGTTCACCTTAACAACTATTTTATACTGTTGGGAGGCATGGTCAGGTGGTAATGTACTGTGAAGAGACAGGTCCTATTGTCAGCTATAACATTTGTCACAATTACTCTTGTGCAATACTAACTCCCACGTCCTTTGGCTGGTAATTAATTTCATGGTAAAACTACAGTCCATTGTAGTTATTAAATCAAATCTATATACTGATAATACCTGATTCGACCATGTCCATGAGGCTCTCGTTTTCTCAAACCAAGGACTAATTGGAAGATTTTTATCCATCGTTATTAATAATCTTGTTACTGGTATTTGCGACAACTAGCTGCATTAACCGTGTCAGGTGGGTTAGTCAGTGTAGGGAACCAGCAGTGATACACGCATACCAGTATCCATGGTCTCTACCACTGCATCACTTCCTCTAGGATGGTACCCAGAGCATCTCGCGGCGATAATGGGAAGGAGGGAGGGAGACAAGCCATCAGCAGTCAACCGTCCATTTCCATACCGGTTGCCGTATTGAGGCCTGAATGGCCATTGACAGGGAAAATATAAATTAAGTGTACAACATTATAAACAGCTGTATCCACAAGGCTCCTATTTTCAACTCATGATCTGGCCCCGGGTTGGGAACTACAATAAAGTTTATTTTCATGCGGTACGCTGTAGAAAAAAATCAACACTGGTTTGCATTCATTGAGGGCGGGGTGCGCATCTATGGCGCAATCATAAATGGAATATGCTGGAAAGACATGGGAGATGGAAGAGTGAAAAGAAATAGCTACGTAGACTCAATCGGAAACAGACTTGAAGTAATGATGAGTATAAGATCACGTCCCCAGAACACACATTCTTTGAGAGACTAGCTAGTTTAGCCTTCATGCAGTTATGTTTTTGTATTAATGTAAATTGAATTGATTATGTGGCAATGGTAGGTACAGTATTTAAATGGTGTCTTAAGGGGTATAACGCACAGTGGTGCGCATAGAATGAACGTTTATTTTCTTGCGGTACGCAGTATGTGGAGAAATATTTGTCTGTAATTCAGTGACGTTGTAAGTACGTGAAGTTTGACCGGTTAAAAAGGAGATATTCACTGCAAACCTTACACCTGTAAAAAGTACTCTTGGTCAGGACCCTATCGGAAGTGTACTGGCTGACAATGCAGATAGGGTCATATCAGGGCTAGACAAGTAGTGAATCCTCTGACAGTGTCACAGACAAGAACAAAAATAGGTTAGTCTTGATTGTTGACACGTAAACGAAGGTTCAGACACTGCCAAGGCACATTCAAAAAGGGAGATGTTTGTGTTCGGCATATCACCATAATATTAGGATTTTCGTAGACACAGGAAATATCTAGGCTGCTTGGGACTTTGGGAAAGGATAACAGCTGCGTATGTGTTTAGTATTACCAGGGCAGTTATTACTGCTGGAGATCAAGGGCACAGCATAATAATGTTCATGACAACGGGTTCTAAGCGGACTTTAACAATCTGGTACAGCCAATAAACTAAGTCGAGATGTATAGAATTTGAGCGAACTAAGGTTATTGGCGGAAGAAAATCAAACTGGCAGCCATGAAAAAAAATAACATGGTTGAAGCTTAGATTGGAACATGGAAGAGGAAAGTTTCGTAACAGAAAGACAAATTAACAAGACCATAAACTCCATTGACGGTTGTTGTTAAAAAAAAGATTGAAGGCATAGTCTTGATCAGGATCTGGCTGGAAAATCGGGCCAGATTAATGCAACCCGCACTGGGTAAAGTGGTACAATTAAGTGGGATGTTTTTTTGTTAAATTAGTGGAGTAAGTTGGGAAGCTAGTTGTGGACCGAATCAGGAACTGAATGGGCTACAGTTTTAAAAAAAAGGCTTAGAATATATACGCTTATTGGGTTTTCTCAGAAGCCTCAGGTGTTGGATACGGCGGTTATATAGTTGAACAGGAAGGTTCAAGTTTTAGGGAGCTGGTCTGAATTGAGAAAGGGAAACTTCCCCCATAGAGGAACTAGAACTTTATATTCACTAGAGCAGCTTGGAAGGGCATAGTGTGCAATGGCATACAGACAATAAGAATGTAGCAAGTATCATTCAGAAGGGTAGAAACCGATTTACAGGAGAAAGCCTGAAATACATAGTATGTTGCGATTAGTAACATAAGGTTAAACAATTATAGATTCAAGAAAGGAATAAAATGCGACACTTTGGTAGAAATCGAACAGCGACTGGATGACAGCCAGTGTCGGATTTGAGTCAATTAGAAAAGGCATGTGTCCTTATATACATGCGATAGGTTCGAAAGTAATTATAATACGCATTGCATGGAATAGTGACTGCAATTGGTGTGGGTTCCTACACCAAAGGCTTATCAGTAAAACGGATGACAAATTAGTGCATCATGTTTTGTATGTAAATTAATAATTGGGGTATTATGTGGCAATGGTGGTACGGTATATTTAAATGTTCTTAAAAAGGGTATAACCGCGTACAGTAGTGCGCATGGAACAGACGTTTATTTTCCTGCGGTACTCAGTATAGCAGGAAATATTTGTCTGTAATTCGATACAAGTAAGCGTGACGTTTAACCGGTTTGTACATGCATCTGCAATTAGATATAGCCAAATTTGAATTGAATGTCATTGAGGACATAGGTACGCTGCAACTCGGCATGGTGTGGGGACAGATAGGGTGGACATTCTAGCCTGCGACTTCAAACTTCTAGGCCGGTACATTTCTTAAACGTATCAAGAATTACAACTAAAATATTTATTTAAGACCACAACAGGAAACAAATAACATCTAATAACTGCGTAGGCATCACAAAAGTCAGCCACAAGGTTTTCTAGAGATTTCAGCTCAATGAATTTTATCTCTGTTTTTTTGCCCTTGCCAAGAAGCGTTATGTCATGCCACCATACGTGTGCATGTATATTCAAACAGTAATAAGGAAAACACAGGCCGTTTCGTATTTTCGACAAAGAAAGGGAAGTATGTGACCATCAATATAAACTAAGACAAAATAATGATGGAAGTTTGTTTAATTTGGATCAAAGTAATAATTGTTAATAAGTAACGAATAAACAAGCCGTCCTAACTAGTTCATGACTTCATGCAGTTATGTTTTGTATGTATTTAACAATTTGGGTATTAGGGGGCAGTACGGTATATTTAAATGTTGTCTTATGGGTATAACGTGTAAGTAGTGCACATAGAGCAGACGTATACATACCACCACTCGTGAGCTCAGAGACTCCACTGTAAAGTTTTGAGTATTAGCCTGGCTGATCAAACCAGCATGATTGATGGCTCTGACAGACAGGCTATGGGTTACGTCATCGGCCGGGTCGAGACCCGACCAATCAAGATGAGTCTCTGATGTGGATCACATCGTTCCCATGTGGCAGTGAGGATCTGGGCCCACTAAGATGACACTGATGTACAAAATAAACTAGGCATGTATAAGATGTACATTTGCTTGAAAAACAATTTCATTGAGACATTGACAATTTCTTTTTTAAGGCAAAAACTATTAGATATTTCACAAAACAGTTTGTCAGAAATATTGGTTTAATAGAATCTTTAATTTTATACCAGCAAACACAAAACGTTAAAAACGTTTTAATTAGGTTCTAGATAGGTCACTTACGTCTTCGTCTCCAAAAACGTTTTAAAACGTATACAAAACATTGCAGTTCCTTATAATTCAGGGTGTTTTCCAGGACGTTCGGGCCGTTTTCGGACGTTAGAAAATGTACCGACATTAAACGGTCTTTTAAGACGTTTAAAAACGTTTTTTCACGAACGTTTAAAAACATTCTCGTGACTTTTATCAAACGTACAGTTTAAAAACTGAATTGTTCAATTTATAAAATTCATATTGTGCGACCCATTAAGTTGAATTCAGCGTGGAATCCGACATTTTTACAATGCTGAGTGAATAACGACACATTTACAAATGGTACTAGTCGCTACTTTATAAAGATTATCAGCGGGATATTGTATTCAGAAGGCGATATAACCTCTGGCATTAAAATTCACCATAATCATCGATCATATCAAACAACACGTATTACTAGCGCAGCGGTTGTTATTATTTTTACGTCAGTCACGCAGCCGCAGGAAAACTTCCGTGCTGTATTAATTTGGAACACCATGCGCAGTGTTCGCGCGCAGGCAGACGGGCCCGCCACTTTACTTAACGGGCAACTTTCCAAGATTGTAACTTTCCAAGATTGTGACTGGCCAATCACAGCGCCAAGACGGTGATATGGGTCACCGTCTTGGCGCTATAATTAACCAGGGTGGAATGGCGCGAACTGCATTTCTTTCTGTTGCAAAGTCATACGGGTACGCGCGTTGTATGTACACGTACGTTTTCCTCAGTACAAGTACAAGTGGCAGTGTTGTACATGTTGTGATTGTACTGCTGTGATAGTGTCAACAGTATTTCAGTAACGTTAACTGTTAGTCATCACTAAACAGGTGAAATTTCACTTTCATAAATTGTTGTCACTGAATATGCTGAATATACGTATACTAAAGACAAAAAGTGGACTATGCTTTGGCGGCATTTATCAATCAAATCAGAAAAAATAAACGTTAATTCTTGATTCGTGACAAGCTCTGGGAACGAGTGTGAGCTAACATTACACAGTGGTGTCGCGATGTATGGGTCTACGTAGTAGTACGTGAAAGGAAAAAGTTGACTTTTGACTTGAGAAATCAAAATTGTGACTGTTTTCATTTGATAATTTGTAACCTGGAAAATGGCTCACATAAACTGGATAAAATAAAATAAAATCTATCATGTCTATCTGTTGAAGACTCGCTGGCCAAAAAATAGAAACCTTAGGATCAGTAGGGATAATTAGGTCGCAAGGAATCATTTATTTAGGTAGAAATAATGACAAGATGTTTACTTAAAACTTATATAGTACAGGAGACTAAACCAACAAGATTTAATCTAATCAGGGATTAGGATCGAATAGGGTAATAAATAAAAGAGAGTATTTGTCGATATGAGACTTAATTACAACTAGGGCCTACAAGAATAACTAGGCCTACAAAAATTTAAACCAAATTTCTTTTTAATTCTTAAGTTAAAGGTAAACAGAAACAAACAAGTAACAAACTTAAACAAAGACAAAACCAACACAGTCTCAAAGTAGGGTCACAATTCAAGTACACAAATAGATTCAACAACCTGGCCTATATAAAAACGAAAAGCAAGACTGGAGATAACACACGAGTAACTGGATAATTAATACAAGAATGCCTTATAAGTAAATCCAGAACACTCAGTCGATTAAACATAAACACCCTTGGCCAAATAATTCTGCCTCCATGGCTGAACAAAATAAAATAAAATTATTGTACATAAATAACGACTGTGTGAGAACAACTGACATTCTGATCTTAAAAGAGGTTAGCTTGTAACTGCCCAGGTCAAACTTCCAGATGTGTACAGGTACAGGAGCTATAAGTTGTTCTCCTTTGGGAGTTAATGAATTATTCACTATATATCCAAAATAGACTGGCCTTAGGTCTTAAAGGAACACTGAAATAGAGCTTTAAAAGCCACGGATATTGTAAACTATGGTATTTTGACTGATAATAAACATATAAATTATCAATGTTTAGCGCGGTTTTTATAATTTTAAGCTTTTACGAAGTGTAGGTCGACGCCGATAACCCAGCCCCGAAAAGGGGTCATTTTGCACCATGACTCACGTCTGTAGCTATGACGTCACGAAGAGAATGTAGCAGGCTTCGCGCTTGGCCGGCTAGGCTAAGCTTGTTGCGTGGGACGCTAGCATCGCATGCACGCAGCGGAAGTGTGCGTCGTGTGTTGATTCTTGCCGAAAATACTGGAAAATGGTTTAGAAATGTCGTCGTCAGAAAGTGAATTTGATGCTGAATTTTCGGAGGAGGAATTTACTGACTCAGAAGATCAACACGTAAACGAAGGGTTATAGAACCTTATATGTACGAGCCAGGGCCGACAGCAGCGACAGTGACGGCGGTGAAATTCCCGGTGTGTGCATAACGACGAGGAAGGAAGACTCGGCAACATAAATTGGTGAGCATTTCAATCATGTTGAATAAATTCCCTCAACATATTGGAATATATTATTTACTTGGAAACAACATAACATCGCCTTGCTGTATGTTTTGACTAATGGAATCTTTATAAAAGGGAAATAACTAACGTTGTTGTGAAACAAACAAGAACGTGTCGGGAATAGACGGTTATAGGCATTGATTGCACCTAAAAAACGTGTAATAATAATAATAATAATAATAATGTATAGATTTATATAGCGCACGTATCCACCAACTAAGTGGCGCTCAAGGCGCATTATATTATTATCCCTGCTCATAAGGCTCATAAGGCTCATAAATCATTCCTGAAACCATCTCAGCTCCCTGGGGAGTATACAGCTCAATTGCTGCCATTTCTAGCGCATAGAAAACCATCTCTGCCTTCACAAGTACCCATTTAACCCCTGGGTGGAGAAGCAATTATGGTTAAGTGTCTTGCTCAAGGGACAGGGTGTCACGGCGGGGCTCGAACCCCACACTCTGCTGCTGGCAACACCAGAACTTGAGTTCAGTGCGCTAGACCGCTCGGCCACGACAATCCGCTTTACGTGCGTTATACAACACGGGACCTACGGCTACGTCCCATCCGAAGGACGAAGCAATTATGGTTAAGTACCTTGCTCAAGGATACAAGTGTCACGACCGGGGCTCGAACCCACACCCTGCTGCTGGCAACACCAGAACTTGAGTTCGGTGCGCTAGACCGCTCGGCCAATCCGGCATCTGTAACGTTACATGTCAGATTCAATCAATGGACAATGATAATGACATTTTCTTTTTGCCAGCAAAATGCTTGACGAAATTACTTTAATATTGGTACTTAAATTATGCATGTAATTCAATTTATATAATCATGTATAAAATGGGGCTTATATAATCTATTTTTGCATTATTATTCTTATTCAGGTGTTCTTGCGATTGTTGTTTGCAAATGCCAATTGTGAGGGAGTCTGTTTGTTGCAAGGAGATCAACAAAGTTGTGCAGAAAATGGACAGTATGACGTAGACGAGGCTTCCCTTAACTGCATAACTGAGCATCCTGGGTTCAGAACAGTATGCCTCGACAGATGGGTCCTGGACACTGCCTACTGTTAATATCGTCAGCAGTATGGAAACGCAAGGCAAGATGCCACCGAAAACCAATAAGAAATAAATTCCAACAATGTGAAAGTCATAACAAATTCAAGTATGAAATTTGTTAAACAAATACTTTTTTTTTGTCGCTAGATAAAGATAAAGCAACTGGTCCCTTCCAGTTTTAGATTTCCTTTGTATCGCATGTGAAAATACAACACTAAATGTATCATTCAAAACTCAAAAATCTGAATTTGCCACTCAAAATCAGCATTGCATGGTGCGCAAAACATTTTCAATCCAAATTTTTTTTTGCTATGCTGAAATCCTTCCTGCCTTCCCCAATCCTTTTTGTGAAATCTGCTTAAAACTTGATTTGTTAATTTTGTTTGTTTCCATACAGGAAGTACAGGCACACAGCCTATCGTCAGATGGCAAGATGGTGTTGGGGATTTTTGGGAAGGAGTGTGCGTGTACTTTGCCTTCTTGTGCTGTCGCAAAGATCCGTGCTGAATATCCCTCTGATCAATACAAGGGTTTTCAAGATTTAAACTGTATGCAAAATAACTGCCACTCCTGTATAAGGTTTAAATATTTTGACTTTATTTTGATATTACATTACTCATATAATTTTAAAAAAATTAAAAAAATCATACCAACAGATCGGCTGTGATAATTCCATATTTTACCTTTTATTTATGGAGTAAAGTTAAAATCAAAGCCCATTGAATGCATTATAATCGTTTGTACATAATGGCCAGTATAAACAACAAATTACTTTTATTGGCATTTAAATACACATGAATATTAACTGGACTACTTCGCCTTTTGTGTAAAAATGTATAAAACAAAGGTAGTTTTATTTCGTTTTCATAAGCAATTGAGAATGGGGACATAATGTGGCTCTACTAAAAATTTATATGAAACATATCACTGTTTCATACATGTATGTACCTTGGAGACACAACAATATTGTTGTCAACTCAGGCGGATCCATGAGTTTTTTGCAGGGGTGACTGGTCTGTGGTTGTCATTTTCTTCTCTTTTACTATAATTGTTTAGAAAATGTTTTGGTGGGGGGTCGAACCCTCAAACCATGTCACCTTCTGTAATTTACAGTGGGTTCGGTCTCGGTCTTTCTGAAGACAAACCAGTTATATGTTCATGGACTTATCTTAATTTGTCCGAGCAATAAATGTGCTTCAGATCGCAGTTTGGTGTGCTGTAACAAGCCTCATTCCTGATATGTGTGCTTCTTAAAACTTACAAAATACTTTGTTGAGCTGACTGTCTTGATTTAGTTTGGCATAGACAATGCTCTCACTCTAATATAACAATTACAAGCCGCTTGTGCCAATATTGAGGCTGCAGGCAATATGAGGTTTGTCTCATAACATTTGAGGTAGGATTACATGTTTATTTAAGACTGCAGACAACCTGAAACATATTTAACATCTACTTAAAATGAGCAACACCCTGGTCAATTTTTTTTATAGAAGTTAGGGATAAAATAGTTTAACTTTTCATTGTAAATTTTTACATTTATGAACTCAGTGTTTAAATCTTTCTGTGTTTTTCTCATCTTTGTGAACTTGTATTATTTAACTTGTTTTTTATAACTGTATCGTTGTGAACAGTCATGCAGGTGTCCCACCAACATGTGGTTCACTGTATTGGACTACTCAGCTCTTTTCCTTTGTTTCCAATAAAATGATTAAATACATTGTCAAATTACTTCTAGTACATCCTCCAAACTCTTTCTAAGTTATCTCAACCATGGCAATGCTTTGCTGTATACAGTGTACATGTACAAATCTCATTTTAAATTAAATCTACTACAGTGTGATGCGATCAGCTCATCTTTGGATGGGTAGTCATACTTGCTATAGCCAGGGTGGGAGGTGCCTTTCTCTTCGCCTTTTGGCTTTGCAGGCACGTCTTGCCACTTTTGCCATCAAGTCTTCTGCATAGCTGTAATTTGAAGGAAACAAATTTGAGAAACAAAAATTAGAAAACAACAAAACCAAAGTTGTACACACAATTGCTTTTTACTTATTTTTCCCTGTTCAGGTGTAAAGATAGCTACATTCACTAACTTCATCCTTGGAATTGTTTCTTCTTCATTTTTTTTTTTATGTATTTATTTATTTATTTAAAAAAATTGGGGGTATAGAAGTTGTTTGCAAGGGTTCGACATTTTGGATAAATTACAATGTTTTACTCAACTTGTTATCACTAGGTTTCAGCTCATTGAGCAGTCTGATTGGGAAAATTATAATGCGGTGTTCATGTACTAGTACTAGGCCTACGCCATGTTGTCCGAAACCCAACATGGCGGCGCTGTACCTGTCTAAAACCGTGTGACTCACCTACCGCTTCGTCGCTTTGGCTTGTCGTTGGCAGGACAAACTGGCTTCTTTATTTTCGTTGGAATCGCAGTTGTCTTTAGCTTGGGTTCTTTTGACATCCCGAATTCTCCGTGAAGGCTTGTTTCGTAGCCATCGGCAGTAAATGATCACTGCAGATCACGGTGGCTGGAGTCGGCCCAGGCATTTCGCTCAGTCGTCAACCGCACTTTCACGGTCCAGATTTTCCGGGTGCTTCGTCTTTGGGAACCTGGGCTTTACACCGTCGCCATGGGTATTGCTACAACCTGCCACGATACATCTTGTCGGCATAATGTATGGGAAATTCAGGGTAATGTATAAGAAATTCGAGAAATATACTGAGAATAAAGTCGAAGTTAGTTCGTCACGTATCATCAGCTGGCACGGAACACGCACAGAACAACAAAACGCACACATAAACATCCGGCCGGCGGTCGCGAATTCTCTACGCGACGTCACGAATCACGTGATGCATTACATCATTCAATGGCGATTTTCGAGTGACAAAAGTGGGGGGCTCGCGAAGTGGAAGAAAACTCTTAAAAATTAACAGAACAAACTACAATTGGAGGAATATATACACATTGTTTTATTCTATTATACAAACACATTTATTAAGACCAATATTGCCCTTTATTTCAGTGTTCCTTTAAACAATTTTGCTCACTGTAACAGGTCAAACCAAGTATCATTATACAATAAAAGTCAAACCAAAAGCAACTCCAGTAGTACAGGACTTAACCAAGTTTAGCTCTATGTTTAATAAATTTCTCTGGAGAAATACATCAGATCGAGTGACCTATACTGTAAACTGTGGGAAAACCACACCTCCATTGGTAGATACTACTAGTACTAGCATACTAGTAGTTACTCCTTGTAACTAACATAATTATGCCCAAACAAAAAAATACATGTTTAAAGACAAATTTCTCTCTTTCAAAAAAATGGTTTTTGTTTTCCAGAGGAAATAATTCTATGCAGAATATTAAAGCTCTGGTCATCCTATAGCCTGTTTGGACGAAAAGGAAAGCTGAGCCTCAGAGACAGTGCATTTTTTCAAGTCATTATGAGTAAGTATATTATAGGCCTATAAAGGTTGCAATTGATCAAAGGGCCTTATAACTTTGAATCTCTGGGACCTGCAACTTAAATGATTCTGATATGAAATATTGTTGTAATGGTGGAAAGACTGAAAATGTTCAACCCACCTCTCCACACTCTAAAACTCCCGGTCAGATTTGACCCAGAATGGGTCAAATCTGACCCATACTCAGTTGGATATGACCCGACACTTTCCGGGTCAGGATGACCCGAGTTGGGTCAGATTATTTGACCCGGAAGCAGATCAATAATCTGACCCAGCTTTGAGTCAGAAATGACCGGAAAGGTCGATCGAGTCACGCCTCAACCGGTCAGATTAATGTTGACCCGGATTCCGGAATCTAATGAGATAAGCATGTCTTCCATGTATTAAGAAGCCTTATCTATAGCAAACAATCAAATAAAACTAATTTCTTGTTTTTATGTAACATTCAGCTGAAACTGTTAATTTCTATAGTAAATTATCCATAAATAAGTACATCTTTTTATAAAGGAACACATGCTTACCTTATTAGGACGGCCTAGGAGACAACACACAATGTAATTTGAAAGGATAACTGTAAAATGAAAAGAAACAAACAATAATGAAATGATCTTCCGATTGTTATATGTATTTATTTCTTTAACTGTTTAAAATACATGTTCATAAATAGTCATTTTAAAGTTATTGTTTAAAAGGTGGCAATATCGTCACGATCAACAGGACATGGAATCAGAGTTCAAGTTCTAGATTAACTCAGTGACTGAAAATAATACTCACATGATAAGGTCATATTCGCGTTGCTGATGCATAAATGAGCCAGTAATT
>CM055818.1:21327303-21372658 GCA_029582265.1 Zoroaster sp. YZ-2022 | reverse complement strand
GATTAAATTTAGTCACATTTTGATTAAATTTAGTACCCTTGGGTAGTTTTAAAATATTGTAGGTCAAAGGTCATCTTTTGTATTGAGAAGTTTTGGAGATTATCACAGCCTAGACAATTGAGTTCAAACTATGCCGTTTAAGAAAGTCTTACTAATTATTTGCAGGTTTCTTGATGTCTTACTCATACCAATAACCACATGTTCCCTCACAATTTTTTTAATTTTTTTTTTTACAGTAAACCGATGAACACAAATATATTCTGGATCATGATTTATCGTCCGCCACTCCCAACCTGTGCTTGGCCTCCCATTTCTGTCCCCTTCCCATACTCTTCCCCGACTCGACTCCACCTACCTGAACCCCACAGTATATATGTATGGTGCATTTACAGTCATTAACAGGTGATTGGAATGAAACCATCAGAATTTGAGATCCACATTCCACAAAGTTGCATTTTGTTAATCCCGTCTAAGCCTTTGAAATTTGGTTCTATCCTGTAGGGTACAGATGATCTCAATAAAGAACTCCTTGATAGAGTGACCAAGACTGGTAAAATCTTCATGGTTGAAGTCATCTTAACCATCAGTTCATCATTCGTTTTCCATATGTGCTGCCCAAACCAAGTCCGAAGATATACTATATGCTTGGAATTCAATCAAGGGGAGACAGGCGTGTTGCTTCAAAACCATGGACAACAATAACAAAGAAATCAATCAATCATGCAATATAAAAATATTTAAAATAAAATAATAAACTTTAAGTAATCGTTTAACATAATTGATTGGTAATTTAAATAAACGACAGTAAAAATTATGAAGACTTATTTCTATGTAGAAGTGGTTACTATATGTATCGTACGTTTGTTTAATACGCGTTTTCTCCTCTTGGTGACTTCTTGCATTTCAACCTCAGCCAATAGAAAGGCTAGCTCTGAAGTTATACGGGTGGTATTAAGTGCAACGTAGTTTAACTTACCACGCCCCTCACGAGTGGTTCCCAAAAATAATCTGCAAACATACACAAATGCATTGCCACTTTTATTTGTTATATATAATTACAGAGAAAAATCATAAACGAGTAAAGTTGATCGCGATTTATGTTTTGCAACATATTGAATCTTACTAATGACTATCATTTCAGCGGCAGAATCATTAAATGAAAAAATAATAAATGTTCTCAGTCTTTATATTCTTGCCTTGAAGCCTCAATTTTAACACCTATAGAAACTCCAGGTTAGTTAAGTAAGGGTGAGTGAACACACTCTCCTGTGAATTGTACTTTGGGACCTCAGTTTATATAGTTTTGTCAGGTTATGCGACTTTATGTCACACGTATTTGTTTACAACTTGTAAAACAATTTTCGTTGTAATTACTTTGTGTAATCCTATTTGTGTTAAGCTTGTTTTACGTAACATGTGTTAAAGTAATCTTTGTAGTTCACCAAAAAAAATTCTTGGGTTAATGTTTAACAGATAAGTTCATGTTACAGTTGGCAGACGGTATTTCAATCACAGACCGTTTTCGACTTTATGTTCAAAACGTTCATAACCCTATGTTGTTTAAAGCACAGCACGACAGAATTCCAATCGATCCAGCAATTTTGGCTGCAATTGGACATAGTTTAAAAAAATAATAATAATAAAACTAGAGATTAAGTGTTTGTTGGAACAAACACACGGTGTTCGAGTCCACTTCCGGTTCAATAAAATTATCAACGATGATGTCAATATCATATTTTGCAAAGGTGTATCATCTTTTATTATAACAATATCAATTTCATATTAAAAAAATATATCAATTTTGCATTAGAATGTGTTGACTTTGGACTCTGTTTAGACCGGAAGTAAGGTCAGAACAGGTGATTTGAAGGTCATATGTATGACACAATGAAACTTCCTCATGATCATGAAAAAATAACGTTAGTACTTGCTTTTGGTTCAATTTCTGAGATTGGAAAATAATCTCTTTTAAAAATGCCACTAGGGGCGCTCAAAACTTTGATGATGTATCAAACATTTGTTGAGAATAATAAGATGTCACTCTCACTTTATTCGCAAAAGTCATATTCAAATTCCTATGATTTTGAGATTATTATTTTCTAAACCTGCCAAGATGGCACTGTGACAGGTGATGACGTCATCCTTCACATTTTTAAAAGGTCACATGTCAGTAGTAATTTCGTCACTGAAGGCATATACCGTATCCGGTTCGACCGAAAGAGATGTCTCGATTGGGTCATGTCTGTGCAAAATGTCACATAATTCAAGATCTGTAAGAGATGCAAAGATTGTGAAAATATTCTGTGGTTCATGAGATATGATTTTTGGAAATATTAAAATTTGATTTTAGTGTATTCTATCTGATGACGTCGACCATGACGTCACAACTTTCGAAACTATATGTCATAAATTTATTGACAACTCATGTTATGGTATAAGTATCTGTCAAGTTTGAAGGCTCTGTGAACTTTGAACTGTTTTTTGTTCGATAAGTCTCATCGAGAAGGAGAAAGGGAAAATAGAGAGATTGTCAAATTGCAATTACACAATTTAAATAAGTAATGCCATGATTATTGGTCAGTATCAAAGATCTGTTGTGTTGTCCTCTTTCGGCTGCTCCCGTTAGTCGCACAGCGGATCACGATCCGCATATTTGATCGGCATGGTTTTACGCCGGATGCCCTTCCTGACGCAACCTCCCATTTATCCGGCTTGGGACCGGCACTAAGCATGCACTGGCATTGCATCCCCAGTGGCTGGTTCAATTCGCCTCGCAGCAATGTATGCTAAGTGTCTTGCTCAGGACACAGCACCATGGTCGCGGCAGAAGGCTTCGAACCCACACACTCTGACGACTCAGCCATCAGAACACAAATTCAATGTGCACTAAACTGCTCAATCATGGCACCTTCAATGCACATTTAGAAGGGTAAGTGTTCAACTGCTGTGTCAGAGGAAAGTCCTTCTTTAGTTTGAATTATTGACGAAGGAAACAGTACCTACAATTTTGTTTATTACCTTTAAATTTGTATTGTGAACTACTTTTTATTCTCATATATTAAGTTTAATCATGTGATTAAGATGAAACTTTCCAGTTGTCTTCTATATTGACATATAGATTGTTTATATTTCAAATTGACAAAATTCTGATCTATAATTTTGGAGATAGTGAGTAATTTTTTCGACCTGTTTTGAACTTTTCCTTGCACGGAAAGTAGACGCCGCCATTGATCATAGTTTTATATGTATATATTTCCAAAGAATATTTCCTACAGGAACCATGTCAAAATTCCCATTCACATTGCCTCCAAATCTCAACACGAGTCCTGATTTTTCATAGATGGAATAGCTCCATGCATGTTACATGTCCATCATCATCCATTTGTTCTCCACCTTGACTGAGTAGGGTAAGATTACATTATATAGCTTCTTTAACACCCTTATTTTTATTTTCCCCAGCTTTGTCAAATTACACATCAAATTGAAGCTGTGAGATATAACCTTTAAAATCGTTACTCGTGTGTGCCACTAATTTGACCATCAAAAGCATTTAGCAGGTAACTCATTTCACAAGAATTATGTTTTCAAGCTATGTAAGGAAATTCAATTGTTTTTTAGTTTTCTAATAGGTCAGTTTAGTTCCTGAGATATTGTTGCTGAACTGGAAAAGTTGTGAGATTTGCCAACATGTTAGAAATTGGCCAAGTATGACTTGAAGACTATATGTTTTATTTTAAATTTGATGTTTTGTGGTCAGGAATATAAAAATAAAACAGCAAAGATATGAGTTACCTCAGGAGGCAAGGAGTTCTTCATAATATATAATAACACATAACTATAATGTGCTATACCAAGATTTTAACTTCTGGTTCAGTCGTCAATATAATTTTTTAATTCTTCCAACCGTAAGTTCTGGTTCAATCATGTGAAGTCATACACAAAAATCTTTCCTTATAATGGGTGTCAATTGTGGCAAAATTTGGTAAAATTCTAATTTTTTCTGGAAGATATAAAACACATACATTTACAGAATAGTGATTCAGAATATTTCTTCACTTAAACATTTCTGTTTTCGAAAGAAAGGGAGAGGTCAGATTAGGGTCATGTCTGCAAACGAAATGTGGCATAGTTCGTTGTCCTTAAGATTAGGCAAAAGATTGGTGAAAATATCTTTTGAAGCCTCATGAGATATGATTTTTGAAATATTAAACTTTGACGAAAAATTCGATATCTGATGCCCACTCATGACCTCACAACCTAGGATACAACCACATGTTAAGGTCTAACTATGTGTTAAGTTTTAAAGTTCTGTACTAGAATAATGTTGAAAATGTTTAGCCTTTAATCTTTTAATTTATTTATTTATTAATGATAATGAAACATTATTTGGTTATTATACAAATTAAAATGAAACAAAATTCATCAATTCATTTAGAAATTTGCTAACTGGCTTAATCAAAACCAATATTTAAAAAGTAAACACTCCAACAATTTTGGAAAAATTACCAACCATTTTATTTGTCTAGACTCTTTTTGCCACATTGTTTATTAAACAATCATTGTGGGAAATTTAATGATGTTGTTGAAAAATTGTAATATTATTCAATTTGCAAAAGCACATTTAATTAAGTTGATAAAATAATAAAAGAAACAAATAAAACACATAAGTTAAAAAATA
This sequence comes from Zoroaster sp. YZ-2022, assembly GCA_029582265.1. Taxonomy (NCBI): domain Eukaryota; kingdom Metazoa; phylum Echinodermata; class Asteroidea; order Forcipulatida; family Zoroasteridae; genus Zoroaster; species Zoroaster sp. YZ-2022. The sequence continues at coordinate 21,367,980 of CM055818.1, read as the reverse complement.
CATACGTCAAGTTTCACCGATTTTGTATTTAAATTAACTCAGTGCCTGAAAACGTTTTGTCGGCGGGAGCATTACAAACTGGTTACCCTGAAATTGATTGCCCAAACCGGTAAAAAGAAAAAAATAATGTATCATCACTAGCTTGATCATTACACATTTTCTCCCCCGGTGAGGTGGTGTGCAGGTCTTTAAAGTTGATAACTGTAAAATAGAAACAAACAATACTGAAATGATCTTCTGATTGTTACATGTATATGTAAAATACATTTCATAAGTAGTCATTTTAAAGTTATTGTTTAAAGGTGGCAATGACGCGTCTTTCACGATCAACAGGGCATGGAATCAGAAGTTCAAGTTCTAGTTTAACTCTAGTGACTGAAAATACTCACATACCAATTCCTATGCCCTGTTTGTAGAAAGGTCTGCTCTGATCGTGACGGATACTGTCTGTTTTAACCAATTGTTTATGGGATTGATGGTCACACTATCCCAATGCGAACACATATACAAATAAATAGGAACTTTAATTGGCATACGATCTGGCAAAAGGTATTCCAAGGCTGGACATACCCATGCAATGTAAAGATTGGGATATGTTTACTATGCTTTATATGGCCCAACTGCCAGGGAGTTCACTGTCGGCAATATATACATGTTACTAAATCACCAACAGATGTTGTTAATAACTTACATTTGTGAGGGATGTTTGGGTCCAGTCAAAAAAATAATAAGAATTCCTCAGTACTATTTTTGTTCTAACATGTTAAAAGAAAATTCCTAGATAGACCTAGATGTCTTGAGGTCCTGAAAAAACAATTCCCTTTGAGAGTAAATACTGCTACAGAATAGGAGGTCCATATAAAATATTTGAATCATACATTAACTCCTTTGATGAATGGATAAACTTCAAATGCTGGCCATTGGATCCTAAAGTTACATAGACTCGACACACACCCTTGTAGCAGTAGCACAAATGGATGCCGTTGATCTGAAAATATAAAACAAACCATCGGGTAGCAAACAATATTAAATGTTTTTCAAAGTAGGGATGAAGAATACTGGGTCATGCTAACAAAACAACATAACTTAGAATGCCCTCATATGTTATTATCAGGATTATGGATTGCTGTAACTTCAGGTTTTACAATGGAATAGAGAGTTACATGTGACGTCTTCCTTCCTCCATGACGTGACTGTTTCATTATCTCAATAAAGGTGCTGATGATATTTGTTTCTTGGTCTACTTTCAGGTGAGAGAAAATTAAGTTCTAGTATCACAAACTGCAATGCAGCCATATCACCACACACAGACATAAGCACTACTAGTATTATGAGGAACTACAGACACTATAGTGTATTAAATTAACTTGTACTTCTACCAACTCGTACTCCACCGGATGTCAACCCTTACACATATGCCAGTAAATATTCCAGTAATAATATTTTTACGGGTCGAGTTGACCAAAATGAGTATAAGTTGGTAAAAGTACGAGTTGGCACGCATACGAGTTGACCTGTTTTCACTGGGAAAGGAATCACAACATTGTGGATAAAGTTTTTAAAAAGAATTGCTTTTTGAAAAAAAAATCACAATCTTCAATGTAGGTTGGTGGGGTACATGTGAGTGGATCATAGGGCAGTCAGAGAGGAATGCAATCCATCCACACACACACACACACACACCCTCACACATTGATTTGTGGGGTATTCCTTTGTTCGTTCTATTCATCCCTTTTCCTTATAATTCTCCTGTAGGTGCAAAGATTTTCTATAGTTACCTTGTGGGGTCAATTGTTCTATTGTGTTTGGACCCCAGATAATCAATGGTCACACACACACATGATTGTATTCTTGTTCGTTCTATATCCCTTCCTTTATAATTCTCCTGGGGTACAAGATTTCTATAGTTACCTTGTGGGGTCCAATTGTTCTATTGTGTTTTGGACTTATTAACGAATGGTGTGTACGTTCACACACACACACACACGGCCACACACACACACACACACACCACGCACATTGATTTGTGGGGTTCTTTTTCGTTCTATTATCTTTCCTTATAATTCTCCTGTGGGGCAAGATTTTCTATAGTTACCTTAGGTCCAATTGTTTATTGTGTTTTTGGACCCCACAACGAATGGTGTGTACGTTCACACACACACACACACACACACTCACGCACATTGATTTATTGGGAATTATTCCTTTTTCGTTCTGTCCCTTTCCCTTATAATTCTCCTGTGGGGTACAAGATTTTCTATAGTGCATATGGGGTCCAATTGTTCTATTGTGTTTGGGCCCCGGCAAGATAAATATTACGTTCACCCCCCACACACACACATTTACAACTAATTATTACCACAGATTTATTAGTTACCTTGAGGGCTTGTGTTTAGATGTGCTTTCTAGGCTGTTGAACTGATTCTCACTGATGCCAGCCATTGCATCTAATTCCAATTACTCCAGCATACTGGAGAGCTAAAAATACAAAAATATAAAGAAATGTTCACCAATGATTCTGTGAAAAAATAAATTCCTGAATGGGGAAAGGCCAACATGTATTACTCCAGTAAAGAAGAATACCTCATATAATTGCAAAACAACCTTCATCACCCCCACCCATTTGCATTTTCCTTATCCTGAATTTTGGTGTACATATGTTGGGTTCACCAACACACCTGCATGTTTATTTCTCCAATTAAAACTCATATTAACTCATCCTCTGCAGCTTTTTCTTCATTTATTAGTTTTCTTTTTTTTATGCAGGTTTTCTTCATCTTTTTATGTTATAAGACCTGGACCTTTTAAAGCATTGAGAGGACAGACCTTTTTATGCTTAATAATAACAAAACAACAAATGTAACCTAGCTCAGAAAAACAGGTTGCCCTAAGACAATTTTGTGGCTACTACTAGCAGCAGACTAATCAAGTAAAAAGCATCTTTTTTAGGTTGAGTTAGGGATATATTTTGCTGACACGAAAGACATGCAGAATTGCAGAAGAGACAACAACACACGAACATGTATATATATTTACATGGATTTGCATCACAATGAAGTATTTTCCAACGATGCTCTTTTGACTTTGACTGCATGGCACAGTTTTAAACTTTTTCTGGACAATATAGCATATATCCATGCTCAGTCAATATCCTTAGTTAAAATGCAAACTTAAAATCATGTAGGTACACTGCAAAACAGGGAAAGAGTAGACTCCAATATAAAGTTTTTACGAAATAGATGCGGTACAACAGTTTCGTCCGTCACAAACCTGCATTGGATTGTGCATGCAATAATGTATGTCTACGATAGGCCTCACTTTACAAACGCACATTCTAGGTCAATAAACATCTAAATAATGTCTACTTACCTCTTAATAATGCAATTATATTTTCCTCTTTCTCAGTAACCCATTTTATTTTCTTGTATTTTGCTAACTTTGGAGTTAAAAGAACGGCAAAATTCCTCAGTATTTTTCATGTAAATATGGCCGCCGCTGAAAATGTTTTGCTTGTGATAAAATGTCACGTGATCACTGGATACGCAATGTGCATTGAAGATTGCCTCCTGACAGATTGCCTCTCAAAGTGAAAGCCAGTCTACTCATTGCCACTGGATTGCATTGAAATGCCACAGACAACTTCTCCGAGCAATCTCATTGCCAGCAACTTTTATTGCCTGAAAATTGCCCGAAAAATTTGTCCATTAATGACAAGTTGCCTTTACGTTGTAGGCCAATATTAAACTCCGTATGTTGCTGTGTGTACGTATGCATCCGCGCGATATGTGGCTATTCGTACAGCGGCTACAGTGAATAGTAATTCAACATATTGTTTTCACTTAACCCTCTTCCGGCGGTTTTGACCGGAAGGAAAGGTCAGATGGGTCACGTCTGAAAACGAAATGTGACATAGTTTAAGGTCTTTAAGATGATAAAAGATTGTAGAAAATATCTTCTATGGTCTGGCGAGATATGATTTTGAAATTCTGAATTTTCAACCCGGTTTCGACCGGAAGGAGGCTAAATTGAGTTATGTCGAAAACGAAACATCATACTTCAAGATCTTCGATGATGTAAAGACGTGAAAATATCTATGGTTCATGAGATATGATTTTTAATTACAATTTTCAACTTCCGGTTTCGACCGGAAGAAGATCAGTCGATTCGTCGAAAAACGAAATATCACATACTTCAAGATCTTTTAGATGATGCTGCAAAGATTGTGAAATATCTTTTGTGGTTCATGAGATATGATTTTTGAAATATTAAACTTTGATTTAGCGTAATTCGACACCCGATGACGTAATCATGACGTCACAGCAAACGGTTTCGTCTGCTTGATATGTTCTGGTTTATGTGTTTAAGTTTGAAGGCTGTAAATGCTCAGCAAGGATGCCTTTGTTGCTTTGGACACAAAGCGCCACTGAGATGGAGAAGTAAAAAACAGTACAAAAAGCAATAGGGTGTTCGCGCTGCGCGCTCGAACACCCTAACTAGAACTTCATTGAGTTTGTTTAAAAAACAAAATCAGGGTGTTCGTGTGTGCATCATATGTGATGACATCATCACCTAAAGTTGTTAAAAAACAAGAGTTTGGAATACCCTTTCAGATTTGCGTCAATTTATAAAAAACGTGAACTTCCAGTTTGGAACGGAAGTAAGGGTCAATAGGATCATGTATTTATATCAAATGTCGAGTCCTCCATGTTTTGTATGATTATGTTTGTTAAGTTTTAAAATTCTTTGAACTCCGCAACTATGTTTTGGCTGTACAAATACATTTACAGAATAGTGATTCAGAATATTTCTTCACTTAAACTTAAACCGGAAGGTGAGGTCAGATTGAGGTCACGTCTGTCATGAACGAAATGACACGTAATTAAAAAAATTTCAGATGATGCAAGATTGTAAAATATCTTTTTGTGGTTCATGAGATGATTTTTTGAAATATTAAACTAATGTGTAATTTTAGGTGTAATTCGATAGCTGATGACCCTCACCATGACGTCACAACTTAGTATACAACTTCATGTTACGGTCTAACTATGTGTTAAGTTCTGTACCACAATAATGCTTAAAATGTCTTAATCTTTTTAATTTATTAGGGTGTTCAGGTATGCTAGAAAACACCTATTGTTTTTATTCGGTTTTTATTTTATTTTATTTTTTTAGGTGTTCGGTTATGTGCAACGAAACACCCTCTTCTTCTTCTTCTTCTTCTTCTTCTTCTTCTTCTTCTTCTTCTTCTTCTTCTTCTTCTTCTTCTTCGGCTTCTTCTTCTTCTTCTTCTTCTTCTTCTTCTTCTTCTTCTTCTTCTTCTTCTTCTTCTTCTTCTTCTTCTTCTTCTTCTTCTTCTTCTTCTTCTTCTTCTTCTTCTTCTTCTTCTTCTTCTTCTTATTATTCTTATTCTTCTTCTTCTCTCTCTCTTCTTCTTCTTCTTCTTAGAACTAGGTGGTGTCTATCTATCGAGCCTCTCCGGATTTTGTAAGTTTTTTGTAGGATTTAGACCATTGTATGGTCTAGTAGCTTTTGTAATAGGTTAAAGCTTATGTGGTTTTCTGATCACACTAGACTCTTTATATAGGTTATTTATTAATATTTGGTGAGATTTTAAGTATGTTTATTTCGTTTTTTTGTACAGAAGTTCTCTAGCCTGACTTCACGTGGCATGGCTAGTCAAGCGACGAGAAAGATTGCATGCAACAAAAACCCATTGATCCTTTTGTTATTATATACCCCGCATATCGCTGTTGTTGTGTGACGACGCCAATGAACACATTCAATTTCAACGTACATTACACGCACTCGCAGAACATGGGTATCAGCCGATGAAATAGTCTCCGCCTCAAGAATTTCAAACAAACGCATTTACCAATAACACTATCTTCTCACGCAGCCGCCAGAAGAAGTCGTTATGCTCCGGTATGCAATATGGATCACGATTTCATTGATTTACAACCACTAGTAAAACCTACTCACCAGACTCATTTGTCAAATGTGTTCCCTGAAATCACCAAACAGCATTATTGAGAGTAATATAAAAAGTTTTCTGTAAACCAGTTCTACCCGTATTCGGAACCCATACCCTTGGGATGAAAACAAAACAACTATCACACATCATGTCCTTTGGGCTGACAAGTCCATGTCATTATTGAAATAAATGTCACTCTACCACACCATATAATTTCCCCTACCTATGCTGAGAAAATTACCGCACATTTCTATCTCCACTGAATCGGTAAAATGTTTCAACTGTGGAGAAACCGGTCACATCAGCAAAACATGTAAAAAAAAACTAACACTAATGCGAATGATCAAATAAACCCCCAAAACTGGCAAAGCCTCAACTTCAGAAAATCCTTAAATCCACACAATGGTTTTTATCCATGGAAAAAGTCAGACCTTAAAATATCCACCGAAAACCCAAACCACCGCCCAACCACATCAAACGATGGAAGAGAGGTACAATTCTTCCCCTCCTCCAAAACCCAAGACGCCCAGAACCGCACTCTGCATGGCTACATGAGGGCTCAACACCACCCTGCACAGGCGGTTCCTTCCCCCCACCTCCCCAACCTCCCTCCCACCCCCCCCCCAACCTACCTCTCAACCCTCTCTCCAAACCTCCCCGGCCTCAAACCCTCTCCCCAAACCTCCACCCAGTTCCCTCTCTCAAACTCATCTCACGGCCCCTCTCCACACCACACTGCCCAAAAACATGGCAATCTGGGGATCCTCGCACTGCCTCAAGGAGTAGAAAATCCCCTTTTTCTCCGAGGTCGTCACAAAACGCAGAAAAAAACTGCCCCCCTTCACCCCACGGTATTGTGTGCATCCGGGGCTCGTCGCCCTGAAAACCCCTTCACCTCCAGAAAATCCTTAAATCAAATCGTAGTATCCTCCGCAGGAGGATCCCACTATCACTCAAGTTCTTGACATTGAGTTCACAATCCAATCATCAAATGTCAATTGACAGTGATGAAAGGGTCAATTTCATCTGATATAAGTCAGCAAACTTTTGGAAGACCATCAGACGACGCTTCAAATTTTGGAAGGCCTCTTCAAGCCAAGAAATGGTGCTTTTTTCTCAAATGTGTTAAATCCAAAACCGTGGATATTTGTGAGAAATTCACCCCAGACTTAAAGGGACTCGTCAAACAACTGGAAACCTCGCGCAGCAATAGCCCGCTTTGCCACAAAAAGAATGCAGCAGAGAATCCGAAAACTTATAATACACCTTAATCCTGACGATCCAATCAACATACTCTCAAAATGAATGTTGTGGAATTTTATTCTATACATTATGACACTTTCAATTGTAAGCCTTAATACTGGAGGGTGCTCTACACCCTATAGAAACTCTTCATTTCAAATTTATGTTAAGAACGCCTTAAATAACCCCCGATATTATTCTTTTACCAAGGAAACAAATGAACTTACCTTCTAAGGGCCCCTTTCATTGGAAAATCATATACTTGTATAAAATAAATGTAAATAAAAGGAGAAACACGTGGAACTGGGTGACCACCATGATAAACAAATAATGCCGACGCTAACTTATTAAGTTTCACTACCATTTTGAACGTATGTTAATTATATCGAAATTGAATCTCAATCCACCACATACCATATATAGGCAATGTTCTCGCCCGTCTCAAAACGATAGTCATAGCTGCGCTGCGCGCATTACAAGCCATTCAAAACCATTCTGCCAGATCTACATAAAGACGGTGTGATTATCATTGGTGGTGACTTTAACTGCACGCATAATCCTTCTTTAGACCGTTTTTGTACGACGGATGAAAGAGCGGGCGAAAATTGCTTTTAACTCTTCAACTTCAAATCAAAAGGAAATTTTCTGTACTGACGTCTGGCACCAGATAGACAGAAACCCAATTTGGCAAATTCATGGTTTTTAAAACAACCCCACAGAAACCTGGCAAAAATTTCTAAATCAAGACTGGACCGTTTTTTATGTCCTATTAACTTAATGTCGTCTGATCTCTTGTGATATAAAACCCAGGCCTCTTTCGGACCCACAGTGCCGTTATCTCAAAAGTCAAACTTCTTCCAACCTCAAAACAGAAAGGGGTGCGTTTTGGCATTTCCAATAATTCCTTGCTCGAAGATGAAACGTATAAACATTATTTATCAATTTTTGGAAAAATTGGCAAACCCCAGAAATCTGAATATGCCAGTATTTGCCAAACTGGTGGGACTGTGGGAAGATCTCACATTAGAGTCAACTCTTAACGCAATGTATGGTGCGATAAAGCTGCCAAAGAAAAAGAGCTAGTGATTAATAAACTAAAATGAGAACATAGATGATTTCCACAATCTACTTAGAATTAACACCTGAAATTTTAATAACAACCCTTAAGAACAGGCAAAAATTCTGAGCTCACTTTCTAAAACGTGAGGCTCAGGGTGCACTGATTAGATCACGTTTTCAATATATTAACTGAAGTAGATACTTGTTCAGGCTTTTTTTTCAAACCTTGAAAAATCAACTTCCATGTCAAAATATTACGAAAATGCGTCTAGGCTCTAACGGAAACATAACAGAAAATACAGTCTGAAATTCAATCTTTTGTCCATCAGAGTTCTATAAAAATTTTTGTACAGTGACCTCCTGATGATGCAGGCTCGTGTAAACCATACTGAAGGTTGCAACCAACTCTTGATCCTAGTGAGCACTGAAGATTGTGACACCAACCGCACTTACTACACCCGAAGAGAAATTGAAAGCACCGCAATTAAACAACTCGGCAAAACAAATCTCCGGGCCTTGATGGACTTTCCACCGAATTTTATCAATTTTTTTTGACGCCTTTTGATTAAAGAAGATTTACTCGTTGTCCTTAATGAATCCATTAAATTACAAAAAAATGCCGAGGTCTAGCCGGAAGCAGTTATCGTTCCACAACTTGCTCTAAGAAAGCGAGATCTCCTATGATATTAAAATTGGCGTCCTGTCTCGCTGCTTTTAATACCGATTACAAAATTTTTGCAAAGTTCTAGCCAATAGACTTAAGAAATGTCCATTGCTGTAGCATTGTTCACCATGATCAAAACTATTCTATTCCTGATCGTGCTCAATTTATGATAATATCAATCTCATCAGAGACAGCATTTGCATTCCAACGTTCAAAATTCTCCGTTGGCTGTTTTGAACCTAGACCAAAGGAAAGCTTTTGACAATGTAGATCCGCACATATTTATTGGCTGTTAGAAACAATGGGCTGGAAAACCGTTTTATATCCTACGTCCAGGTATTTTGTACAGCATGCCGAGAGTCTGGTTAAAGTTCTGTGGTCTCACATCCCCTTTCCTTTCGAGAAAGGACGTACGCCAGGGATGCCCTCTCGGGGTTGCTATACTCTATCTCTATTGAACCCTTTTTACACACACCTTAAGACTGCGGAAGTAGAATCAAAATGGCCTCCATACCACCAAACAACGACAAAATTCAAGCGTAGTCGCCGCCTTAGATGACGTCACTATATTCATCACCTCCGATTATGGTTTCCAACCGATTTGTAAATCATCATGTTTTGTAATATACCTGTTTAGTAGGGCCTCATGCTATATAATCTTAATTACCAGAAATCCCAAAAGGGGTTATGGGGAGGGATCATGGGTTACAAGTGATAAACCTCTAAACTTTTTCAATTGGAATAATCAGGGTCTCACCATCTTAGGAGTTCATTTAGGAAATACAAATAAAGATCTTCAAAAGAATTGGCAAATCTGCCGTGAAAAACATAAAGCTCTTTCACGGTGAAAGGCTTATCAAAATGTATTTCCTAAAAGGCAAAGTTTAATCACCAATCAATTAGCGGCTTCCAAACTATTCCATTATCTTGCTGTGCTCTCGCCTCCAAGCTATCCTAAATGAACTCCAACGAAACTTATCGACTTTGTCTGGTCAGGTGGAAAGACACTGGCTGAGCAAACAAATTTTGTTTCAAACTCCAGAAAAAGGGGTTTGGCCTTGCCTGCCTCCAAGCACGTATGTTGACCTATAGGTTCACTTTGATACAAAAACATTTGAAGAAAACACCCACCCATCTTTTATATTCCTTGGTCATCATCTCCGTCAATACCGTAATCTCAACTTAGATTTTCAACTTTTTATATTAGAACCAAGTTTTGTCTCCTTACCCACCTTCCATAGTGAAATCATACGTGCTTGGATAACATCGAGAGCTCGAATATGGTCACACTACCTGTTGTTTCTGTTCTTTTAATTTACCTTTAAATAGCACTTATATCAACCAATTTGAGATCAACAGGTTCTCACCCAGACTGCTGGCGTGTGGAATGAGACTAGTGGGTGATGTCAGACCCAAAAACAAGAGACAGTGGAGACAAGCGAAACACCTTAATCAGGAACATTTGGAACACCCCCATCAACAAGGTTACTTGAGAAAGCTTCAAATCAAAAAACTCCTCATAGAAATATTCCCCAATGTTAACAACCATGGATACCGTCTAGCATCTCTCATCACCTGGCGAACTTCCATACTTCCAGTACCTCCCCAGAAATCAACACCCCCAGACGTTAATGGAACAAACGCTGCTACAAAGTCATATACAGCAAATTAAATGCTGAAGTTAATTCCCTTGAGGGTGAGCCGACGCACTGGCACAACAATTCCGTCATTCCACTGAACATGAAAATACCATGGAAGAAATTTATCACCTCCCTACATCAAAACGGGAAGGCGACATCCAATACCGACTTCTTCACAATTGTCTACCCAACCTAACAATTTTACACCATATCGACCCAAACATACCCCCCTCGTGTGGTTGGTGTGGAGAAAAGGGAACGACCATTCATCTGTTCATCAAGTGCCCAGCAATTCAACCCGCTCTCAACCTTTTGCATACTCTATTAAACCGGATCTTTCCAGACATGGATTTAAACTTCGATACATACTGGACTCTCATTCCACACGCCAAAGGTCGCGCAAAGGAGAGTGTTCATCTCGCCAATTATCTAATCATCAGTCTTAAAGCTACAATTTATTGGCTGTATTTACGTCTTCATTACAATGACCCACTCATTGTCTGCTGGAAACATCGCCTTCAAAGCAAAATTCTCCTTGAATCACACTATTATAAATCTTGTAATAACACGGCTACTTTTTAACAAGAAATGGACTGTAACAATACCTCCTGTTCACCCTGGTTAACGATAAATTATATTGGTTGATATAAGTGCTTCTTTTCTTGTATCAATTTAAATTTGACTCGCATTGTTGTCATTTTGTTTATTATACACATGTGATTTTATGGAAGGACGATGTGTCCTTTACCATACGTTTTCTCATTAATTTTGTTTTTGATTATGATATATAGGTCAGGATGAAATCATCAGTGGTCATTTACCCATCTAGATGGGTGTACTACTGGTGTTTTTCCTCCTTGGACTATTGTTCTTTTGACTATTTTTTTTAAATATTTGATATACATGTTTAGAGTTCGCAATACTCAACGGCAATCTTTTTTCCGATGCGTATTGCGTACTTCTAATCATTTAATGTAAATGAATTCCTTTGTAATTCTGTATCTTTTATTTGGTTCTTTCATATTATTCAGCTGTGACCTGTATTATTGTATTTGTTACCTGTATTGTTTTGAAATAAAGTTCCAGCTGAAAAGTCAAAAGTCGTCTTCTTCTTCTTCTTCTTCTTCTTCTTCTTCTTCTTCTTCTTCTTCTTCTTCTTCTTCTTCTTCTTCTTCTTCTTCTTCTTCTTCTTCTTCTTCTTCTTCTTCTTCTTCTTCTTTGACTTCTTCTTCTTCTTCTTCTTCTTCTTCTTCTTCTTATTAGTCTTCTTCTTCTTCTTCTTCTTCTTCTTCTTCTTCTTCTTCTTCTTCTTCTTCTTCTTCAAGAGGTAAATTCACATTTTTTGCACTATTGTATAGATTGTTAATTGTTGAAAAATATTTACACAAAGGTGACCCCAATTTGACCTTACTTCCTGTCCAAACCGGAAGTCAAAGTTTAATATTAAAAAAAATCATATATCAACAACCACAATATGTAAATTGAAATTTTTTGCACCATTGTATAGATTGTTAATTGTCGAAAAATATTTACAAAAAGGTGACCCCAATTTGACCTTTACATCTCCCGAACACCTAGAGTTTGTGTCAAGACAAACTCGAATCTCTAGTTAGGTGTTCGGGTTTCATTCTGAAACACCTATTGTTTTTGTTCGTTTTTTTTTTTTTTAGGTGTTGGTATGTGCCCTGAAACACCTATTGTTTTGTACGTTTTTTTTTTTTCTTCTTCTTCTCTCCCGCGACTGTCCGCAAAACACATACTTGCAAACTTCTCATGAACTTGAAACTTGGCATGTACTTAGAACTGAACAAGTAGATGAAACACGAGTTGTGGTGACCCCAATTTGACCTACTTCCTGTCCAGACCAGAAGTGAAAGTTTAATATTTAAACAAATCATATCTTAACAACCACAAGAGGTAAATTCACAATTTTATATAATTATACAGATCGTTAATTGTCAAAAATATTTACACAAAGGTGACCCCACTCTGACCTTACTTCCTGTCCAAACCGGAAGCCAAAGTTTAATATTTAAAAAATCATATCTCAACAACCACAAGAGGTAAATTCACAATTTTGTACCATTGTATAGATCGCTAATTGTCAAAATATATTTACAAAAAGATGACTGCATTTGACTTCCTGTCCAAAACCGGAAGTCAAAGTTTAATATTTAAAAAACATCTCAACAACCACAAGAGGTAAATTCACAATTTTTTGTACCATTGCATGATCGTTGTCAAAAATATTTACAAAAAGGTGACCCTAATTTGACCTTACTTCCTGTCCAAACCGGAATTCAAAGTTTAATATTTAAAAAATCATATCTCAACAACCACAAGAGGTAAATAGACATTTTTGCACCCTTGTATAAATTGTTAATTGTAGAACTCACCATTTTACAGATCGTTAATTGTCAAAAATATTTACAAAAGGTGACCCCAATTTGACCTTACTTCCTGTCAAAACCGGAAGTCCTAGGTTAATATTTAAAAAATCATCTCAACAACACAATAGGTAAATTCACAAATTTTGCACCATTATACAGATCGTTAATTGTCAACAAATATTTACACAAAGGTGACCCCAATTTGACCTTTACTTCCTGTCCAAACCGGAAGTCAAAATTTAATATTTAAAAAAATTATATCTCAACAACCACAAGGGGTAAATTCACAATCTTTCCACCATTGTATAGATTGTTAATTGTCGAAAAATATTTACATAAAGGTGACCCCAATTTGACCTTACTTCCTGTCCAAACCGGAAGTTAAAGTTTAATATTTAAAAAAATTATATCTCAACAACCACAAGAGGTAAATTCACAGTTTTTGCACTATTGTACAGATTGTTAATTGTCAAAAATATTTACAAAAACATGACCCCAATTTGGCCTTTTCTTCCTGTCTAAACCGGAAGTCAAAATTTAATATTAAAAAAATTATAATACAAAGTTTCTTTAGAAACATTCGACGTCATCATCACTGCCCTGACAAAACTCGAACACGTATGTGATTTGTAATATCACAAACACTGCCATCTAGTTTTTTCTTCTTCTTATCCGGATCGATTGTCTACAAAAAACACATACTTGCAAACTTCACATGAACTTCAAACTTGGCATATATTTAGAACTTAACACGTAGATGAAACATGAGTTGTGACGTCATGATTAGGTCCAACAGATATCGAATTTCGATAAATCATTCTTTAATAGCTAAAACGTTTCAATTACGTTGCAATCGTTACAAATCAAAGATCCACACGGCTGTTTTTCAACGCTAAAAAGGTGCGCCCTCTGTTTGTGAATCTAAATCAATTCTGGTCGTGCTCATTAATGTATGCATGTTTAAGGAATTAAGCGTTTACGCAAGTTCGGAAATGCAATTGACTCGGCTATCGTGACCCCTGAAAAAATTGTTTCTGATCAATTCGTTTCGCATAATGTATTATGTGATTGACTAAAATCCTTTTTAAGTTCTTTTTTATGTCAGCATAATCTATTTATTCTGAAAAAGGTCACTTAAAAGGTCACTTAACAGTTGGGTGCATGCAGACCTGCGGAGAAAACCTTCCACAAAAGCGAGTTTTTCACTATTTTCTGAATTTTCCTATCACCAGTGGATGTTTCATCGTTGAAAACAGACATTATTATGCACATAATTGGGTAAGTCTGGGCAATGACAAATTTACGAGACTCTTTGATTTAAAATAAGCATTTTAACCGGCTTCAGACTTATGTCAGATGTGTTGTAACGCGTTGGTTGATGCATACAGCATGCAGATAGGTTGATAATAATAATAATCTTTATATGGCGCTCTTACACAGGAAGGTACCACAGCGCTTTACAACATAGCATCAAATGACAAATTAAATACAATAAACAAAATACAATTTACAACAAACTAGAATGGAATTTACGTGAGTACAGATGCGTTTTTAACTTTTTCTTAAACTCGTTAGTGAAGTAGCATGACGACGGATATTGTGAGGAAGATTGTCCCAGAGTGTAGGGGCGGCAGCATAAAAACCTTTATTTGCGGCGACAAGATGAGTTCTGGTTTGGAAAGAATTCTAGTATCCAAGCTCGAACGAAGCCCACTCCTGCCGGGCCTATGCCTAAAATAATATCCTCAATGTATGAGGGAGCACAACCGGTAAAATATTTAAAAACGACAACCAAAATCTTGAATTCAATTCGTTCCATGACAGGAAGCCAATGCAATTCCTGAAGATAAGGAGAGGCATGATCATATTTAGGCGCATTAAAATAAGTTTAGCGGCGCGATTTTGAAGGCGCTGAAGACGATTAATTTCCTTTTGGAAGTGCCATACAGAAGTGAGTTTGAATAGTCGAGCCTGGAAGTGACGAGTGCGCGAACAGCATGATGACATGTTACATCATCAATGAACATCCGAACACGGGATAAATTTCTCAGATGAAAATTCAAGCTACGACATAATGTGGATATGTGATGAGACATACTGAGAGCTATCAAATTCAACACCAAGATTGCGCACATGAGGACGAGAGTTGATAATCGTGTCGCCAACGCGAAGTGAAATGTCAGAAAAGACAATTTAAAAACTCTGGGATTTGCAATCAATAATAAATTCTGTCTTGTCGTTATTCAGACATAACATATTTTGAGACATCCAACCACTGACTTCATCAATACATTTTGTTAAAACAGATAGAGCCTTTTCAGCCTCACCTGGGACACGAGGATCAAAAGATATATACAGTTGGGTATCGTCCGCATAAAATGAAAAATTCACATTGATGACAGTGCAGTCAGTAATGTGTACGGTATGGGCGCCAGTGAATGGTGTCATGTATTCAACTATAAGCTATAAATGTAGTGTAATACGTTATAAGCGCCCTCATGTGATTCAATAAATACAAGCTCTCTCTCATAAATGGCGTCTTCATAAAACGTGTATATCACATGGATTTGCAGTGTTCTGCAAACTTTTCCTTGACTTTAGCAAGCTTTTCTTTGTCGTCCGGTTGCTCCCACTTGAAAGTGTTGTACAATCGTAGCGCGTCTTCTCCTGCCATGGTTAGGAACATTGCCGTTTTATGATTTTCAGGCTTCGTGTTTTTCCCCGTGGCGAGCATGGGTCATATCTTTGTACAAACCATTTGTAGTTGTCCGCTAGGTTTCCCTGCAATGACAATCCTTTTGGAAGCTCTATTTTATCCATTTTTAGTGACTTTGAAGGCTTTTACTTCTGACACCATGTGATATACACGTTTTATGAAGACGAAATTATTTTATGAGAGAGCTTGCATTTATTGAATCACATGAGGGCGCTATAACATGTTACAACACTACATTTATAGCTTATAGTTGAATACATGACAAATGGTACTAGTACTTTAAACGTTGGGACTAATTTAGCGGGTACCCGGTTTTATGTAAACAAAGTATGCTTACGTCGGTTTTTCCTCCATGACTCTTTTGAAATACTTAGTGGTAAATAGTCTGTAACGTTAGGAGAGTGAAGCCTAGGCATGAGTACAATTAGTTGAATTTAAAAAAAATTATGCTAACGTTAGATGTGTTATCAATAGGATGTACTCTGTGTAATATCTAACGTTAGCTCTGTGAAATTAAATAATTGATTAATTTAAACAAACAAATAGTCTGAACAGTGAACAACAATGTTTAAGGGCTGAAAACATTAAAAACATTAGTACAGCTGGACATGTCTACCAATGTCATGCATGTATAATACATGCAGGTACTTTGTAAATTATGTATGTTGCAATATTCTCCGACAAGTCAGAGTTTATTAGCAAAGGTACATTTTAAATAATTTTGGCTGACACTAATAATATTTACAACAACAATCATGACATTTAGGGAAACTTGTAATGTAGGCTTTGCATGGTGAAGAAGATAAGTAAGACTAATTGCGGTGACACCATGTGAAATACTCTAGTGAGTAGTAATTAGTTCTGAAAACAACTAGAGGTTACAACTTGACATTTCGATCAGTATGCTCCGATCGTCCTCAGGATTTACTACTCAATAGAGAATTTCACATGGTGTCACTGTAATTAGTCTTACTTAATCATGAAATTTAACGAATATCATTTATGATACTTTTCAAAATTTGTGATCACATGAAATCATGAAATGGTTTTGAATACAACAAAATAAAACATGCTTATTTTGAGTTTAATTTTCTTTTCACAGCTGATCTTCCTAGATGGAACTCCCTCAATTCTGGTGTAGCGATGGTTTGATCACTGTATGGGAACATTGCAAACAGTAGGATTAGCTGCAAAGGTAAGAGTTATGTCATATTAGGAAACAGTCCGGCAATGGGTTAGAAATGAACAGACGTTACAGATATTTTTATTTTTTTAAGTAGCTAACTCTTTGTATGTGTAAAACTGTACCATGAAATTGCTGTAAAGGGAAGTTACAACAATGGTAAATCTAAAAACCTATAAATCAATCATCCTGAGAAATGATTTGGTTTTCATGTTAGAGAAAGAGAGAATCGTTGTCAAAACGGGGAAAAAACATGTAACAGTTTTTGTTTATATTTTTTTACAATGATGTGTGTTAGTACCAAATACCAATGTTGTACATTCCCTTTATTTTATATTGGATTTTTAGATACATGGACCCCAAAATGTAAGTAACAGGGCCCTGAACTACTTGACCAATGAAAGATTTTATAGAGATTTGATGTAACAATGAAAAACTATTCATAACGTGAATGTATTGTATGTAAAATACATGTACTCAACGTGTGTATTGTATATGTACTGTGATTATTACTGTGCTCAATATTAGCGCGATTTGTATGTATGTGTACATGTACGGTACATACGTACACGCGCGCTATAATACAACTATGCACACACATGATGCAGACTAGTCGCGCACTGTGTAGATTCACGTAAGCACGACCCGTATTTTAGGACTGAAAAGTCGTTTTATATTGAAAATTTCCGTCATTGCCCACGAATCAAACAAGCTAAAAGATATGAAATATGTAGTTTTCTAAATGAATGCGTCTTCATTTTCCATTTTAAAAATTCCAATCAATAAAAAAGTAATCATTTTTCAACGTTATATAATTCAAGTGATATACTTTTATTGACCATTTCGCGACGCTTTTTACACACACAAATCTCCTCAAATGTTTAATTGCATTAAAGAAAAAATCAACAACGGCCAAAAAATATATAACTTTTAATGGTTAAACAGGTCAACAAAGTGGTTTCAATTGATTGTGGGGGTGTAGGAGTGTGTAACCACAAAAGTCAAGTCATGAAACCCAACAGACAGTTAAAATAAATATGTATTTCATTGTTTTATTAGCAATTTACAAGCACTCATACATTATTTCAATGTCTAACAATTTATGTACAAAATGGCATCTGATCTTTAGGTTGTAATTCTTTAATATGGATGCAGCTACAGACATTTTGCCAATCTTGTGTACAACCTTGAAAATGTACAAATCAATGTAGAATTTGTTTTCGAATTTTATAAAATTTTTTAAAATTATTTGCAGTATAGGTGAAAACAAAGACAGTTTATAAGCATGTCACAATAAGGAGATGCTTGATTACCTTTACTTCCTCCCGAACACCTAGTGTTTGTTCAAACAAACACTTAAGCTCTAGTTTATTTATTTATTTTTGCTGTTTTAGATATCAAAGACTAAAAATATAATGAAGCATCATTTGCTAACCGGCTAACCAAAACCAATATTTAAAAATAAACACCCAATTTTGGAAAAATTTACCAACCATTTTGTTCTAGACTCTTTTTTGCCACATTGTTTATTAAACACTCATTGTGGGAAATTTATTGATGCTTTTCGTTAAAAAATTTTCCACATTATTCCATTTGCAAAATTAAATTTAATTAAGTTGATAAAATAATAAAAAGAAAATAAATAAAATACATAAGTTAAAAAGAAGATCTAGATCTGTTGCCTCAAAATCAAAATTAATTGATTTTGTATTTAAATTAACTCCAGTGCCTGAAAACCTTTTGTCAAGGGCACATTGGAAAACTGCTACCATGAAATTGATTGCCCATAAACGAAAGCAAAAATAATAAATTCTTTTAAATTTTAAATAAATTCTTTGAAGTCATGAATGCCAAAAACGATCTATTAGAATTCACTCTTAGATTTAGAACAAGCGTTAACAATTCGAAATAAAGGACAACGAAAGTGAAATTACCGTAAACTGTGGACACGAAGGTGCTGGCAACGACGAAACGTAATGTATTATATTCTAATTAGAATGTATTAGATTAGTTGTATGTCGGAGATACTTAGTGTTACAGTGAACTATACATAACAGCAAAAGAAACGTCACCCCTAAAAATATTTATTATTTTCATTTTATAATTAATATAATTTGTTTAATGAAGAATATTATGAGTATGGAGTGTAACACGAACACAATGTGGCAAATTTAGTTGACCTGGCAGCCAACCATCCCACAACATTGTATATTTATTATGTTTAATAATATAATTACTTAACAAAATTTAGGGGGTGACGTTTCTTTTGCTGTTATGTATATATACATGTATGCCTCGTGTCTGTGTGTGAGAGAACTTCAAGGCCGTTCACACGCAAAATGGGCTGTGCATAAATGGTACTTCTGAATAGTTGATCACTTAAACTTCCGTTTTCGACCGGAAGGAGAGGTCAAATTGGGTCATGTCTGTGTATGAAATGTGACATAATTCAAGATCTTTAAGATGATGCAAAGATTGTGAAAATATCTTCTGTGGTTTATGAGATATGATTTTTTGAAATATTCAACTTCCGGTTTCAACCGGAAGGAGAGGTTAGATTAGGGTCACGTCTGTGTACGAAAAATCACATAATTCAAGATATTTCAGATGATGCAAAGATTGTGAAAATATCTTTTGTGGTTCATGAGATATAATTTTTTGAAATATTAAACTTTGATTTAGTGTAATTCGATATCTGATGACCTCACCTTGACGTCACAACTACATGTTAATGTCTAACTATGTGTTAAGTTTTAAGGTTCTGTGAACTCTGCAACTATGTTTTTAGGTGTTCGGGTATGTGCCCGAAACACCTATTGTTTTTGTACGGTTTTTTTAGGTGTTCGAGCGCGCAGCGTGAACACCTATTGTTTTTGTACTGTTTTTAGGTGTTCGGGCATGTGCCCGAAACACCTATTGTTTTTGTACGTTTTTTTTTTTTACTTCTTCTCCTTCTCCCCGACGTCTGTCCGCAAAAAAAACACATACTTGCAAACTTCACATGAACTTGAAACTTGGCATGGTCTTAGAACTTAACAAGTAGATGGAACACGAGTTGTGAGTGACCCTAATTTGACCTTACTTCCTGTCCAAACCGGAAGTCAAAGTTTAATATTTAAAAAAATCATATCTCAACAACCACAAGAGGTAAATTCACAATTTTTGTACCATTGTACAGATCGTTAATTGTCAAAAAATATTTACAAAAAGATGACCCCAATTTGACCTTACTTCCTGTCCAAACCGGAAGTCAAAATTTAATATTTAAAAAAATTATATCTCAACAACCACAAGAGGTAAATTCACAATTTTTGAACCATTGTACAGATCGTTAATTGTCAAAAAATATTTACAAAAAGATGACCCCAATTTGACCTTACTTCCTGTCCAAACAGGAAGTCAAAATTTAATATTTAAAAAAATTATATCTCAACAACCACAAGAGGTAAATTCACAATTTTTGAACCATTGTACAGATCGTTAATTGTCAAAAAATATTTACAAAAAGGTGACCCCAATTTGACCTTTACATCTCCCGAACACCTAGAGTTTGTGTCAAGACAAACTCGAATCTCTAGTTAGGTGTTCGAGCGCGCAGCGCGAACACCTGTTGTTTTTGTACTGTTTTATTTTCTTCTTCTCAGTGGCGCTTGTCCGGCAACAAAGGCATCCTTGCTAAGCATATACAGCCTTCAAACTTAACACATAAACCAAACATAACAAGCTGACGAAACCGTTCGTTGTGACGTCATGATTATGTCATCAGGTGTCAAATTACGCTAAATCAAAGTTGTTTTAATCAAATTTAAAATGTTTCAGTTACGTTGCATGAAAGAATCAAATATCGTATAGCGCAGCAAGGCGCAATGTGAGGCGCTACACTATCTTTGGTTACAATTGAGCTACATGTACAATCGATATCGACGCTGTTTGCGTGTGTGGTGCCCATGGCCCAGACGTCATTTTTTAGACTCGTTGGAGTTTTGACCCAAAAAATAGGTCTTCGATTTCGTGAAAGAATGGATCGCCAACACAGTCGTAAAGGGTAGGTATCTTGAAGTTAGTTTTTAAGAGAATTTCCTGTATTTATCTTCGTGTTTTTATACAACTTACAAGAAAAGCCATTTTTTAAGCGTCGGTTGGCTGGCCATTCGTCGTTGCATTGTGCCTGTTTAACTAACGAGTAACGTTAGTTACGTGAACATACTTTGGACAGTAAACAACTCGCCCCTTTTCTAACAAAATATGAACAGATGTCACCAAAATATATTTAGAATATAAATAAGGATAGGAAAATTCAGTTGTTAAGGTTATGGCAATTTTTCAGTAGAAATTTTATGCCATATTTTGTAATTTTTGTTTTCTCCAAAAATCTTCAGTTTGTGCACAAATTAAATAAGTAGCCTAGTGAGTGTAGTAGTGATTGTTTACTGCACTTTTCCTTAATTTGTTACCCTTCTCAGATACAAATCAACTTACGTAGACAATTATTTCACAGGAAAAATGCACAATATTCATGACACAATGCATGTACTTGTAGGTCCTGCTCCCTGAGGCCTCTCTGAGACATCTCTCACAATCACATGAAATTATATGAGTATAGGAGACTCGGCAATTTCCTTAAATACCTTTGTCTTTTGATGTGAGTTTCGTGCGAGAACATTTCTTTAATTTATTACACATTGTCAAGAATAATTGTGTGCAATTTTGAAAACAAACCAATGCCCTTTTCAATTTTAATGGTCCAGCTACTCCAAAAGTATACACTATTTTCCCCATTCACAGAAATTAGAACTTATCTGAATTTTCAAATACTTTATTCTTGGTCCATGTACTTATAAAACCTTCCTATTATTTTTTTACAGCATGTTCACTGTGACATATTATTTTTCTCATTCACATAAATTTCTCTGAAATTTCGCTGCAATGATAGACCAAATAATTAAAAACAATTTTTTTTTTTTAAACCAAATGTTTTGGTTCATCACCAGTGGCAGTACATGCCATCACCAAGAACTTGGGGGGAGGGGGCAGACATTTTATTCCAAAATTACCGATTCCAATGACAACCCCTGAATGTCACCCATTCTGAACTGTCACTAAATCTACATACAGAGAGTACATTTATTATAAATGCAGATTGATTGTTTTCTTGTCAACAAAGGATCATGGTTGGGTTCATTTACACTGAAGTCATTTCACTTGTTACATGACTGTTTAAGACAGGTCAACAAAGTGGTTTCAATTGATTGTGGGGGAGGGAAGTGTGTAACCACAAAAGTCAAGTCATGAAACCCAACAGACAGTTAAAATAAATATGCAATTTCCAAGCATCCATACAACTCTTTGATTATTTCAATGTCTAACAATTTATGTACAAAATGGCATCTGATCTTTAGGTTGTAATTCTGTAGTATGGATGCAGCTACAGACATTTTGCCAATCATGTGTACAACCTTGAAAATGTAAAAATCAATGTAGAATTTGTTTTCAAATTTTATAATTAAAAAAAAAAATTATTTGCAGTATAGGTGAAAACAAAGACAGTTTATAAACATGTCACAATAAGGAGATGCTTGATTACAGTGTCACTATCATTGTCAATTTATCATTATATTTTTGTTATAAACTTAACCTGAAAGTGAAGTATATTATAAATAAAGATTAAATTTATTTTTGTACAAGACTTAATACCAAGAGATAAATACCAATGTTGGCTTCATTTAAATCTAAAATTGAAAGGTTTTTCCATAAACAAAGTGAAAAGGGCAACCAATTATCAGATTTGATCCAATGGATATATTCTGTTTTCTTGTCAACAAAGGATCATGGTTGGGTTCATTTACACTGAAGTCATTTCACTTGTTACATGTGTAAGACCATGTACACTCATTTCTAGATTGGTTACAAGTAGGTTTAACAGGTCAACAAAAGTGGTTTCAATTGATTGTGGGGGAGGGAAATGTGGAACCACAAAAGTCAAGTCATGAAACCCAACAGACAGTTAAAATAAATATGTATTTCATTGTTTTATTAGCAATTTACAAGCACCCATGCAACTCTTGATTATTTCAATGTCTAAACATATATGTACAAAATGGCATCTGATCTTTAGGTTGTAATTCTGTAGTATGGATGCAGCTACAGATATTTTGCCAATCATGTGTACAACCTTGAAAATGTAAAAATCAATGTAGAATTTGTTTTCAAATGTTATAAATTATTTTTTTTAATTATTTGCAATATAGGTGAAAACAAAGACAGTTTATAAGCATGTCACAATAAGGAGATGCTTGATTACAGTGTCACTATCATTGTCAATTTATCATTATATTTTTGTTATAAACTTAACCTGAAAGTGAAGTATATTATAAATAAAGATTAAATTTATTTTTGTACAAGACTTAATACCAAGAGATAAATATCAATGTTGGCTTCATTTAAATCTAAAATTGAAAGGTTTTTCCATAAACAAAGTGAAAAGGGCAACCAATTATCAGATTTGATCCAATGGATATATTCTGTTTTCTTGTCAACAAAGTATCATGGTTGGGTTCATTTACACTTGTCATTTCACTTGTTACATGTGTAAGACCATGTACACTCATTTCTAGATTGGTTACAAGTAGGTTTAACAGGTCAACAAAGTGGTTTCAATTGATTGTGGGGGAGAGAAATGTGGAACCACAAAAGTCAAGTCATGAAATCAACAGACAGTTAAAATAAATATGTATTTCATTGTTTTATTAACAATTTACAAGCACCCATGCAACTCTTGATTATTTCAATGTCTAAACATATATGTACAAAATGGCATCTGATCTTTAGGTTGTAATTCTGTAGTATGGATGCAGCTACAGATATTTTGCCAATCATGTGTACAACCTTGAAAATGTAAAATCAATGTAGAATTTGTTTTCAAATGTTATAAAAATTTTTTTTAATTATTTGCAATATAGGTGAAAACAAAGACAGTTTATAAGCATGTCACAATAAGGAGATGCTTGATTACAGTGTCACTATCATTGTCAATTTATCATTATATTTTTGTTATAAACTTAACCTGAAAGTGAAGTATATTATAAATAAAGATTAAATTTATTTTTGTACAAGACTTAATACCAAGAGATAAATATCAATGTTGGCTTCATTTAAATCTAAAATTGAAAGGTTTTTCCATAAACAAAGTGAAAAGGGCAACCAATTATCAGATTTGATCCAATGGATATATTCTGTTTTCTTGTCAACAAAGTATCATGGTTGGGTTCATTTACACTTGTCATTTCACTTGTTACATGTGTAAGACCATGTACACTCATTTCTAGATTGGTTACAAGTAGGTTTAACAGGTCAACAAAGTGGTTTCAATTGATTGTGGGGGAGAGAAATGTGGAACCACAAAAGTCAAGTCATGAAATCCAACAGACAGTTAAAATAAATATGTATTTCATTGTTTTACAATTTACAAGCACCCATGCAACTCTTGATTATTTCAATGTCTAAACATATATGTACAAAATGGCATCTGATCTTTAGGTTGTAATTCTGTAGTATGGATGCAGCTACAGATATTTTGCCAATCATGTGTACAACTGTGAAAATGTAAAAATCGATGTAGAATTTGTTTTCAAATTTTATAAATTATTTTTAAAATTATTTGCAGATTAGGTTAAAAACAAAGACAATTTATAAGCACGTCACAATAAGGAGATGCTTGATTACAGTGTCACTATCATTGTCAATTTATCATATATTTGTTATAAACTTAACCTGAAAGTGAAGTATATTATAAATAAAGATCACTCTCAGTAATAATGTAATGCGCCTTGAGCACCAGTTTGGTGGATACGTGCGCTATACAAGTCCACAATATTATTATTGTTATCAGTATATAAACATGCAGTCCATCAATTAAATTACTTTTTGTACAAGACTTAATACCAAGACATAAATACCAATGTTGCCTTCATTTAAATCTAGAATTGAAAGGTTTTCCATAAACAAAGTGAAAAGGGCAAGCAATTATCAAATTTGATCCAGTGGATATAATTGCATTTAATTTTGTTTGAATTGGAAATTATTTACTTTTTGCGGGGGGCAGGGGAAGATGGAAAGCACGGATGCAAGCTTTCTTCCAACTTTATCATGAAGTAGTTATAAGCTTGTTTTCTAATGAAAGGCTAATTAGCTGATATCCATACAAGCAATCCCCAGCTCCCCCAAACAATTTAACCCACACTTCCTGCTCTTTGAATTTGCAGCCAAGTTTAATCCAGTTACTATACATGTAGTCCCCTTCTACCCTAAATCAACTTTGTGACTTTATGCCCATAATAATGCTGAATAGGTTGATCTGGCAAACTACTTTCATATGAGTGATTGTTGATTTATCATCTAGCATGGTTTTTGAAAAGCATGTGTTGGGCTAGTGTCAATATTTAAAATAAAAACCAGTGTTCCAAGTCACACTTGTTAATTTCTAATTTATTGCTTAAATCTCACAACTTTTTCAAGTTCAACAGCCAATATCTCAAGAACTAAATGACCTATTAGAAAACAAAAAACAATTGAATTCCTTACATTAATAGCTTGTAATTCTTGTGAAATGACTTACCATAAATGCTTTGCCAATGGTCCAATTAGTGGCACACGAAGTAACGATTTTACAAATTTTAAAAGGTCATATCTCAGCTTTAATTTGATGTATAAGTTGACAAATTTTCTTATTTTTTCATAATCATGAGGAGGTCATATATGAACTTCAAACCACCTAATCTGGCCTTTACTTCCTGTCCAAACAGGAAGTTCAAATTCAACACATTCTAACGCAAAATTGATATGTCTTTTGAATATGAAATTGATATTGTTATTATAAAAGATGATAAACCCTTGCACAATATAATATTTACATCATCGTTGATAATTTGATTGAACCGGAAGTGGACTCGGACACCGTGTGTTTGTTCTAACAAACACTTAAGCTCTAGTTACTTCTTCTTAGGGGTTCGAGCTACAGCGCGAACACCTCTTGTTTTTGTTCGTTTTTTTAAAGTTTTTTTTTACTTCTTCTTCTTCTTCTTCTCCCCAATAACTGTCCGGTAACAAACACATACTTACAAACTTCACATGAACTTGAAACTTGGCATGTACTTAGAACTTAACAAGTAGATGAAACTCCAGTTGTGAGTGACCCCGATTTGACCTTACTTCCTGTCCAAACCGGAAGTCAAAGTTTAATATTTAAAACAATCATATCTCAACAACCACAACAGGTAAATGGAAATTTTTTGCACTATTGTATAGATTGTTAATTGTTGAAAAATATTTACAAAAACATGACCCCAATTTGACCTTACTTCCTGTCCAAACCGGAAGTCAAAGTTTAACATTTTAAAAAAATCATATCTAAACAACCACAAGAGGTAAATTCAAATTTTTGTACCATTGTACAGATCGTTAATTGTCAAAAATATTTACAAAAAGGTGACCCCAATTTGACCTTACTTCCTGTCCAAACCGGAAGTCAAAGTTTAATATTTAAAAAGAATAATATCTCAACAACCACAAGAGGTAAATTCACAATTTTTGTACCATTGTACAGACCGTTAATTGTCAAAAGATATTTACAAAAAGATGACCCCAATTTGACCTTACTTCCTGTCCACACCGGAAGTCAAAGTTTAATATAAAAAAAACACATCTCAACAACCACAAGAGGTAAATTCAAAGTTTAATATTATAAAATAATAATACAAAGTTTCTTTAAAAAACATTCTGACGTCATCATCACTGCCCTGACAAAACTCGAACACCTATGTGTTTGTAATATCACAAACACTGCCGTCTGGTTTTTTTTTTTTTTACTTCTTCTTCTTCTCCCCAATAACTGTCCGGTAACAAACACATACTTGCAAACTTCACATGAACTTGAAACTTGGCATGTACTTAGAACTTAACAAGTAGATGAAACACGAGTTGTGAGTGACCCCAATTTGACCTTACTTCCTGTCCAAACCGTAAGTCAAAGTTTAATATTTTAAAAAATCATATCTCAACAACCACAAGAGGTAAATTCACAATTTTTGTACCATTGTACAGATCGTTAATTGTCAAAAAATATTTACAAAAAGATGACCCCAATTTGACCTTACTTCCTGTCCAAACCGGAAGTCAAAATTTAATATTTAAAAAAATTATATCTCAACAACCACAAGAGGTAAATTCACAATTTTTGTACCATTGTACAGATCGTTAATTGTGAAAAAATATTTACAAAAAGGTGACCCCAATTTGACCTTACTTCCTGTCCAAACCGGAAGTCGAAGTTTAATATTAAAAAAATCATCTCAACAACCACAAGAGGTAAATTCACAATTTTTGTACCATTGTACAGATCGTTAATTGTCAAAAGAAATTTACACAAAGGTGACCCCAATTTGACCTTACTTCCTGTCCAAACCGAAAGTCAAAGTTTATTAATGAAAAAAATCATATCTCAACAACCACAAGAGGTAAATTGACAATTTTTGTACCATTGTACAGATCGTTGATTGTCAACAAATATTTACACAAAGGTGACCCCAATTTGACCTTACTTCCTGTCCAAACCGGAAGTCAAAATTTAATATTTAAAAAAATCATATCTCAACAACCACAAGGGGTAAATTCACAAACTTTCCACCATTGTATAGATTGTTAATTGTCGAAAAATATTTACAAAAGGGTGACCCCAATTTTACCTTACTTCCTGTCCAAACCGGAAGTCAAAGTTTAATATTTAAAAAAATCATCTCAACAACCACAAGAGGTAAATTCACAATTTTTGTACCATTGTATAGATTGTTAATTGTCGAAAAATATTTACACAAACGTGACCCCCAATTTGACCTTTACTTCCTGTCCAAACCGGAAGTCAAAGTTTAATATTTAAAAAAAATCATCCACAAGAGGTAAATTCACTGTCTTTGAACCATTGTACAGTTCGTTAATTGTCCAAAAATATTTCAACAAAGTTTATCCCAATTTGACCTTTACCCTTCCCGAACACCTAGTGTTTGTCAATACAAACACCAATCTGGATATGTCTCACTGAGAAGAAAAAACCGAACAATAACAAGAGGTGTTCGCGATGTCGCTCGAACACATATATAAATTATATATATTATTATATAAATTATATAAAAATGTAATTGTAATGATTTTAATTGGTTAAAAAACATTGTTTATAAGACAATGTTGTTATATCATTATTACAAAATACCACTGCAACGATTTTGTATAACTTTTCATAAATGTTATTAACACACTGTTTTGATGTTAAAGCATCATTTCAATGTAACATAATCAAACGTTACACGGATATGTGATGAAAATCATTTGGATGTTTGTAAGACCATGTCGCCATAACATTATTACATATTAGCACGGCAACATTTGACGTAACATTTGTATATCATGGTTTAATAACAATAGCTGTGAATAGCTGTGTTAGCTGTGAACCCGAGGATGAGTCAATTGTTCATCCACAGACAATGATTCAGTTGAGGATTCTGATTCTGTATATAATGATCCAGTTATCCATGAAATCTCTGACAGTGGAAAGAGAGTGATTTATATTGGTTTGTTTTATGTATTTGTTTTGTTGCTGGCATAATGTGAGATCACACTATATTCATCCTGAATTTTGCTTACAATTAATTTACGATTTGGTATTTCATCTTGTTTTAAATGAAAACAATAATGACACACAAGCCTTCTGTAGCCGTTATAAATTATCATTAATGGTACAATATACATTTAATAGAAACAATGATATCTAGTGAAACAATGATTTTCAAATTGTTGTGTTGGTCAGCACTATATACTGGATAAGGGATTTTCTCTTTTGCCAACAATAACCACTGGACATCAGCCAGGAAGTGAGCCTTGTAAAAATAAAATAACTTTAAGCGAAAGAGGAATTATCATATTTCCATTTTTGGGTATAAATGTTGAGCAGTCATCAAGTCGGTTTTCAATGGAATAGGCATGTTTAATATTTTAGGAAAATCATAAAGCGAAAATCAATCAATGCTTAGAAAGTGTGCTTAGAAGTGCCAAAGACAACTGTGTCTTTACTCTGAATACAAAGTGCAACATTGTCGCCTGACTAAGTAATTTTTGTTGTTTGGGACTTGTTCACTTAACTGATGGAATTTTTGTTTACTGTGAAACCAAAATATGTTTTGCAATACTGTAGGGTGTTCTTATTTCACATCCAATTCAGCAGTAATGCTGTTATCTAAAGGTAATGTTGTTTTTGGTAAAACTGACCAATTTTAATGTGAAAAGTGACTTAGAGTAAGTTGTTTAAATTATCTTGTACCTACTACTTAGGCGCCGTATCAAAATAGGCCAACGCGTTGTGTAGTGTTGCAACGCGTTGTAGGCATTTCCAACTTGCTTAAAAATAATGTTACTCATATTAATTTTTACAGGAGCAAAATTTGTACGGCTTACAGCATTTATCTCAGTCGAAAATTGTAAGGTGCAATATAGTACAAACCCACAGTTTCCAAAAAGGCTTTGATTTTCGTTTAAAAAAGGTCAAATAATGTTTTGTTTGTTTTAAATTTTTGTAAACATATTCTCCATCAACCAAGCATCAATTTGGCACGGTATAAAATATTTTGAATGGCTAGTGGGAATTTGGGAAATTTCCAGCAAATATCTCGGAATGAGTTACGGTACTTGTGGCTAAGCACTAGATTGCAGTGACCCGTTCAATTGTCCTGATATCTATAATTATTTTATTATGTTACACAATAAATTGTTATCAATATGTATTTCAGAAATAATTCCATACAATTATGTAAAAAAAAAATTGTAAGCGCTGCGTGGGTGTGAGCTAATTAAAGGGAAGCTGCAGCATTGATTATTGCCTAATTACACAATATTACCGCAGCACAATCAAACCTAAAGATTTTAGACAGTCTTCAAAATAAAGCCATCTCTTCCCTTCAATCTCTCAGGCATCGCAGACAAGTTGCTGGTCTCACAGTCTTCCGTAAAATGCAGTGTTCTCTGTTGTCTCATCCACTGGACAGTCTTAAACTACCTCAGCTTAAAGCATACCGTTCTACCAGGCAGATCATCTGCATCCCATCAACATACAGTTGTTATCCCAATATCTCGCAGGTCCTTTTTGCCTTCTTATTGCCAGGCTCTGGAACTCTTTACCTGCCTCTGTTGTGAATGTTCCATCTGGTCAGTCCTTCAAATCTAATGTTCATCATCATCTGATTAATCTGCTACCTGCTCAGAATATATGAACTTTATCTTGGACATCCCTCATGCCTCTTCTTCTCTTGGGCAGTGTTTAAATTTAAATTTTTTTTTTTTTTTTTTTTTAAACAACTATTATTTTTTTATCGAATTGTAATTGATGTGAAGTTGGTAAAGGTACTGATCATTCCTGTGCGCTAGTTGCGGATCCTGTGTGGAAGCGGGTCGATCGGCAATCGCACACAATTATAATGTTATTAAACTAGAAAGTCGGTCTTTTATTAAATTACCAAATAAGGGCTATGAAACATATGGAAACACGCTCATTAAACATATCGTAGGCACCTTAGCATTACAAGGAAAATCAACGGGATTAACTGCACGAATCCTATGGAGACGAATGCTACCTTGTAACTTCCTGTGTAGTCGTACAGTAAACCTGAAATGAATAATAAAAAAAAGCATTGCTGTATTGAACAAAGTCTCACTGGTAAGGCACATCAAATTTATACAAATTACCGTATATGACGATTATAAAATGGTTAAATGATAGCTTTGTTGCTGTTCGTTAATTGCACGTGTACATGTACATTACATGAACGGTAGATTGTATGGTTGCAATTTTGTTCTCGTTCACGAGTATTTTGTACGCAATCTGAGGAAAATGAGATGTTCATTTCCATCCCAACTCAACCCATAGCCAATTCCTTCCCATCCCAACTCAATCCACGGCCAATTCCTTCCCATCCCAACTCAACCCATAGCCAATTCCTTCCCATCCCAACTCAACCCATAGCCAATTCCTTCCCATCCCAACTCAACCCATAGCCAATTCCTTCCCATCCCAACTCAACCCATAGCCAATTCCTTCCCATCCCAACTCAACCCATATTACCTTTTCCCATCCCAACTCAATCCACGGCCAATTCCTTTCCATCCCAACTCAACCCACGGCCAATTCCTTTCCATCCCAACTCAACCTATGGCCAATTCCTTTCTCAAGGAATTGGCCGTGGGTTGAGTTGGGATGGAAAGGAAATGACTGTGGGTTGAGTTGGGATGGAAAGGGATTGTCTCTGGGTTAAGTTGGTATGGAAAGGATATATAACAAAAAGAAATATATTATATAGAAAAATGCTGGAGGGGAAATATGAGCGAGGTTAGATAAGACGGGGGAGGGGAAGGGAAGATGGTTGATGGACTTAATTGTCATGTAATAATTAACTAATTAAAGGGTGGAAATAGACAAAATGAATTTTTCAAATAAAACTTCAAGAAATCTTTAGTTGGTCAGACCTGAACACTTTATCACAAAAACAAAACAAAATAATTTAACAAAAATTAAGGCAAGATACTACAGGCCTACTATGGTCCCGAATGCCAAACATTGGATTGATTTCAGTATGCGTTAACCTATGATCCCCCAACGTTTGAGATGAACTTTTGACGTACAAATTTACTAATTAAAGGACGGAAATTTGTTTAATTAACATATAAACTTCTCCGTAATTAGACTTCAATGTATGAGGTTTTTATTGAAGGACACAAATGGTTCCCAAACGTTTGATTTGTAATTTATTAAATGACATTCAATCGATTTATGGCAAGGGTACTGAATTTTTTAAGGCTATAAAATATGCTATAGCGGAATATCCCCCTCCCCCAACACACACACAATTGAACATCCCCCTCCCCCAACACACACAATTGAATATCCCCCTCCTCCCCCTCCCCAACACACACACAATTGGTAGAGAATTCCTTGGTTGCACTTGCAATTACTGAAAAAATATTGAAATCATTTGTAAAGTATTTCCAAAAGTAAATTGTAGACCTATTTAACCCCCTAAACATGTAACCCGGGGTGGGCCCCAAAAAACAACGGCAACAAACTAATAAACAATCCAAACAAGAACAAAAAACAAATGCAATTTACAACCCACCGCTAATCGCAACCCAAACCAAACGTCCTTAACCCTTTCATTACCAGCCAGTTATGTCAGAGAGTACCCTTCTTTACCACAGTCATTAGGAGACCAATGTCACTTCAGCACCAGTGGGTTTTTCACAATTTCATTGAAGTGTGCCCTCACACGGCAGGAATAGACACTTTTTTAACATGTGTACTGTACATACCAAATGGCTCATTTGTATGTAAAAATGAGTATACAAAAGGGAGGAAAACATTATGCAAAAGCGAAATAATTAGATCAGTATTTACACTAAAGAAAAGTAATACAAATGGGTGATATTTCATGCAAATACGGTACAGGTATAAGATTTTTTTCCCATGTGATAAACAATAACTTGGATGAGATTTTTGGGGATTTTTTGTTGTTTTCTACTTGGAAATGAACCATTTACTTGTATTCAGTGTAAATACATCACAATCCATGCTAACACCCCACCCCCCCACCCCCCAATTCAATGTTGGTTTGGAATGTAATCTGCAGATTTTTTAAGTGCAAAAGCAAAACAATTAATATTTGGATCAGTAGTTACACTAAAGTAAAGTAATACAAATGGGTGATATTTCATGCAAATACGGTACAAGTATAAGATTTTTTCCCCATGTGATAAACAATAACTTGGATGAGATTTTGGGGGATTTTTGGGGGTTTTCTACTTGGAAATGAACCATTTACTTGTATTCAGTGTAAATACATCACAATCCATGCTAACACCCCAGCCCCCACTCAATGTTGGTTTGGACTGTAATCTGCAGATTTGTTAAGTGCAAAAGCAAAACAATTAAATATTTGGATCAGTATTTACACTAAAGTAAAGTAATACAAATGGGTGATATTTCATGCAAATACGGTACAGGTATAAGATTTTTTTCCCCATGTGATAAACAATAACTTGGATGAGATTTTTTGGGATTTGTTTTGGTTTTCTACTTGGAAATGAACCATTTACTTGTATTCAGTGTAAATACATCACAATCCATGTTATCACCCATTCCCCCCAATTCATTGTTGGTTTGGACTGTAATCTGCGGCTTGTCCGACCTTTCCCAACATTGAACGGGGGTGAAGGCAACAGTATAGATTTACAATCAAGTGATGTGGTATTTCTCAAAGCAAGGAACTATGCACATAGGTTGTGTACATTGTTTACACATCATCGTTGTTTGTTTTCGCCTGCCTAATTTTCGGTTACTGCAAACAATGCAGTCGCGTTTCTTTCCGTTGGGGGTTTTGCCAGGATAGTGCTGTTGCCCTGTCAACTTGATAGGAATATGGTATCTCAACTGACTTGTTGCGTTACGTTCCCAACCTAACAGCAAGCCCTGTACAATCCCTATACGAAAATCAAGGTTACTGACATTTTTGTTCCCTGCTATGCTGGTGAATATTACTCTGCTATTGACAATACAGATATTCAGCATATGGAAAAAAACTCTTTTCCACCATTTCAAGCTTCTGTGTGTATGATTGTAGTACTGAAAACATTGGTCGGCAAGATCAGTTCCACCCATGTTTTTGTTGTAATCTTCAATACAATTGGGCTTCATAACGTCACAAAATCCACTTGTGCTCTTATTACACCGAATTTGCTTTTTGGACAAATCAGTGTTGCCTACATTAGTTAAAAGTGTTACAGATTTTTTGTCTTGCCAAACAATACACAATTGCCCACCTTTCACCCAAAAAAATGGGTCATCTCCTTTCTTCATTTTATGGTTTTTGGGGTTTGCGGCCTGGGGTATTCCCTGTGTAGTGTAACGAACAGTTCCACAACATCCGAATCCTAGTTTAGCAAGTTTAGCTACAAGAGCTGGGCTAGTATAGTAATTATCACAATATATTACGTGTCCCTTATTCTCAAGTCCATGGACCAGATCAATGACGACTTTTCCTGCAACTGTTGGGTTTGGTGGATGGCAGTCTGATGACTTGGAATCTACATCTGCATCATAAACAGTTTGGGTGTCGTCGGCTCCTGTGTACAGTTTCCAAGCACACGTGTATCCTGTTTTGGACTCGTTCAGGGAGAAGGCTTTAATACCCCGTTTGATAGGTTTTTAGGCATGTACTGAACAAAACTTAAGCGTCCTTGAATTTCAACATACTCGCCTGGAGACAGATTCTGCAGGGTTATACAGGTTGAGAAACTTCGGACGAGGACTTCTATCAAGGGCCGAACTTTGAAAGTTTATCCCGTTTAGGCAAGGCTATACGAGGAATTTGGTTATTTGAGATGTGGAGGAACCGAAGAATTGAACTGAACCGATTACGGGACATGATCGACGGATAGAATGGGATGTGAAAAATTTCAGATGTCGACCAGTACATCTTGTATTGAGAGGATTTGTTTTATTCCTAACTCGTTCCTCGACCGTGAATAAAATACTTTCTCGCGCGCCTACCTACTGTCGAATACACCTGCAAAGAGAAACATGTTAACAATACAGACCTGTATTTGGGAGCACCGATCTTGAGGCCAAGCCCGGGTGGACCACTGTCCCCTCCTAAGCAGAAGATTAAAGAACGGGCCCATAGTAGCCAAATTGTGTCTTCACATTAGTTTATTGCTTTCAGAATTATGCCAATCTTTGACAAACATGTTTTTGCAATAATTTAAGTTAATTATGACAACTAATTATATAGCGATATACTACACACCATAGTAGAAAACTTTAGATACCCAAATTCATAGACACCCCCAATCTACTTTGCTCCGAATCTTCAATGTAGGAGTCTTTGGCCGTTTCTGAACGCCACCGTCCATGCTTCTTAAAAAGACGATCTGGAACCCCAAAATTGGCGGCTGCTGAAGCCCCACCTGCTCGTAAGCTATGCAACCCAAAGCGTTTGGGATCCAACCCAACCGAGCCAAGAGCACTTTTAAGTAACTCTAAGCACCTAGAATATGATAACTGACCTTGCTTGAGAACATGTTTGTTTTGGGATTTCAGATACTGCAACGGTCTGAACAGAAAACCCTCATCTGTCTCATCGTTTAACTCTGTTACCTTAATGTATCTGCGTAACATGTTGACAGGACAAGTAGGTGTGTTAGTAGCTCCAATCAGTACCCAGGCGCGTTGCCTGAAAATGTCAGTTTTGCTCTTAGAAATGAAAATATTAACATGAGATACATACACTTTTACGTCACATCGACGAATATTAATTAACTCATCATGCCTTAGAAATCCTGCGAATGACACAAGTGTCATGGTACATAGTCTTATGTCAAGTAAATTGTTCGAGAAACCATATTTGTTCACTATTGCTTTAAGCATCTCAGGAGTAATAGGGTCCTTCTTAACTATTGGCTTAGCTAAAAGTTTCTTGAGTCCAAGTAAAACTATATGTAAGAAGAAACCATTACAGAAGAAACCATTTACTTGTATTCAGTGTAAATACATCACAATCCATGCTAACACCCCAGCCCCCACTCAATGTTGGTTTGGACTGTAATCTGCAGATTTGTTAAGTGCAAAAGCAAAACAATTAAATATTTGGATCAGTATTTACACTAAAGTAAAGTAATACAAATGGGTGATATTTCATGCAAATACGGTACAGGTATAAGATTTTTTTCCCCATGTGATAAACAATAACTTGGATGAGATTTTTTGGGGAATTTTTTTGGTTTTCTACTTGGAAATGAACCATTTACTTGTATTCAGTGTAAATACATCACAATCCATGCTAACACTTATCTCACCCCCAATTCAATGTTGGTTTGGACTGTAATCTGCGGCTTGTCCGACCTTTCCCAACATTGAACGGGGGGGGGGGGGTGAAGGCAAATAGTATAGATTTACAATCAAGTGATGTGGTATTTCTCAAAGCAAGGAACTATGCACATAGGTTGTGTACATTGTTTACACATCATCGTTGTTTGTTTTCGCCTGCCTAATTTTCGGTTACTGCAAACAATGCAGTCGCGTTTCTTTCCGTTGGGGGTTTTGCCAGGATAGTGCTGTTGCCCTGTCAACTTGATAGGAATATGGTATCTCAACTGACTTGTTGCGTTACGTTCCCAACCTAACAGCAAGCCCTGTACAATCCCTATACGAAAATCAAGGTTACTGACATTTTTGTTCCCTGCTATGCTGGTGAATATTACTCTGCTATTGACAATACAGATATTCAGCATATGGAAAAAAACTCTTTTCCACCATTTCAAGCTTCTGTGTGTATGATTGTAGTACTGAAAACATTGGTCGGCAAGATCAGTTCCACCCATGTTTTTGTTGTAATCTTCAATACAATTGGGCTTCATAACATCACAAAATCCACTTGTGCTCTTATTACACCGAATTTGCTTTTTGGACAAATCAGTGTTGCCTACATTAGTTAAAAGTGTTACAGATTTTTTGTCTTGCCAAACAATACACAATTGCCCACCTTTCACCAAAAAAATGGGTCATCTCCTTTCTTCATTTTATGGTTTTTGGGGTTTGCGGCCTGGGGTATTCCCTGTGTAGTGTAACGAACAGTTCCACAACATCCGAATCCTAGTTTAGCAAGTTTAGCTACAAGAGCTGGGCTAGTATAGTAATTATCACAATATATTACGTGTCCCTTATTCTCAAGTCCATGGACCAGATCAATGACGACTTTTCCTGCAACTGTTGGGTTTGGTGGATGGCAGTCTGATGACTTGGAATCTACATCTGCATCATAAACAGTTTGGGTGTCGTCGGCTCCTGTGTACAGTTTCCAAGCACACGTGTATCCTGTTTTGGACTCGTTCAGGGAGAAGGCTTTAATACCCCGTTTGATAGGTTTTTTAGGCATGTACTGAACAAAACTTAAGCGTCCCTTGAATTTCAACATACTCTCGCCTGGAGACAGATTCTGCGCAGGGTTATACAGGTTGAGAAACTTCGGGACGAGGACTTCTATCAAGGGCCGAACTTTGGAAAGTTTATCCCGTTTAGGCAAGGCTATACGAGGAATTTGGTTATTTGAGATGTGGAGGAACCGAAGAATTGAACTGAACCGATTACGGGACATGATCGACGGATAGAATGGGATGTGAAAAATTTCAGATGTCGACCAGTACATCTTGTATTGAGAGGATTTGTTTTTATTCCCTAACTCGTTCCTCGACCGTGAATAAAATACTTTCTCGCGCGCCTACCTACTGTCGAATACACCTGCAAGAGAAACATGTTAACAATACAGACCTGTATTTGGGGAGCACCGATCTTGAGGCCAAGCCCGGAGTGGACCACTGTCCCCTCCTAAGCAGAAGATTAAAGAACGGGCCCATAGTAGCCAAATTGTGTCTTCACATTAGTTTATTGCTTTCAGAATTATGCCAATCTTTGACAAACATGTTTTTGCAATAATTTAAGTTAATTATGACAACTAATTATATAGCGATATACTACACACCATAGTAGAAAACTTTAGATACCCAAATTCATAGACACCCCCAATCTACTTTGCTCCGAATCTTCAATGTAGGAGTCTTTGGCCGTTTCTGAACGCCACCGTCCATGCTTCTTAAAAAGACGATCTGGAACCCCAAAATTGGCGGCTGCTGAAGCCCCACCTGCTCGTAAGCTATGCAACCCAAAGCGTTTGGGATCCAACCCAACCGAGCCAAGAGCACTTTTAAGTAACTCTAAGCACCTAGAATATGATAACTGACCTTGCTTGAGAACATGTTTGTTTTGGGATTTCAGATACTGCAACGGTCTGAACAGAAAACCCTCATCTGTCTCATCGTTTAACTCTGTTACCTTAATGTATCTGCGTAACATGTTGACAGGACAAGTAGGTGTGTTAGTAGCTCCAATCAGTACCCAGGCGCGTTGCCTGAAAATGTCAGTTTTGCTCTTAGAAATGAAAATATTAACATGAGATACATACACTTTTACGTCACATCGACGAATATTAATTAACTCATCATGCCTTAGAAATCCTGCGAATGACACAAGTGTCATGGTACATAGTCTTATGTCAAGTAAATTGTTCGAGAAACCATATTTGTTCACTATTGCTTTAAGCATCTCAGGAGTAATAGGGTCCTTCTTAACTATTGGCTTAGCTAAAAGTTTCTTGAGTCCAAGTAAAACTATATGTAAGAAGAAACCATTACAGAAGAAACCATTTACTTGTATTCAGTGTAAATACATCACAATCCATGCTAACACCCCAGCCCCCACTCAATGTTGGTTTGGACTGTAATCTGCAGATTTGTTAAGTGCAAAAGCAAAACAATTAAATATTTGGATCAGTATTTACACTAAAGTAAAGTAATACAAATGGGTGATATTTCATGCAAATACGGTACAGGTATAAGATTTTTTTCCCCATGTGATAAACAATAACTTGGATGAGATTTTTTGGGATTTGTTTTGGTTTTCTACTTGGAAATGAACCATTTACTTGTATTCAGTGTAAATACATCACAATCCATGCTAACACTTATTCTCACCTTCAATTCAATGTTGGTTTGGACTGTAATCTGCGGCTTGTCCGACCTTTCCCAACATTGAACGGGGGGGGGGGTGAAGGCAAATAGTATAGATTTACAATCAAGTGATGTGGTATTTCTCAAAGCAAGGAACTATGCACATAGGTTGTGTACATTGTTTACACATCATCGTTGTTTGTTTTCGCCTGCCTAATTTTCGGTTACTGCAAACAATGCAGTCGCGTTTCTTTCCGTTGGGGGTTTTGCCAGGATAGTGCTGTTGCCCTGTCAACTTGATAGGAATATGGTATCTCAACTGACTTGTTGCGTTACGTTCCCAACCTAACAGCAAGCCCTGTACAACTCCTATACGAAAATCAAGGTTACTGACATTTTTGTTCCCTGCTATGCTGGTGAATATTACTCTGCTATTGACAATACAGATATTCAGCATATGGAAAAAAAAAAACTCTTTTCCACCATTTCAAGCTTCTGTGTATGATTGTAGTACTGGAAAACATTGGTCGGCAAGATCAGTTCCACCCATGTTTTTGTTGTAATCTTCAATACAATTGGGCTTCATAACGTCACAAAATCCACTTGTGCTCTTATTACACTGAATTTGCTTTTTGGACAAATCAGTGTTGCTACATTAGTTAAAAGTGTTACAGATTTTTGTCTGCCAAACAATACACAATTGCCCACCTTTCACCCAAAAAATGGGTCATCTCCTTCTTCATTTTATGGTTTTGGGGTTTGCGGCCTGGGTATCCCTGTGTAGTGTAACGAACAGTTCCACAACATCCGAATCCTAGTTTAGCAAGTTTAGCTACAAGAGCTGGGCTAGTATAGTAATTATCACAATATATTGACGTGTCCCTTATTCTCAAGTCCATGGACCAGATCAATGACGACTTTTCCTGCAACTGTTGGGTTTGTGGATGGCAGTCTGATGACTTGGAATCTACATCTGCATCATAAACAGTTTGGGTGTCGTCGGCTCCTGTACAGTTTCCAAGCACACGTGTATCCTGCTTTGGACCTGTTCAGGGAGAAGGCTTTAATACCCCGTTTGATAGGTTTTTAGGCATGTACTGAACAAAACTTAAGCGTCCTTGAATTTCAACACATACTCTCGCCTGGAGACAGATTCTGCGCAGGGTTATACAGGTTGAGAAACTCGGGACGAGGACTTATCAAGGGCCGAACTTTGAAAGTTTATCCTGTTTAGGCAAGGCTATACGAGGAATTTGGTTATTTGAGATGTGGAGGAACCGAAGAATCTGAACTGAACCGATTACGGGACATGATCGACGGATAGAATGTGGGATGTGAAAAATTTCAGGATGCTTCGACCAGTACATCTTGTATTGAGAGGATTTGAGCTTTTTATTCCCAACTCGTTCCTCGGGACCGTGAATAAAATACTCTCTCTCTCGCGCGCCTACTCATCACTGTCGAATACACATCTGCAAGAGAAACACGATGTTAACAATACAGGACCTGTATTTGGGGAGCAATTCGGGATCTTTGAGGCCAAGCTCCGGAGTGGACCACTGTCCCCTCCTAAGCAGAAGATTGATTAAAATAAACGGCCCATATAGTAGCCAAACAAATTCAGTGTTCTTTCACATTAGTTTATTGGCTGTAGAATTATGCCAATCTTTGACAAAACACAAGTTTTGGCAATAATTTGCTAATTATCAGACAACTAATTAGTATAGTTGATATATCATACACACCATAGTAGAAAACTTTAGATACCCAAAATCTATAGACACCCCAATCTACTTTGCTCCGAATCTTCAATGGTGGAGTCTTTTGGCCGTTTCTGAACGCCACCGTCCATGCTTCTTAAAAGACGATCTGAACCCCAAAATTGGCGGCTGCTGAAGCCCCACCTGCTCGTAAGTTATGCAACCCAAAAGCGTTTGGGATCCAACCCAACCGAGCCAAGAGCACTTTTTAAGTAACTTCATAAGCACCTAGAATATGAGATAATCTGGACCTTGCTTGAGAACATGTTTGTTTTTGGGATTTCAGATACTGCAAACGGTCTGGAACAGAAAACCCTCATCTGTCTGCATCGTTTAACTCTGTTACCTTAATGTATCTGCGTAACATGTTGGACAGGACAAGTAGGTGTGTTATAGCTCCAATCAGT
>CM055818.1:21303095-21326803 GCA_029582265.1 Zoroaster sp. YZ-2022 | reverse complement strand
CGTACACAGAGAGCGATGATCGTTGTCGACAGTTTTGTTTATCAAACATTCAGGAGACCCAGGTTCTAAAGTAATTTGAGCATTGACGTTAAACCACAGAGTATTCTTAAAGACATGGGTCCATAAGCCTGAGATATTTTGGTGATTCTAGCCTTTCCGGAAGATTACCGTTGCTACGGTAAGTTATTTCCTGTTCAAGTTCAGATACTATGTAACAGCGCGCCCACCACGTAGTAACAATACACAGCGCGCGGAAGTTCAAAAAAAAAATTTGTTCGCAGCGCGTACTTTTTTAAAACCCGTTTTCTCGTAAAACGTTTCTATAACAATCGCAGCAGTATCTCAACTTTGTTTAATAACTGAACGGGAAAAAGGGACACATTTATGTCGTTATTTCTTCACTGAAAGCCCATTAAATGTTCGTTAGATGGTATGCATATCTCCATTTTCATATTTGGGGGACATTCATTACGATAGAGCGGGTCACTGATGATTACTATTTGCCCGGGCGAACTACTACACCCAGGCGAAATAGGTTTAAAATATTAGGTCCTGCTAGGACCATGCCGGTGTGTAATGCAACTACACAATCCGGGGGTATTGGGACCACAGGGATCATATATTATTATTATTATTATTATTATTATTATTATTATTATTATTATTAATATTATTATTATTATTATTATTATTATTAATATACATATTATTAATATTATTATTATTATTATTATTATTATTATTATTATTATTATTATTATTATTATTATTATTATTATTATTATTATTATTATTATTATTATTATTATTATTATTATTATTATTATTATTATTATTATTATTATTATTATTATTATTATTATTATTATTATTATTATTATTATGAGATTTTTAGAAGATTTTTTGTTTTGTTTGTTGAAATTAACCATTTACTTGTATTCAGTGTACATACATCACATTCATGTGTTGTCGACTGACTCTGTTTTCACCCCCAATTCAATGTTGGTTTGAATGTAACTGTAGCGGCCGACCTTCCTAACATTGAATTGGGGTGTTGGAGGCAACAGTAATAATATTTACAATCAAGTGGTGTGGTATTTCCTCAAAACAAGGAACTATGCACATGGTTGTGTACATTGTTTACAGATCAATCTTTGTTTGTTTTCCCTTGGCTAATTTGCGGTTAAACCATTGGGTTTTTTTGCAGGATAAAGTGTTAAGCTGTTCCCCTGTCAACTCATTAGGAATATGGATATTCAACTGACTTGTTATGTTACGCGTTCTAACCCAACAGCAAGCCCTGTACAATCCCTTTGGTATAATGAAAACTCTGTTGTTGCTTGACATTTTTGTTCCCCGCTATGCTGGGTGAATATTACTCTGCTATTGACAATACAGATATTCAGCATATGGAAAAAACTCTTTCCACCCATTTCAAGCTTCTGTGTGTATGATTGTAGTACTGAAAACATTGGTCGGCAAGATCAGTTCCACCCATGTTTTGTTGTATTCTTCAATACAATTCACAACCATCACGAAATTCACTTAGGTTTTATTACACCGAATTTGTTTTTGGACAAATCGCTGTTGCTCTACATTAGTTGAAAGTGTTACAGATTTTTGTGGTCACAACGATACACAATTGCTCACCTTTCACCAAAAAATGGTATTGATGGCTGT
Organism: Zoroaster sp. YZ-2022; assembly: GCA_029582265.1. Classification (NCBI taxonomy): domain Eukaryota; kingdom Metazoa; phylum Echinodermata; class Asteroidea; order Forcipulatida; family Zoroasteridae; genus Zoroaster; species Zoroaster sp. YZ-2022. Next base: position 21,325,123 of record CM055818.1, on the reverse strand, counting down.
TTCATAATAAGAAAAATAATATTCAAAGAGCAACATGCAACATGCATGTCCATTGTTTTAGAAGGGGTAGAGCAAGAGTTTATTATGGAAATTGGTCCTCCCATTATTCTCTCATAACTGGAGTTCTTACAGAAAACTAGCATTTGAAGCAATGCTTTGTACTGCAACTTTTTTTCAGGGGTTGAATTTTCATTCAAAATCACTGTCAATTGTGGCGCATGGCCATGATTTGAATTTCAAACCATTTCCATTACGAGCTGTGTAGAAACATGTCATTCTGTCATTTGCTTTGAATTTTTGAAATTGATGGCAATACCAAGCTGTTGGAGATATTCTAAAAATATTGGGGGAACTTAGAAGTTGTGATGGGTGTATAAACGTATGACTCACTGGTTTTACAGCAGTGTCGAAAAGTGGGGAAGGGAGGGGCTAATGGTACTGGAATTTCCATTTGTCTCCTGCAAAACGGCTAATGAAATGCAGCCACCCCTAGTGTCTTGCATCACTGTGAGAGAAAGTACACTGTCAAAATTACATGTAAATTCGCAGCAGGTGAAAAGTAGGCAAACTCATATCTCCATCTTCAATGTATTGCACTATGTTCAAGTCACTGATAGCTCAGTCGGTAGAGCACCATCTGACTGTGGAAGCGAACGTTCACCAGTTCAACCCCACCGGGAGACAATTTTTCACCCAATTTTACCCAATTCTCAATCCCTAACATTTAACACATTTAAATTGCATTCCAAAAACTACCAACATACTCTATATAGCACGATCCGATAGTGCGTTGGTACTGTCCCCTCAGACCATCGGGTCTGGGTGCAATTACCGTCTGCGCTCCGATTGACGGAACTAGCACCGTAACAAGCTTGGGAGCTGCCTCTTTTGTTTCTCCCTAAAGGTGCAGGGGCCTTCCAGTGAATCGGGACAGGGAAGCGATATATATATCGGTGAGCCGGAACGCCAGACCAGAAGGGGCCCCTAATGGAAGTCGGTAGGGATCAATCTGATAAATCGCAGCTCCTGAATGCCTGTATTCGTTGAGTAACTTTTTTAAATAATTTCTTTTTATAATTTTTTTTTTAAATTTATTTATTTAACAATGTTTACAATACAAAATCTCTTAAAAACACAGACAACCCAGGGACTATACACACCATAAACTCCCCCACAATCGTCACCCGAATATTTGGCGTTGTCTTCATACTCATTATCAAATTTATTAGAGAAAGGTTAAATCATACTGAATTTTTTGAAGTGAATATACACTATAGAGTCATATTTAAATACAAGCTTGGGATGGTTATCTGCGCCAAAATGGCCACTGAAATGCACCCAGCCCGAGGACCTTTGCAGCGCTGTGGAGAGAAAGTATTTTTGTTATAATAATATTGGCTTGAATAGCCTCTTGTACATTCTGTACATGGCTGCGCGGGATTTGAACAAACAAGCATTTAATATAGTATGAACATTTGCTGCGTGGTAGGTCTGCCAGTTTTGAGATACAGTCACAAGCATGGAGTCAACAGATAGCTTAGGTTTCTCTTAGAAAACTCATCATTTTAAGACTTTTTGGCTTCGACATTCGAAAACGGCCGTCGAAACAGATACCCTGTCATTTTCCAGCGCTGTTTGCAATACAGACGCATTATATAAGAAATTGGAGTTTAAAAAACGCGTTCTTCCGTCAAATACCACAACAATTGTTATCATCTTCAAGTTTTTGAATACTAATTCATGGAGTTTGACCGCACCGACCCTTTGAGGGCGCTATGTAAGATAAATGGTTAAGATAGGTGGGTGAATGCTTGTTCTCAAACGTTTGGAGCCATCGCAAAACTGTAAACGTATCCGAAGAAAATATTCCGCTGTGCCGCATGAGGGCGCTGCTCATATTACGACTTCACCAAGTCCTTCCTGTATTACTGCATTACAAAGCATTAATTTTTACTACACGTACTTTACGACACCATGACAGCGTATACTTACATATCGGAGAACTATTTACCGTTCGTACCCCCAACCCCCAACCCCTCAACCTGCACTCTTAGTCTCAAGCTTCCAAAATATAGCCTCGTATTCGAAAGGCCCTTATAAGTCATATAACACAAGAAGTTGGGGGAATTCACTTTCACAATCCCACATTAAAACGAAAATTTATCGGCAACGAGTTTTGGAGAGTGGATGGAAGCCGCCATATTTCTTTTCTCAGCACAATATTAATTTTGTGCATGACCCCCTGTGGCCTGTGCACATGCAGCAAAGTAGCATTGAGATATTGTATAAAGACCGAGATTAATCCTCATTTGCCTTGTTTTTCTGTTGCAGCCTACCTACCAAGGTGATAGCCGGCCGAGATCAAGGAGGACGACAGGAAAGTTAGATTTCCGATCCGGTTGGGAACGACGAGACCATTATGACTGTGGGACTGTGCAGGTTCACTGGAAAATTCTGGCCCCACCGGCGACTTTGCCACACCGTCGGCAGTGGAGATCTTCAAGCTGTATTTTTGTCAACTCGTGTGGAATATGCTCGTCGACGAGACGAATCGCTATGCGCAGCAAACAATAGACTCCAAACCTGATCAACAATTCTCCTGGCACCCAACCAACATTCCAGAAATGATGGCATTTGTGGCACTTCTCATTGCTATGGGCGTATGTATTTTCTCGCGGGAGTCTGCCGGAGTTGAGAATACAATAGAGAAAGGAATTTGGTGCTTACAGGTGCTGTGCGCCCAGGAATGTATGGGTCACAGTAGAAGGCGTGTGAAAGACCACTTACTGATTTGACGCACAAGCATACGGACGTGCCAAAAACAAGTCAGCATTACCGCCATCTTAACAACTACATGTATGTAGTACATTGTACAGGATTTTTAGTTCAGCCAAAATTCGCCTTTATCATGTCTGTCAGTGATAATCCTGAGCAAGCAAACCCACAATTGGGCTTTATTTACCAAAGAGATCGTTGGCCAAACTAAAAGAGGCGGGGCGATTTAAGCAATACTTTGATACATCACTGGATTCACTACGGCGAGAGAACGACAGTAAGCTCGCAACGACGTCCCAAGAAGTGCGACAGTTTAAACGGGCCTCTGATGCCCTTTTCGTTTCAAAGGCAATAAGACACAATATAATTTTTAATTCATTGGGTGCTAGAAAATTGGAAAAGGCTAATAAATATCTAGGTGAAGCCAAGGAAGAATCAGCCGAACCACTTGTAAAGAAGCTATCGCCGAGCTTAAGAAACGTAATAAACTAGTTCGGTTGGCAGATAAATCCGACGCTTGGGTGAAAGCTGTTGACGAGTACGTTAGTGACGAGTTAGCCAGTGATTCGGAAGATGAAAAGCGTATGCGCAAGGCTCAAGCACGTGCCTCTACCAAGAAGAGACAAGAGAAACTTCTACAGTCAGAGCTACTAAAAGGGTACGTGGTGCCAACACTAGGCAAGAGTCTCCGGCTAATCATGATTCTGGGGTTGGTCTTTTCGCGGCAATTTCACAGGAATAGATAATGGTTGGTATCAGGGCTGGCAGTACCCACGTCAACCATGGGTTGGTAGTGCCAGATCAACTCGATATCTGCTTCTGCATGTGGCAGAGCAGGACACTGGCGCAAGGATTGCACCGCACCGAAAGCCTCCTCTAGCTTTGGAAAACCAGCTGGTAGCCAATAAAGGTATATTGTTTTGTGTTTACAAAATAATTGCTTTATGCTATTTTGATTGGTCGCTAGGCGGCTGTGTTGTTGACACTGGTTTCAAAAGTGAAGAGATCAAAATGAGAGAAAGAGAGAGCCTGGGTTGATAACAGGTTGCATAATAAATTACTTGTAAAGTTTTGGGAAAGTATTTAAACGAAGTTACATGGTTACTGATACTGACGTTCAGATTATATTTTCAGAGTCATCCCTAGATTTACCACCGTTAGGCCAAGACATCGTGACAGAGAGCAGTGGAGTCGTCCATGAAATGGGGTACGAGCTCAATTTGACAAGTAATCACTTTGAGTATGAACAAGGATTAGCACAACCGCTTGTTAAAGGTAGACTCAAGTCGGCTATTGCCTTTTGGAAAACTATCACAAAAAGTGAATTTGTTTTGGACGTTATTCAGCAAGGGTACAAGCTTCTCTACTAAGTACCCCACCTCCGTGTGTTATACGTAATAATAAGTCGGCTTTGGACAATAGTGATTTTGTTAAGGAAGCTATATGTGAATTGTTAACCAAGAGTTTAATTTTCCAATGTAATGAACCTCCACACATTGTTAATCCCTTGTCAGTATCCACTAATAGTTCTGGGAAGAAAAGATTGATCTTGGATCTCCGATATATAAACCATTTCCTATGGAAGGAAAAAGTGAAATTTGAGGATTGGAACGAAGCTTTGGCTTACTTTCATAAAGGGACTTTATGTTCTCATTCGATCTGAATTCCTATCAATCATTTTGATATTTTTCCCGATCATACTAAGTTTATAAGCTTCTCTTGGGACATGGATAATTCGACTAAGTTCTTCTCATTTTCAGTTTTACCGTTTGGATTATCAACAGCCCCGTATGTGTTTACCAAATGCCTCAGACCTCTTGTACAACATTGGCGAGAAAAAGGTATCTTCGTGGTTCTGTTTCTGGACGACGGATGGGGAAGACAGAGTAACGCTGATTTGTGCGCTAAGGCAGCGCAAACTGTCAAAGAAGACCTGTTGGCCGCAGGTTTTGTACCAAACGTTGAAAAATCCAAATGGGTCCCTACACAGTCCTCAAATTGGCTAGGTCTTACATGGGATGGTGAACAGGGATCCTTCCAAATCTCGAATGTAAGAATCGAAAACGTTCAACAATGTATTTCAGATGTTTTGACCAGTCTTCCCACAGTTTCAGCCAGAAGTTTGGTAAAGCTTACAGGGAAGATTATTTCACTTAGTCCAGTGTTTGGTCACATAACTCAGCTCAAAACGAGATACCTTCATTATGAGATTAATAAGAAGGTTCATTGGGACAAGTTGTATAATATTGAGAGTGGTCACAAATGCATAGAAGAGATCTTCTTTTGGAAGTCTGAGTGTGTAAAGCTAAATAACAGATATGTTGGTGAATACTTCGTTCCACAGGTACTTGTATAAGCAGATGCTTCCAGCACCGGTTGCGGAGCATGGACTGCGGAGTGTGGGGGTTTGGAACTCCAGAATAATTGGAACACAGAGCAGAGAGGTAAAAGCTCCACTTGGAGAGAGTTGCAAGCAGTCAGTTTAGCCTTACAAGCATTTGCTCCCAGGATCAGAGGTAAAACTGAAGTTTTTTACAGACAACAAAGGTGTTGTGTCAATTGTTAAGAAGGGCAGCATGGTGCCCAAGTTACAATCACTGAGTTTGAATATGTTTGAAACTTGCCAGCAGCATTGAATTATACTTCATATACAGTGGTTGTCAAGACTTGAAAATCAGAGAGCAGACAGTTTAAGTCGGGTAATTGATTTTGATGACTGGGGAGTTTCTATGACATTCTTTAATTTTATAGATGGGATATGGGGTCCTCACCACGTGGATCGCTTTGCCGACGATTTGAACACTAAATTGCCTGTGTTTAATTCTAAATACTGCTGCCCTAACACCAACAATGTGGATGCTTTCGCATGCAACTGGTCAGGTGTTAATAATTGGCTGGTCCCACCCATTAACAGAATAGGAGACGTGTTGAGGCATCTCAAAGGTTGTAAAGCACAAGGAACCTTGGTGGTTCTGGCTTGGCCGTCTGCGCCATTTTGGCCTTTGTTGTTCTCAGAGTACAGTTCATTTAGCACACTAGTGGCGAGTGTTATGAAATTTACTAATCCCGAGGGGATTTTTGTACAAGGCAGAAATCACAATTCCATTTTTGGTTCAGCAGAGTTCAACAGCAGTGTAATATGTATTCGGTTTTCGGCACCACCATAAATTGTTAGAAATGAAAAAGTCTGACATCTTAAAGGGTTCCACCCACTGGTGTGGAGATTGTCGCATGGCTATGGTTGATGATTTGTATAACTATGTAATTCCTGGTAATACAATGAATAAGATTTATTGATAGGTCTGCCGCATGGCACGTGAAACTGACGGCCGCAGGGCATAAGTCAGAGAAGGCGACTGAAATTTTTACAGAGCCTGAGATGGTTGAGTATACATGTCAGTGGAAAGTAATAATAATAATAAAAATAATTTGTAATTGTGTTTCTTACAGATTAATGGTTGAAGATAAAGAACACAGCCAAACATTAAGTGAAGTATTGACAGCATCTAGAGCCCCCAACACGGTAGCCAAGTACAATAGAGTATTTACAAATTGGCAAATATGGTGTAGGGAGTATAAAATGTCAGAGCTGCCAGCTACCGAGTCTTCTATCAGTCGCTATTTGATTTATTTATATCAGTCCAGTGCTCCTTATTCCAGAATTGAGGCGACATTTTATGCTATCAAGTGGAAACATGATTGTTTGCCAGACGTCAAGAATCCCTGTAATGGTTTCTTCTTACATATAGTTTTACTTGGACTCAAGAAACCTTTAGCTAAGCCAATAGTTAAGAAGGACCCTATTACTCCTGAGATGCTTAAAGCAATAGTGAACAAATATGGTTTCTCGAACAATTTACTTGACATAAGACTATGTACCATGACACTTGTGTCATTCGCAGGATTTCTAAGGCATGATGAGTTAATTAATATTCGTCGATGTGACGTAAAAGTGTATGTATCTCTATGTTATTATTTTCATTTCTAAACAAAACTGACATTTTCAGGCAACGCGCCAGGGTACTGATTGGAGCTACTAACACACCTACTTGTCCTGTCAACATGTTACGCAGATACATTAAGGTAACAGAGTTAAACGATGAGACAGATGAGGGTTTTCTGTTCAGACCGTTGCAGTATCTGAAATCCCAAAACAAACATGTTCTCAAGCAAGGTCAGTTATCATATTCTAGGTGCTTAGAGTTACTTAAAAGTGCTCTTGGCTCGGTTGGGTTGGATCCCAAACGCTTTGGGTTGCATAGCTTACGAGCAGGTGGGGCTTCAGCAGCCGCCAATTTTGGGGTTCCAGATCGTCTTTTTAAGAAGCATGGACGGTTTCGTTCAGAAACGGCCAAAGACTCCTACATTGAAGATTCGGAGCAAAGTAGATTGGGGGTGTCTATGAATTTGGGTATCTAAAGTTTTCTACTATGGTGTGTAGTATATCGCTATATAATTAGTTGTCATAATTAACTTAAATTATTGCAAAAACATGTTTGTCAAAGATTGGCATAATTTGAAAGCAATAAACCAATGTGAAGAAACAATTTGGCTACTATGGGCCCGTTCTTTAATCTTCTGCTTAGGAGGGGACAGTGGTCCACTCCGGGCTTGGCCTCAAGATCGGTGCTCCCCAAATACAGGTGTCTGTTTATTAACATGTTTCTCTTGCAGGTGTATTCGACAGTAGGTAGGCGCGCGAGAAAGTATTTTATTCACGGTCGAGGAAACGAGTTAGGGAATAAAACAAATCCTCTCAATACAAGATGTACTGTCGACATCTGAAATTTTTCACATCCCATTCTATCCGTCGATCATGTCCCGTAATCGGTTCAGTTCAATTCTTCGGTTCCTCCACATCTCAAATAACCAAATTCCTCGTATAGCCTTGCCTAAACGGGACAAACTTTCAAAGTTCGGCCCTTGATAGAAGTCCTCGTCCCGAAGTTTCTCAAACCTGTATAACCCTGCGCAGAATCTGTCTCCAGGCGAGTATGTTGAAATTCAAGGGACGCTTAAGTTTTGTTCAGTACATGCCTAAAAAACTATCAAACGGGTATTAAAGCCTTCTCCCTGAACGAGTCCAAAACAGGATACACGTGTGCTTGGAAACTGTACACAGGAGCCGACGACACCCAAACTGTTTATGATGCAGATGTAGATTCCAAGTCATCAGACTGCCATCCACCAAACCCAACAGTTGCAGGAAAAGTCGTCATTGATCTGGTCCATGGACTTGAGAATAAGGGACACGTAATATATTGTGATAATTACTATACTAGCCCAGCTCTTGTAGCTAAACTTGCTAAACTAGGATTCGGATGTTGTGGAACTGTTCGTTACACTACACAGGGAATACCCCAGGCCGCAAACCCCAAAAACCATAAAATGAAGAAAGGAGATGACCCATTTTTTTGGTGAAAGGTGGGCAATTGTGTATTGTTTGGCAAGACAAAAAATCTGTAACACTTTTTAACTAATGTAGGCAACACTGATTTGTCCAAAAAGCAAAATCGGTGTAATAAGAGCACAAGTGGATTTTGTGACGTTATGAAGCCCAATTGTATTGAAGATTACAACAAAAACATGGGTGGAAACTGATCTTGCCGACCAATGTTTTCAGTACTACAATCATACACAGAAGCTTGAAATGGTGGAAGAAGTTTTTTTCCATATGCTGAATATCTGTATTGTCAATAGCAGAGTAATATTCACCAGCATAGCAGGGAACAAAAATGTCAGTAACCTTGATTTTCGTATAGGGATTGTACAGGGCTTGCTGTTAGGTTGGGAACGTAACGCAACAAGTCAGTTGAGATACCATATTCCTATCAAGTTGACAGGGCAACAGCACTATCCTGGCAAAACCCCCAACGGAAAGAAACGCGACTGCATTGTTTGCAGTAACCGAAAATTAGGCAGGCGAAAACAAACAACGATGATGTGTAAACAATGTACACAACCTATGTGCATAGTTCCTTGCTTTGAGAAATACCACATCACTTGATTGTAAATCGTGGCCGAGCGGTCTAGCTTACCGGATTCAAGTTCTGGTGTTAGCAACATAATGTGGGTTCGAATCACGGCCGTGACACTTGTGTCCTTGAGCAAGACACTTAATCATAATTGCTTCTCTCCACCCAGGGGTTAAATGGGTACCTGTGAAGGCAGAGTTGGTTTGCTCTATATGCGCTAGAAATGGCAGCAATTGAGCTGTATACTCCCCAGGGAGCTGAGATGGTTTCAGGAATGATTTATGAGCCTTATGAGCCTTATGAGCAGGGATAATAATATAATGCGCCTTGAGCACCACTTAGTTGGTGGATACGTGCGCTATATAAATCCACACATTATTATTATTATTATTATTATTATTATTATACTATTTGCCTTCACCCCCCCCCCCCCGTTCAATGTTGGGAAAGGTCGGACAAGCCGCAGATTACAGTCCAAACCAACATTGAATTGGGGGGTGGGGGTGGGGTGTTAGCATGGATTGTGATGTATTTACACTGAATACAAGTAAATGGTTCATTTCCAAGTAGAAAACCAAAACAAATCCCAAAAAATCTCATCCAAGTTATTGTTTATCACATGGGGAAAAAAATCTTATACCTGTACCGTATTTGCATGAAATATCACCCATTTGTATTACTTTACTTTAGTGTAAATACTGATCCAAATATTTAATTGTTTTGCTTTTGCACTTAAAAAATCTGCAGATTACAGTCCAAACCAACATTGAGTGGGGGCTGGGGTGTTAGCATGGATTGTGATGTATTTACACTGAATACAAGTAAATGGTTCCTTTCCAAGTAGAAAACCCCCAAAAATCCCCCAATCTCTCATCCAATTTATTTTTTATAACATGGGTAAAAAATCTTATACTTGTACCGTATTTGCATGAAATATCACCCATTTGTATTACTTTACTTTAGTGTAAATAATGATCAAAATATTAAATGATTAGCTTATGCACTAAAAAAATCTGCAGAATACATTACAAACAAACAGTGAATTGGGGGTGGGGGTGGGAAGTTAGCATGGATTGTGATGTATTTACACTGAATACAAGTAAATGGTTCATTTCCATTGAGAAAACAACAAAAAATCCCAAAAAATCTCTTCCAATTTATTTTTTATCACATGTGAATAAAATCTTATACCTGTACCGTATTTGCATGAAATATCACCCATTTGTATTACTTTTCTTTAGTGTAAATACTGATCTAATTATTTCGCTTTTGCATAATGTTTTCCTCCCTTTTGTATACTCATTTTTACATACAAATGAGCCATTTGGTATGTACAGTACACATGTTAAAAAAGTGTCTATTCCTGCCGTGTGAGGGCACACTTCAATGAAATTGTGAAAAACCCACTGGTGCTGAAGTGACATTGGTCTCCTAATGACTGTGGTAAAGAAGGGTACTCTCTGACATAACTGGCTGGTAATGAAAGGGTTAAGGACGTTTGGTTTGGGTTGCGATTAGCGGTGGGTTGTAAATTGCATTTGTTTTTTGTTCTTGTTTGGATTGTTTATTAGTTTGTTGCCGTTGTTTTTTGGGGCCCACCCCGGGTTACATGTTTAGGGGGTTAAATAGGTCTACAATTTACTTTTGGAAATACTTTACAAATGATTTCAATATTTTGTCAGTAATTGCAAGTGCAACCAAGGAATTCTCTACCAATTGTGTGTGTTGGGGAGGGGGAGGAGGGGGATATTCAATTGTGTGTGTTGGGGGAGGGGGATGTTCAATTGTGTGTGTGTTGGGGGAGGGGGATATTCCGCTATAGCATATTTTATAGCCTAAAAAATTCAGTACCCTTGCCATAAATCGATTGAATGTCATTTAATAAATTACAAATCAAACGTTTGGGAACCATTTGTGTCCTTCAATAAAAACCTCATACATTGAAGTCTAATTACGGAGAAGTTTATATGTTAATTAAACAAATTTCCGTCCTTTAATTAGTAAATTTGTACGTCAAAAGTTCATCTCAAACGTTGGGGGATCATAGGTTAACGCATACTGAAATCAATCCAATGTTTGGCATTCGGGACCATAGTAGGCCTGTAGTATCTTGCCTTAATTTTTGTTAAATTATTTTGTTTTGTTTTTGTGATAAAGTGTTCAGGTCTGACCAACTAAAGATTTCTTGAAGTTTTATTTGAAAAATTCATTTTGTCTATTTCCACCCTTTAATTAGTTAATTATTACATGACAATTAAGTCCATCTAAAATGCACAGTGACTTTAATTTAGTTTATGGTTTCAGGACCATAACCCTATATGCAGTGTGCACAAAAACAAATCAAAGATTTAGGATCTATCGAAATATCTCCCCATCAATTTATTAATAATTATTCAACTCTTTGAATATTAATTACGGGAATGTAGACTTTAATTTAAAAATCTATTTCATTTATATAACTAACCTGATTAGTAGATTAAATCACAAAAACAAATCAACGTTTGTGGACCATCATAAATTTATCTACCCATAAAAGTAATATTAATTATGATAAATTATTCAACTCTTGGAATGTTATTTAGGGGTATGTAGACTTTAATTTAAAAATCTATTTCATTTATATAACTAACCTAATTAGTAGTTACAAAGTGATTATTTCCTCTCAAACGTTTTTGAGGACCAAACCCCTATGCATTTGTGCACAAAAAAACAAATCGAACGTTTGGGGACCATTGAAATATCTACCCATAAAAGTATTATTAATTATGATAAATTATTCAACTCTTGGAATATTATTTAGGGGTATGTAACCTTTAATTTAAAAATCTATTTCATTTATATAACTAAGCTAATTAGTAGTTACAAAGTGATTAGTTCATCTCAAACGTTTTTGAGGACCAAAGCCCTATGCATTTGTGCACAAAAACCAAAATCAAACGTTTGGGGACCATCGAAATATCTACTCATAAAAGTATTATTAATTATGATAAATTATTCAACTCTTGGAATATTATTTAGGGGTATGTAAACTTTAATTAAAAAAATTATTTCATTCATATAAATAACCTAATTAGCAGTTAAAAATTGATCAGTTCATCTCAAACGTTTCAGGACCAAAACCCTATGTATGAATGTTAAAATCGCCGGTAAAAATAATGTCAGATGGGTGCAAGAGATAATCCACAATTAGTACATGAATGATTATCCACTCTATCATTTTATGACCCACGTCTGTGATATTAATGACTACGAACAGTTGGGTCTCTTTAGGACTGATCAATTTAGAAAAACTGCAAAATGTCCGGAAACTGAGCAAAATGTCCAGAAACTGGAACCTTGCAACGTGCCATGGCGCTGTTATTTACAGTAGGTTTGTAAACAAAATTTAATTACTCCGTTCATGCTCACCCCAAATTTCTCAAATTCCGTAAGTTCACTGTTGAGGTATCCCCAAATAGCATGGTTAATTCTCATTAGCCTGCTTTGAACCCTTGACCCAAAAAATCCTACTGCAAAAAGCATGGTCCCATAGGACCGTGTACAAATCCTGCATGGTCCCATAGGACCGTGTACAAATCCTAATGCCATCTGTCAACACACAAGGGCATTGACTTCGGCTCTGAGCGGCTTATCAAAAGCTATCAGTTACCCACTATATTGTGCCTGACCATAAATCCAGACATGTTGGCACCCTCAGCCATTGGATGAGAGATTTTTATTCCTATAACTGCTATGGGTACACATAATAGGGTATATTTTATGTCGATTTGGGGTAGGGGAAAAAGCGTTATCAGAACTAAAATAAACATCAACCTAAAGGGCCCTTACATTTTTTTTTGCTTCAAATTGTTGTCTAGGGTCTAGAGGACCTCTAGGCATCTGATAAAACCATTGGGAGTTGGTAGTGTTCAACGCAACAGAAGTTATAGCGCCCCTTCACACCTACTGACAAATTAAGCGCGATGGTTCAACGGTGTGCGTAAAAGTGTTATAGCGCGTCGCAAGGTTAAAAAATCATTGGAGAGAAACGGAACACAGTACCATCTTGAAAAATGCCCTCAATGTTGCCAACACTTAAGGAAGAGTCTTCCGAGAACTGCGCCTGCTAACAACAACCTCGCCGATCTAATGAAAACACCCGTTTACACCTTCGATTTGCTAGCTGTGACGGAACCTACCGTACCGTAGAGTTGTGTCGTCAAATTTACCAGAAAAAATGTTTGCACCCCAACTCTAATGTCAGTCGGCAAATTGGCTCCGCAGCCCCCAAAGAAAATGCCTTCACTACGCCCCTGCACGCCACCACTTAATTTGTTTTAGCCTAGTGACCCTTTAATTAAATAGGTGACACCCATGGGTCTATAAATTATACTTGGGACATATGGAATCCCATGCTAAAAGTGCACAATTTTCAGCTTTGCAGCTGTACTTAACTGAACCATATTTTCAATTACAGCTCCTGGAATAGGATTGACAGATGTTCTTGCAAAGGAGGCTATTGGCTGCTATTTTACCAAGAAGTATGCAACAGCTATTGGCATTGGAAGGACGGGCGTTTCGATTGGAATGTTAGTGTTTGCACCTCTCATCCAGCTTTTCCTTGATACATACGGATGGAGAGGAACTTTGTTGCTCATTGGAGGAATCTCGTTGCATCTTGTCGTGTGTGGCGCCCTCTTAGTGACGGTTGGTAAAACAAAGGCTCAAAGAACTGACTATCAATTCGTTCCTCAGGACGAACAATCCACATCACATCGGCTTCAGTTTCTTTCTTGCTGTAGTACATTATTAAAATATGTTTTCAAGAACCTTGATGTAGGCATGCTCGGCAGTTTCCGTTACTGGTCATTAGCAGTAATAGTTTGCAGTAACCAGTTTGCTTATAATATGTGGATTATTTATTTTGTGTCACTAGCTCAATCAAATGGATTCTCCTTAGTGGATGCAGCAACTTTTGTTGCAGTTGCAGGTGTTGGAAACCTGGTATCAAAAGTCTTTCAAGGGTTCCTTGTAATAATAATAATAATAATAAAGATTTGTAGCGCGCACATATCCACCCTGCTGGGCGCTCAAGGCGCGGAAACAAAGATAAAAACATGAATACAAACAATATACAATGATAACATAGGGGAAAAAATTATGTACTGAGATACATGTACCTACAGTGCAATTACAAATATACATCATCTTTGAAGAATTGTGACATAAGATGAGTTTTAAGCATCGACTTAAATCTAGTTATACTATGACAAGATTTGAGTTTAGTTGGAAAGATGATTCCAGAGTCTCGGAGGCCGCGACAGAAAAGACCTATCACCCCAGTTCCGTTTTGAAGTTGGTTCCTTTAGGAGTGACATGTTGCTGGAGCGCAAATTGCGTGATGGAGTGTAGACTTTAAGCAGTTCAGAAATATAAATTGGAGCAATGTTATTAAAAGATTTGTGAACAATTAGCATAAGTTTAAAAACAATTCTCTGTGAAACAGGAAGCCAGTGCAGTTCTTTCAAGATTGGCGTGATATGGCATGACTTTCTGGACAAAGTCACAACACGAGCTGCTGTGTTTTGTATGTGCTGAAGACGAGATATTTGATTCTGCGGGAGACCGTAGAGTAGAGCATTCCTGTTATCGAGACGTGATGTGACAAACGCATGAACAATTTGTTCAGTAGCACTTTTATTCAAGTATTTCCTTATTCGGCTAATATTCTCTGATATGAAATGATGATATGCGAACAATGTTGGAGATATGAGGTTTTAAAGTCATTGTCGAGTCAAATATAACACCCAAATTACGTGCTTGTGATGAGGGGGTTATCTGCGAGTCACCAATTGCAATAAATGGAAGAGAAATTTTAGACAATTGCTGACGTGATCCAAATAGAACAAGTTCTGTTTTTTCGTCGTTCAATTTCAGGAAGTTTTGTCTCATCCAACTTCGAATCTCTTGAATACATTTCTCCAGTGTTGTAATGCAGGAATCGGCAGGTTCTTGAGAAGATTTAAAAGTAATGTAGAGCTGCGTGTCATCAGCGTAGACATGGTAATTTAAATTATACTTCAAAATGATATCACGAACTGGAAACGTATAAGCAGTAAACCACTGTGGGCCGAGCACGGAGCCTTGGGGTACAGAATAGTCAAGAATAACAGGCTCGAGGTGGCATTACCAATACAAACATGCTGAGGCCTATTTAAAAGGTAGGACTTACACCAATCCAGGGCTGTGTCATGTATTCCAAGATGATATTGAAGGCGGGAGAGAAGGATTTTGTGATCGACCGTGTCAAAAGCGGCGGTTAAGTCTAACAAAACTAATGCAGTGATTTTTCCATCATCCATGGCAGATAAAATGTCATTGTTGACGCGGAGAAGAGCAGTTTCCGTTCCATGAAATGGTTTATAGGCTGACTGAAATGTGTCCGACAGGTTATTTGCACGAACATGGTCAGAGATCCGTGATGAAACAACTCGCTCGATTGTTTTTCCAAGGTACTTTAAATTTGCTACCGGTCGGTAATTTTTGAAAACTTCCTTGTCCAAATTGGGTTTCTTCAGGAGTGGTTTAACATGAGCAATCTTCTGGCTATCAGGGAAACAACCGGAAGAAAGAGATCTGTTTACAATAATTGTGATATACTTAGCAAACACATCAATATTTTGTTTTATTAGCGAAGTTGGCACTGGATTCAAGTTCACACGATTTTGATGGCGATTTCATGATGAGTTTCTTGATCTCCGTAACACTAGTAGGCTCAAACATAGACAGTCTACATTGTGGATCCTTGCGTGACGGTGTTTGTGATAGAATGACAGGTACTGGGGGAAAAGAACGACGGATATTCTCAATTTTTGTGACAAAAAATTTTGAAAATTCATTAGCGAGGTCCTGATTGGAGTGTGTAGATGGAAGCACTGGAACTTTGGGTTTATGAAGCAGCTTTTCAACAATGTTAAAGAGTTTTTTCTGATCGCCGGAGTTCTCTTCCACAAGAGATGAGTAGTGAGTTATTTTTGCCTGGTTAATAATGTTCTTCACAATATCTCGTTGGTTACAGTATTCTTGCCGATGTACTCCAAGTTTCCCATTGTCACGCCATTTTCGTTCGTTGACGACGGAGTTTCCTTGCAGCACGAATATTATCATTGAACCAGGGGTATTCAGATTGTAGTTTTACAGTTCTAGTTTTTTGCGGAGCATGATCATCCAAGATGTTACGGACAGTAGATTCAAATAGATTGACACAAGAATCCAGCTCACCATCTTCAAGGTTTACATTTTCCAGTTGAGATTCAATATCATGACATAAATCTCTAATATTTACATTTTTCCAGTGGCGAGTAGTTACAGAAATGGTAGGTATGGGAGGTTTTTTAAGGTTCATATCTGCCATGATTGCATAATGATCAGATAAGCCGGGATGGATAGTTATATTCGAGATGAGAGGTGTAGACAAAGAGATACTGCCATGTTGGGTTCTAATGGGCATATTTATTATTATTAGTTCTGGGTCGTATTTCGCAACTCCATGGCTGACTACCTACTGGGCAATGATGACGTCATCAATCTTAATTCTATTCAGCGACGGTGTTCTTTGCTGTCTAAATGATGTTATAACCAAACAGCTGTTTGGAGTGGAATTATTAGCAGGAGCCTTCGGATGGTTAGGTGTAAAGTCCGCTATCGTAAGGATCATCTGTGGATTTCTTCCTGGTAGGTCTATGTCAACCATCTTCCCTTCCCCTCCCCCGTCTTATCTAACCTCGCTCATATTTCCCCTCCAGCATTTTTCTATATAATATATTTCTTTTTGTTATATATCCTTTCCATACCAACTTAACCCAGAGACAATCCCTTTCCATCCCAACTCAACCCACAGTCATTTCCTTTCCATCCCAACTCAACCCACGGCCAATTCCTTGAGAAAGGAATTGGCCATAGGTTGAGTTGGGATGGAAAGGAATTGGCCGTGGGTTGAGTTGGGATCGAAAGGAATTGGCCGTGGATTGAGTTGGGATGGGAAGGAATTGGCTATGGGTTGAGTTGGGATGGGAAGGAATTGGCTATGGGTTGAGTTGGGATGGGAAGGAATTGGCTATGGGTTGAGTTGGGATGGGAAGGAATTGGCTATGGGTTGAGTTGGGATGGAAAGGAATTGGCCGTGGATTGAGTTGGGATGGGAAGGAATTGGCTATGGGTTGAGTTGGGATGGAAATGAACATCTCATTTTCCTCAGATTGCGTACAAAATACTCGTGAACGAGAACAAAATTGCAACCATACAATCTACCGTTCATGTAATGTACATGTACACGTGCAATTAACGAACAGCAACAAAGCTATCATTTAACCATTTTATAATCGTCATATACGGTAATTTGTATAAATTTGATGTGCCTTACCAGTGAGACTTTGTTCAATACAGCAATGCTTTTTGTATTATTCATTTCAGGTTTACTGTACGACTACACAGGAAGTTACAAGGTAGCATTCGTCTCCATAGGATTCGTGCAGTTAATCCCGTTGATTTTCCTTGTAATGCTAAGGTGCCTACGATATGTTTAATGAGCGTGTTTCCATATGTTTCATAGCCCTTATTTGGTAATTTCATAAAAGACCGACTTTCTAGTTTAATAACATTATAATTGTGTGCGATTGCCGATCGACCCGCTTCCACACAGGATCCGCAACTAGCGCACAGGAATGATCAGTACCGTACCTTTACCAACTTCACATCAATTACAGTTCGATAATAGTTATTTTTTAAATTATTTATTTATTTTTTTAAATGTAAACACTGCCCATGAGAACAAGAGGCATGCGGGATGCCCAAGATAAAGTTCATATATTCTGAGCAGGTAGCAGATTAATCAGATGATGATGAACATTAGATTTGAAGGACTGACCAGATGGAACATTCACAACAGAGGCAGGTAAAGAGTTCCAGAGCCTGGCAATAAGAAGGCAAAAAGGACCTGCGAGATTTTGGGATAACAACTGTATGTTGATGGGATGCAGATGATCTGCCTGGTAGAACGGTATGCTTTAAGCTGAGGTAGTTTAAGACTGTCCAGTGGATGAGACAACAGAGAACACTGCATTTTACGGAAGACTGTGAGACCAGCAACTTGTCTGCGATGCCTGAGAGATTGAAGGGAAGAGATGGCTTTATTTTGAAGACTGTCTAAAATCTTTAGGTTTGATTGTGCTGCGGTAATATTGTGTAATTAGGCAATAATCAATGCTGCAGCTTCCCTTTAATTAGCTCACACCCACGCAGCGCTTACAATTTTTTTTACATAATTGTATGGAATTATTTCTGAAATACATATTGATAACAATTTATTGTGTAACATAATAAAATAATTATAGATATCAGGACAATTGAACGGGTCACTGCAATCTAGTGCTTAGCCACAAGTACCGTAACTCATTCCGAGATATTTGCAATTCCATTCAAAATATTTTATACCGTGCCAAATTGATGCTTGGTTGATGGAGAATATGTTTACAAAAATTTAAAACAAACAAAACATTATTTGACCTTTTTTAAACGAAAATCAAAGCCTTTTTGGAAACTCTGGGTTTGTACTATATTGCACCTTACAATTTTCGACTGAGATAAATGCTGTAAGCCGTACAAATTTTGCTCCTGTAAAAATGAATATGAGTAACATTATTTTTAAGCAAGTTCGGTGTTTTCTATGTTATAAGTAGTAGGTACAAGATAATTTAAACAACTTACTCTAAGTCACTTTTCACATTAAAATTGGTCAGTTTTACCAAAAACAACATTACCTTTAGATAACAGCATTACTGCTGAATTGGATGTGAAATAAGAACACCCTACAGTATTGCAAAACATATTTTGGTTTCACAGTAAACAAAAATTCCATCAGTTAAGTGAACAAGTCCCAAACAACAAAAATTACTTAGTCAGGCGACAATGTTGCACTTTGTATTCAGAGTAAAGACACAGTTGTCTTTGGCACATCTAAGCACATGGAGCATTGATTGATTTTCGCTTTATGATTTTCCTAAAATATTAAACATGCCTATTCCATTGAAAATCGACTTGATGACTGCTCAACATTTATACCCAAAAATGGAAATATGATAATTCCTCTTTCGCTTAAAGTTATTTTTACAAGGCTCACTTCCTGGCTGGTGTCCAGTGGTTATTGTTGGCAAAAGAGAAAATCCCTTATCCAGTATATAGTGCTGACCAACACAACAATTTGAAAATCATTGTTTCACTAGATATCATTGTTTCTATTAAATGTATATTGTACCATTAATGATAATTTATAACGGCTACAGAAGGCTTGTGTGTCATTATTGTTTTCATTTAAAACAAGATGAAATACCAAATCGTAAATTAATTGTAAGCAAAATTCAGGATGAATATAGTGTGATCTCACATTATGCCAGCAACAAAACAAATACATAAAACAAACCAATATAAATCACTCTCTTTCCACTGTCAGAGATTTCATGGATAACTGGATCATTATATACAGAATCAGAATCCTCAACTGAATCATTGTCTGTGGATGAACAATTGACTCATCCTCGGGTTCACATCTAACACAGCTATTCACAGCTATTGTTATTAAACCATGATATACAAATGTTACGTCAAATGTTGCCGTGCTAATATGTAATAATGTTATGGCGACATGGTCTTACAAACATCCAAATGATTTTCATCACATATCCGTGTAACGTTTGATTATGTTACATTGAAATGATGCTTTAACATCAAAACAGTGTGTTAATAACATTTATGAAAAGTTATACAAAATCGTTGCAGTGGTATTTTGTAATAATGATATAACAACATTGTCTTATAAACAATGTTTTTTAACCAATTAAAATCATTACAATTACATTTTTATATAATTTATATAATTATGTATATAATTTATATATTATGTGTTCGAGCGACATCGTGAACACCTTGTTATTGTTCGGTTTTTTCTTCTCAGTGAGACATATCCAGATTGGTGTTTGTATTGACAAACACTAGGTGTTCGGGAAGGGTAAAGGTCAAATTGGGATAAACTTTGTTGAAATATTTTGGACAATTAACGAACTGTACAATGGTTCAAAGACAGTGAATTTACCTCTTGTGGATGATTTTTTAAATATTAAACTTTGACTTCCGGTTTGGACAGGAAGTAAAGGTCAAATTGGGGTCAACTTTTGAAGTAACGGTGTAAAAATTGTGAATTTACCCCTTGTGGTTGTTGAGATATGATATTTTTTAATATTAAACTATGACTTCCGGTTTGGACAGGAAGTAAAGGTCAAATTGGGGGTCACGTTTGTGTAAATATTTTTCGACAATTAACAATCTATACAATGGTACAAAAATTGTGAATTTACCTCTTGTGGTTGTTGAGATGATTTTTTTAAATATTAAACTTTGACTTCCGGTTTGGACAGGAAGTAAGGTAAAATTGGGGTCACCCTTTTGTAAATATTTTTCGACAATTAACAATCTATACAATGGTGGAAAGTTTGTGAATTTACCCCTTGTGGTTGTTGAGATATGATTTTTTTAAATATTAAATTTTGACTTCCGGTATGGACAGGAAGTAAAGGTCAAATTGGGGTCACCTTTGTGTAAATATTTGTTGACAATTAACGATCTGTACAATGGTACAACAATTTTCAATTTACCTCTTGTGGTTGTTGAGATATGATTTTTTTCATTAATAAACTTTGACTTACGGTTTGGACAGGAAGTAAGGTCAAATTGGGGTCACCTTTGTGTAAATTTCTTTTGACAATTAACGATCTGTACAATGGTACAAAAATTGTGAATTTACCTCTTGTGGTTGTTGAGATGATTTTTTTAATATTAAATTTCGACTTCCGGTTTGGACAGGAAGTAAGGTCAAATTGGGGTCACCTTTTTGTAAATATTTTTTGACAATGAACGATCTGTACAATGGTGCAAAAATTGTGAATTTACCTCTTGTGATTGTTGAGATATGATTTTTTTAAATATTAAACTTTGAATTCCGGTTTGGACAGGAAGTAAGGTCAAATTGGGGTCACCTTTTTGTAAATATTTTTTCACAATTAACGATCTGTACAATGGTACAAAAATTGTGAATTTACCTCTTGTAGTTGTTGAGATATAATTGTTTTAAATATTAAACTTTGACTTCCGGTTTGGACAGGAAGTAAGGTCAAATTGGGGGTCATCTTTTTGTAAATACTTTTTGACAATTAACGATCTGTACAATGGTACAAAAATTGTGAATTTACCTCTTGTGGTTGTTGAGATATGATTTTTTAAAATATTCAACTTTGACTTACGGTTTGGACAGGAAGTAAGGTCAAATTGGGGTCACTCACAACTCGTGTTTCATCTACTTGTTAAGTTCTAAGTACATGCCAAGTTTCAAGTTCATGTGAAGTTTGCAAGTATGTGTTTGTTACCGGACAGTTATTGGGGAGAAGAAGAAGAAGTAAAAAAATAAAAAATAAATAACTAGACGGCAGTGTTTGTGATATTACAAACACATAGGTGTTCGAGTTTTGTCAGGGCAGTGATGATGACGTCAGAATGTTTTTTAAAGAAACTTTGTATTATTATTTTATAATATTAAACTTTGAATTTACCTCTTGTGGTTGTTGAGATGTGTTTTTTTTATATTAAACTTTGACTTCCGGTGTGGACAGGAAGTAAGGTCAAATTGGGGTCATCTTTTTGTAAATATCTTTTGACAATTAACGGTCTGTACAATGGTACAAAAATTGTGAATTTACCTCTTGTGGTTGTTGAGATATTATTTTTTTTAAATATTAAACTTTGACTTCCGGTTTGGACAGGAAGTAAGGTCAAATTGGGGTCACCTTTTTGTAAATATTTTTTGACAATTAACGATCTGTACAATGGTACAAAAATTGTGAATTTACCTCTTGTGGTTGTTGAGATATGATTTTTTTAAATGTTAAACTTTGACTTCCGGTTTGGACAGGAAGTAAGGTCAAATTGGGGTCATGTTTTTGTAAATATTTTTCAACAATTAACAATCTATACAATAGTGCAAAAAATTTCCATTTACCTGTTGTGGTTGTTGAGATATGATTGTTTTAAATATTAAACTTTGACTTCCGGTTTGGACAGGAAGTAAGGTCAAATTGGGGTCACTCACAACTGGAGTTTCATCTACTTGTTAAGTACATGCCAAGTTTCAAGTTCATGTGAAGTTTGTAAGTATGTGTTTGTTACCGGACAGTTATTGGGGAGAAGAAGAAGAAG
>CM055818.1:21269090-21302595 GCA_029582265.1 Zoroaster sp. YZ-2022 | reverse complement strand
CAATTTTACCAGAAAAATGTTTGCACTCAACTCTAATGTCAGTCGGCAAATTGTCCGCAGCCCCCAAAGAAAATGTTCACTACGCCCCTGCACGCCACCACTTAATTTGTTTTTTTAGTGACCCTTTAATTAAATAGGTGACACCCATGGGTCTATAAATTATACTTGGGACATATGGAATCCCATGCTAAAAGTGCGCATAATTTCAGCTTTGCAGCTGTACTTAACTGAACCATATTTTCAATTACAGCTCCTGGAATAGGATTGATAGATGTTCTGCAAAGGAGAAAGCATTATTGTTATTTTACCAAGAAGTATGCAACAGCTATTGGCATTGGAAGGACGGGCGTTTCGATTGGAATAAAAGTGTTGCCTCTCATCCAGCTTTTCCTTGATACGGATGGAGAGGAACTTTGTTGCTCATTGGAGGAATCTCGTTGCATCTTGTCGTGGCGCCCTCTTAGTGACGGTTGGTAAAACAAAGGCTCAAAGAACTGACTATCAATTCGTTCCTCAGGACGAACAATCCACATCACATCGGCTTCAGTTTCTTTCTTGCTGTAGTACATTATTAAAATATGTTTTCAAGAACCTTGATGGTAGGTATGTTTCGGCAGTTTCCGTTACTGGTCATTAGCAGTACAGTTTGCAGTAACCAGTTTGCATATAATATGTGGATTATTTATTTTGTGTCACCAGCTCAATCAAATTGATTCTCCTTAGTGGATGCAGCAACTTTGTTGCAGTTGCATGTTGAAACCTGGTATCAAAAGTCTTTCAAGGGTTCCTTGTAATAATAATAATAAAGATTTGTAGCGCGCACATATCCATTCCTGCTGGGCGCCTCAAGGCGCGGAAACAAAGATAAAAACATGAATACAAACAATATACAATGATAACATAGGGGAAAAAATTATGTACTGAGATACATGTACCACAGTGCAATTACAAATATACATCATCTTTTGAAGAATTGTGACATAAGATGAGTTTTAAGCATCGACTTAAATCTAGTTATACTATGACAAGATTTGAGTTTAGTTGGAAGATGATTCCAGAGTCTCGGAGCCGCGACAGAAAAAGACCTATCACCCCAGTTCCGTTTTTAAGTTGGTCTTTTAGGAGTGACATGTTGCTGGAGCGCAAATTGCGTGATGGAGTGTAGACTTAAGCAGTTCAGAAATATAAATTGGAGCAATGTTATTAAAAGATTTAGAACAATTAGCATAAGTTTAAACAATTCTCTGTGGAAACAGGAAGCCAGCAGTTCTTTCTAAGATTGGCGATATGGCATGACTTTTCGACAAAGTCACAACACGAGCTGCTGTGTTTGTACAAAGCTGAAGACGAGATATTTGATTCTGCGGGAGACCGTAGAGTAGAGCATTCCTGTTATCGAGACGTGATGTGACAAACGCATGAACAATTTGTTCAGTAGCACTTTTATTCAAGTATTTCCTTATTCGGCTAATATTTCTGATATGAAATGATGATATGAACAATGTTGGAGATATGAGGTTTAAGTCATTGTCGAGTCAAATATAACACCCAAATTACGTGCTTGTGATGAGGGGTTATCATGAGTCACCAATTGCAATAAATGGAAGAGAAATTTTAGACAATTGCTGACGTGATCCAAATAGAACAAGTTCTGTTTTTTCGTCGTTCAATTTCAGGAAGTTTTGTCTCATCCAACTTCGAATCTCTTGAATACATTTCTCCAGTGTTGTAATGCAGGAATCGGCAGGTTCTTGAGAAGATTTAAAAGTAATGTAGAGCTGCGTGTCATCAGCGTAGACATGGTAATTTAAATTATACTTCAAAATGATATCAATGAACTGGAAACGTAAGCAGTAAACCACTGTGGCCGAGCACGGAGCCTTGGGGTACAGAATAGTCAAGAATAACAGGCTCGGAGGTGGCATTACCAATACAAACATGCTGAGGCCTATTTAAAAGGTAGGACTTACACCAATCCAGGGCTGTGTCATGTATTCCAAGATGATATTGAAGGCGGAGAGAAGGATTTGTGATCGACCGTGTCAAAAGCGGCGGTTAAGTCTAACAAAACTAATGCAGTGATTTTTCCATCATCCATGGCAGATAAAATGTCATTGTTGACGCGGAGAAGAGCAGTTTCCGTTCCATGAAATGGTTTATAGGCTGACTGAAATGTGTCCGACAGGTTATTCGCACGAACATGGTCAGAGATCCGTGATGAAACAACTCGCTCGATTGTTTTTCCAAGGTACTTTAAATTTGCTACCGGTCGGTAATTTTTGAAAACTTCCTTGTCCAAATTGGGTTTCTTCAGGAGTGGTTTAACATGAGCAATCTTCTGGCTACGGGAAACAAACCGAAGAAAGAGATCTGTTTACAATAATTGTGATATACTTAAGTAAACACATCAATATTTTGTTTTATTAGCGAAGTTGGTACTGGATTCAAGTTCACACGATTTTGATGGCGATTTCATGATGAGTTTTTGATCTCCGTAACACTAGTAGGCTCAAACATAGACAGTCTACATTGTGGATCCTTGCGTGACGGTGTGTTTGTAGATAGAACGACAGGTACTGGGGAAAGAACGACGATATTCTCAATTTTTGTGACAAAAATTTTGAAAATTCATTAGCGAGGTCCTGATTGAGTGTGTAGATGGAAGCACTGGAACTTTGGGTTTATGAAGAAGCCAATGTTAAAGAGTTTTTCTGATCGCCGGAGTTCTCTTCCACAAGAGAAGAGTAGTGAGTTATTTTTGCCTGGTTAATAATGTTCTTCACAATATCTCGTTGGTTACAGTATTCTTGCTGATGTACTCAAGTTTCCCATTGTCACGCCATTTTCGTTCGTTGACGACGGAGTTTCCTTTGCAGCACGAATATTATCATTGAACCAGGGTATTCTAGATTGTAGTTTTACAGTTCTAGTTTTTTTTGCGGAGCATGATCATCCAAGATGTTACGGACAGTAGATTCAAATAGATTGACACAAGAATCCAGCTCACCATCTTCAAGGGTTTTACATTTTCCAGTTGAGATTCAATATCATGACATAAATCTCTAATATTTACATTTTTCCAGTGGCGAGAAGTTACAGAAATGGTAGGTATGGGAGGTTTTAACGTTCATATCTGCCATGATTGCATAATGATCAGATAAGCCGGGATGGATAGTTATATTCGAGATGAGAGGTGTAGACAAAGAGATACTGCCATGTTGGGGTCTCTAATGGGCATATTTATTATTATTAGTTCTGGGTCGTATTTCGCAACTCCATGGCTGACTACCTACTGGGCAATGATGACGTCTTCAATCTTAATTCTATTCAGCGACGGTGTTCTTTGCTGTCTAAATGATGTTATAACCAAACAGCTGTTTGGAGTGGAATTATTAGCAGGAGCCTTCGGATGGTTAGGTGTAAAGTCCGCTATCGTAAGGATCATCTGTGGATTTCTTCCTGGTAGGTCTATGTCAACCATCTTCCCTTCCCCTCCCCCGTCTTATCTAACCTCGCTCATATTTCTCCTCCAGCATTTTTCTATGTAATACATTTCTTTTTGTTATATGTCCTGTCCATCCCAACTTAACCCAGAGACAATCCCTTTCCATCCCAACTCAACCCACAGTCATTTCCTTTCCATCCCAACTCAACCCACGGCCAATTCCTTGAGAAAGGAATTGGCCGTGGATTGAGTTGGGATGGAAAGGAATTGGCCGTGGGTTGAGTTGGGATGGAAAGGAATTGGCCGTGGATTGAGTTGGGATGGGAAGGAATTGGCTATGGGTTGAGTTGGGATGGGAAGGAATTGGCTATGGGTTGAGTTGGGATGGGAAGGAATTGGCTATGGGTTGAGTTGGGATGGGAAGGAATTGGCTATGGGTTGAGTTGGGATGGGAAGGAATTGGCTATGGGTTGAGTTGGGATGGGAAGGAATTGGCTATGGGTTGAGTTGGGATGGAAATGAACATCTCATTTTCCTCAGATTGCGTACAAAATACTCGTGAACGAGAACAAAATTGCAACCATACAATCTACCGTTCATGTAATGTACATGTACACGTGCAATTAACGAACAGCAACAAAGCTATCATTTAACCATTTTATAATCGTCATATACGGTAATTTGTATAAATTTGATGTGCCTTACCAGTGAGACTTTGTTCAATACAGCAATGCTTTTTTTTATTATTCATTTCAGGTTTACTGTACGACTACACAGGAAGTTACAAGGTAGCATTCGTCTCCATAGGATTCGTGCAGTTAATCCCGTTGATTTTCCTTGTAATGATAAGGTGCCTACGATATGTTTAATGAGCGTGTTTCCATATGTTTCATAGCCCTTATTTGGTAATTTCATAAAAGACCGACTTTCTAGTTTAATAACATTATAATTGTGTGCGATTGCCGATCGACCCGCTTCCACACAGGATCCGCAACTAGCGCACAGGAATGATCAGTACCTTTACCAACTTCACATCAATTACAGTTCGATAATAGTTGTTTTTTAAATTATTTATTTATTTTTTAAAATTTAAACACTGCCCAAGAGAACAAGAGGCATGAGGGATGCCCAAGATAAAGTTCATATATTCTGAGCAGGTAGCAGATTAATCAGATGATGATGAACATTAGATTTGAAGGACTGACCAGATGGAACATTCACAACAGAGGCAGGTAAAGAGTTCCAGAGCCTGGCAATAAGAAGTTAAAAAGGACCTCTGATGCTGTGAGGTGCGAGATTTTGGGATAACAACTGTATGTTGATGTGATGCAGATGATCTGCCTGGTAGAACGGTATGCTTTAAGCTGAGGTAGTTTAAGACTGTCCAGTGGATGAGACAACAGAGAACACTGCATTTTACGGAAGACTGTGAGACCAGCAACTTGTCTGCGATGCCTGAGAGATTGAAGGGAAGAGATGGCTTTATTTTGAAGACTGTCTAAAATCTTTAGGTTTGATTGTGCTGCGGTAATATTGTGTAATTAGGCAATAATCAATGCTGCAGCTTCCCTTTAATTAGCTCACACCCACGCAGCGCTTACAATTTTTTTTACATAATTGTATGGAATTATTTCTGAAATACATATTGATAACAATTTATTGTGTAACATAATAAAATATAGATATCAGGACAATTGAACGGGTCACTGCAATCTAGTGCTAAGCCACAAGTACCGTAACTCATTCCGAGATATTTGCATTTAAAAAATTGGAAATTTCCCAAATTCCCACTAGCCATTCAAAATATTTTATACCGTGCCAAATTGATGCTTGGTTGATGGAGAATATATTTACAAAAATTTAATACAAACAAAACATTATTTGACCTTTTTTAAACGAAAACCAAAGCCTTTTTGGAAACTGTGGGTTTGTACTATATTGCACCTTACAATTTTCGACTGAGATAAATGCTGTAAGCCGTACAAATTTTGCTCCTGTAAAAATGAATATGAGTAACATTATTTTTAAGCAAGTTCGGTGTTTTCTATGTTATAAGTAGTAGGTACAAGATAATTTAAACAACTTACTCTAAGTCACTTTTCACATTAAAATTGGTCAGTTTTACCAAAAACAACATTATTTTAGATAACAGCATTACTGCTGAATTGGATGTGAAATAAGAACACCCTACAGTATTGCAAAACATATTTTGTTTCACAGTAAACAAAAATTCCATCAGTTAATTAAGTGAACAAGTCCCAAACAACAAAATTACTTAGTCAGGCGACAATGTTGCACTTTGTATTCAGAGTAAAGACACAGTTGTCTTTTGGCACATCTAAGCACATGGAGCATTGATTGATTTTCGCTTTATGATTTTCCTAAAATATTAAACATGCCTATTCCATTGAAAACCGACTTGATGACTGCTCAACATTTATACCCAAAAATGGAAATATGATAATTCCTCTTTCGCTTAAAGTTATTTTATTTTTACAAGGCTCACTTCCTGGCTGATGTCCAGTGGTTATTGTTGGCAAAAGAGAAAATCCCTTATCCAGTATATAGTGCTGACCAACACAACAATTTGAAAATCATTGTTTCACTAGATATCATTGTTTCTATTAAATGTATATTGTACCATTAATGATAATTTATAACGGCTACAGAAGGCTTGTGTGTCATTATTGTTTTCATTTAAAACAAGATGAAATACCAAATCGTAAATTAATTGTAAGCAAAATTCAGGATGAATATAGTGTGGTCTCACATTATGCCGGCTACAAAACAAATACATAAAACAAACCAATATAAATCACTCTCTTTCCACTGTCAGAGATTTCATGGATAACTGGATCATTATATACAGAATCAGAATCCTCAACTGAATCATTGTTTGTGGATGAACAATTGACTCATCCTCGGGTTCACAGCTAACACAGCTATTCACAGCTATTGTTATTAAACCATGATATACAAATGTTACGTCAAATGTTGCCGTGCTAATATGTAATAATGTTATGGCGACATGGTCTTACAAACATCCAAATGATTTTCATCACATATCCGTGTAACGTTTGATTATGTTACATTGAAATGATGCTTTAACATCAAAACAGTGTGTTAATAACATTTATGAAAAGTTATACAAAATCGTTGCAGTGGTATTTTGTAATAATGATATAACAACATTGTCTTATAAACAATGATTTTAAACAAATAAAAATCATTACAATTACATATTTATATAATTTATATAAATATGTATATAATTTATAAAATATGAGTTCGAGCGACATCGTGAACAACATGTTATTGTTCGGTTTTTCTTCTCAGTGAGACATATCCAGATTGGTGTTTGTATTGACAAACACTAGGTGTTCGGGAAGGGTAAAGGTCAAATTGGGATAAACTTTGTTGAAATATTTTTGGACAATTAACGAACTGTACAATGGTTCAAAGACAGTGAATTTACCTCTTGTGGATGATTTTTTTTAAATATTAAACTTTGACTTCCGGTTTGGACAGGAAGTAAAGGTCAAATTGGGGTCAACTTTTGAAGTAACGGTGTAAAAATTGTGAATTTACCCCTTGTGGTTGTTGAGATATGATATTTTTTAATATTAAACTATGACTTCCGGTTTGGACAGGAAGTAAAGGTCAAATTGGGGGTCACGTTTGTGTAAATATTTTTCGACAATTAACAATCTATACAATGGTACAAAAATTGTGAATTTACCTCTTGTGGTTGTTGAGATGATTTTTTTAAATATTAAACTTTGACTTCCGGTTTGGACAGGAAGTAAGGTAAAATTGGGGTCACCTTTTTGTAAATATTTTTCGACAATTAACAATCTATACAATGGTGGAAAGTTTGTGAATTTACCCCTTGTGGTTGTTGAGATATGATTTTTTTAAATATTAAATTTTGACTTCCGGTATGGACAGGAAGTAAAGGTCAAATTGGGGTCACCTTTGTGTAAATATTTGTTGACAATTAACGATCTGTACAATGGTACAAAAATTTTCAATTTACCTCTTGTGGTTGTTGAGATATGATTTTTTTCATTAATAAACTTTGACTTACGGTTTGGACAGGAAGTAAGGTCAAATTGGGGTCACCTTTGTGTAAATTTCTTTTGACAATTAACGATCTGTACAATGGTACAAAAATTGTGAATTTACCTCTTGTGGTTGTTGAGATGATTTTTTTAATATTAAATTTCGACTTCCGGTTTGGACAGGAAGTAAGGTCAAATTGGGGTCACCTTTTTGTAAATATTTTTTGACAATGAACGATCTGTACAATGGTGCAAAAATTGTGAATTTACCTCTTGTGATTGTTGAGATATGATTTTTTTAAATATTAAACTTTGAATTCCGGTTTGGACAGGAAGTAAGGTCAAATTGGGGTCACCTTTTTGTAAATATTTTTTCACAATTAACGATCTGTACAATGGTACAAAAATTGTGAATTTACCTCTTGTGGTTGTTGAGATACAATTTTTTTAAATATTAAATTTTGACTTCCGGTTTGGACAGGAAGTAAGGTCAAATTGGGTCATCTTTTTGTAAATAATTTTTGACAATTAACGATCTGTACAATGGTACAAAAATTGTGAATTTACCTCTTGTGGTTGTTGAGATATGATTTTTTAAAATATTCAACTTTGACTTACGGTTTGGACAGGAAGTAAGGTCAAATTGGGGTCACTCACAACTCGTGTTTCATCTACTTGTTAAGTTCTAAGTACATGCCAAGTTTCAAGTTCATGTGAAGTTTGCAAGTATGTGTTTGTTACCGGACAGTTATTGGGGAGAAGAAGAAGAAGTAAAAAAAAAAAAAACCAGACGGCAGTGTTTGTGATATTACAAACACATAGGTGTTCGAGTTTTGTCAGGGCAGTGATGATGACGTCAGAATGTTTTTTAAAGAAACTTTGTATTATTATTTTATAATATTAAACTTTGAATTTACCTCTTGTGGTGGTTGAGATGTGTTTTTTTTATATTAAACTTTGACTTCCGGTGTGACAGGAAGTAAGGTCAAATTGGGGTCATCTTTTGTAAATATCTTTTGACAATTAACGGTCTGTACAATGGTACAAAAATTGTGAATTTACCTCTTGTGGTTGTTGAGATATTTTTTTAAATATTAAACTTTGACTTCCGGTTTGGACAGGAAGTAATCAATTGGGTCACCTTTTGTAAATATTTATTGACAATTAACGATCTGTACAATGGTACAAAAATTGTGAATTTACCTCTTGTGGTTGTTGAGATATGATTTTTAATGTTAAACTTTGACTTCCGGTTTGGACAGGAAGTAAGGTCAAATTAAATATGTTTTTGTAAATATTTTTCAACAATTAACAATCTATACAATAGTGCAAAAAATTTCCATTTACCTGTTGTGGTTGTTGAGATATGATTGTTTTAAATATTAAACTTTGACTTCCGGTTTGGACAGGAAGTAAGGTCAAATTGGGGTCACTCACAACTGGAGTTTCATCTACTTGTTAAGTACATGCCAAGTTTCAAGTTCATGTGAAGTTTGTAAGTATGTGTTTGTTACCGGACAGTTATTGGGGAGAAGAAGAAGAAGAAGAAGAAGTAAAAAAAAAAAAAAAAAAAACGAACAAAAACAAGAGGTGTTCGCGCTCTAGCTCGAACCCCTAACTAGAGCTTAAGTGTTTGTTAGAACAAACACACGGTGTTCGAGTCCACTTCCGGTTCAATCAAATTATCAACGATGATGTAAATATTATATTGTGCAAGGGTTTATCATCTTTTATAATAACAATATCAATTTCATATTCAAAAGACATATCAATTTTGTTAGAATGTTGAATTTGAACTTCCTGTTTGGACAGGAAGTAAAGGCCAGATTAGGTGGTTTGAAGTTCATATATGACCTCCTCATGATTATGAAAATAAGAAAATTTGTCAACTTATACATCAAATTAAAGCTGAGATATGACCTTTAAATTTGTAAAATCGTTACTTCGTGTGCCACTAATTGGACCATTGGCAAAGCATTTATGGTAAGTCATTTCACAAGAATTACAAGCTATTAATGTAAGGAATTCAATTGTTTTTTGTTTTCTAATAGGTCATTTAGTTCTTGAGATATTGGCTGTTGAACTTGAAAAAGTTGTGAGATTTAAGCAATAAATTAGAAATTAACAAGTGTGACTTGGAACACTGGTTTTTATTTTAAATATTGACACTAGCCCAACACATGCTTTTCAAAAACCATGCTAGATGATAAATCAACAATCACTCATATGAAAGTAGTTTGCCAGATCAACCTATTCAGCATTATTATGGGCATAAAGTCACAAAGTTGATTTAGGGTAGAAGGGGACTACATGTATAGTAACTGGATTAAACTTGGCTGCAAATTCAAAGAGCAGGAAGTGTGGGTTAAATTGTTTGGGGAGCTGAAGGGTTGCTTGTATGGATATCAGCTAATTAGCCTTTCATTAGAAAACAAGTTTATAACTACTTCATGATAAAGTTGGAAGAAAGCTTGCATCCGTGCTTTCCATCTTCCCTGCCCCCGCAAAAGTAACAATTTTTCCAATTCAAACAAAATTAAATGCAATTATATCCACTGGATCAAAGTTGATAATTGCTTGCCCTTTTCACTTTGTTTATGGAAAACCTTTCAATTCTAGATTTAAATGAAGGCAACATTGGTATTTATGTCTTGGTATTAAGTCTTGTACAAAAAGTAATTTAATTGATGGACTGCATGTTTATATACTGATAACAATAATAATATTGTGGACTTGTATAGCGCACGTATCCACCAAACTGGTGCTCAAGGCGCATTACATTATTACTGAGAGTGATCTTTATTTATAATATACTTCACTTTCAGGTTAAGTTTATAACAAATATATGATAAATTGACAATGATAGTGACACTGTAATCAAGCATCTCCTTATTGTGACATGCTTATAAATTGTCTTTGTTTTTAACCTAATCTGCAAATAATTTTAAAAATAATTTATAAAATTTGAAAACAAATTCTACATCGATTTTTACATTTTCACAGTTGTACACATGATTGGCAAAATATCTGTAGCTGCATCCATACTACAGAATTACAACCTAAAGATCAGATGCCATTTTGTACATATATGTTTAGACATTGAAATAATCAAGAGTTGCATGGGTGCTTGTAAATTGTTAATAAAACAATGAAATACATATTTATTTTAACTGTCTGTTGGATTTCATGACTTGACTTTTGTGGTTCCACATTTCTCTCCCCCACAATCAATTGAAACCACTTTGTTGACCTGTTAAACCTACTTGTAACCAATCTAGAAATGAGTGTACATGGTCTTACACACATGTAACAAGTGAAATGACAAGTGTAAATGAACCCAACCATGATACTTTGTTGACAAGAAAACAGAATATATCCATTGGATCAAATCTGATAATTGGTTGCCCTTTTCACTTTGTTTATGGAAAAACCTTTCAATTTTAGATTTAAATGAAGCCAACATTGATATTTATCTCTTGGTATTAAGTCTTGTACAAAATAAATTTAATCTTTATTTATAATATACTTCACTTTCAGGTTAAGTTTATAACAAAAATATAATGATAAATTGACAATGATAGTGACACTGTAATCAAGCATCTCCTTATTGTGACATGCTTATAAACTGTCTTTGTTTTCACCTATATTGCAAATAATTAAAAAATAATGTATAACATTTGAAAACAAATTCTACATTGATTTTTACATTTTCAAGGTTGTACACATGATTGGCAAAATATCTGTAGCTGCATCCATACTACAGAATTACAACCTAAAGATCAGATGCCATTTTGTACATATATGTTTAGAACATTGAAATAATCAAGAGTTGCATGGGTGCTTGTAAATTGTTAATAAAACAATGAAATACATATTTATTTTAACTGTCTGTTGGATTTCATGACTTGACTTTTGTGGTTCCACATTTCTCTCCCCCACAATCAATTGAAACCACTTTGTTTACCTGTTAAACCTACTTGTAACCAATCTAGAAATGAGTGTACATGGTCTTACACATGTAACAAGTGAAATGACAAGTGTAAATGAACCCAACCATGATACTTTGTTGACAAGAAAACAGAATATATCCATTGGATCAAATCTGATAATTGTTGCCCTTTTCACTTTGTTTATGGAAAAACCTTTCAATTTTAGATTTAAATGAAGCCAACATTGATATTTAT
Organism: Zoroaster sp. YZ-2022; assembly: GCA_029582265.1. NCBI lineage: Eukaryota > Metazoa > Echinodermata > Asteroidea > Forcipulatida > Zoroasteridae > Zoroaster > Zoroaster sp. YZ-2022. The sequence continues at coordinate 21,290,905 of CM055818.1, read as the reverse complement.
CTCTTGGTATTAAGTCTTGTACAAAAATAAATTTAATCTTTATTTATAATATACTTCACTTTCAGGTTAAGTTTATAACAAAAATATAATGATAAATTGACAATGATAGTGACACTGTAATCAAGCATCTCCTTATTGTGACATGCTTATAAACTGTCTTTGTTTTCACCTATATTGCAAATAATTAAAAAATAATTTATAACATTTGAAAACAAATTCTACATTGATTTTTACATTTTCAGGTTGTACACATGATTGGCAAAATATCTGTAGCTGCATCCATACTAGAATTACAACCAAAGATCAGATGCCATTTTGTACATATATGTTTAGACATTGAAATAATCAAAGAGTTGCATGGGTGCTTGTAAATTGTTAATAAAACAATGAAATACATATTTATTTTAACTGTCTGTTGGATTTCATGACTTGACTTTTGTGGTTCCACATTTCTCTCCCCACAATCAATTGAAACCACTTTGTTGACCTGTTAAACCTATTTGTAACCAATCTAGAAATGAGTGTACATGGTCTTACACATGTAACAAGTGAAATGACAAGTGTAAATGAACCCAACCATGATACTTTGTTGACAAGAAAACAGAATATATCCATTGGATCAAATCTGATAATTGTTGCCCTTTTCACTTTGTTTATGGAAAAACCTTTCAATTTTAGATTTAAATGAAGCCAACATTGATATTTATCTCTTGGTATTAAGTCTTGTACAAAAATAAATTTAATCTTTATTTATAATATACTTCACTTTCAGGTTAAGTTTATAACAAAAATATAATGATAAATTGACAATGATAGTGACACTGTAATCAAGCATCTCCTTATTGTGACATGCTTATAAACTGTCTTTGTTTTCACCTATATTGCAAATAATTAAAAAAATAATTTATAACATTTGAAAACAAATTCTACATTGATTTTTACATTTTCAAGGTTGTACACATGATTGGCAAAATATCTGTAGCTGCATCCATACTACAGAATTACAACCTAAAGATCAGATGCCATTTTGTACATATATGTTTAGACATTGAAATAATCAAGAGTTGCATGGGTGCTTGTAAATTGTTAATAAAACAATGAAATACATATTTATTTTAACTGTCTGTTGGATTTCATGACTTGACTTTTGTGGTTCCACATTTCTCTCCCCCACAATCAATTGAAACCACTTTGTTGACCTGTTAAACCTACTTGTAACCAATCTAGAAATGAGTGTACATGGTCTTACACATGTAACAAGTGAAATGACAAGTGTAAATGAACCCAACCATGATACTTTGTTGACAAGAAAACAGAATATATCCATTGGATCAAATCTGATAATTGGTTGCCCTTTTCACTTTGTTTATGGAAAAACCCTTTCAATTTTAGATTTAAATGAAGCCAACATTGATATTTATCTCTTGGTATTAAGTCTTGTACAAAAATAAATTTAATCTTTATTTATAATATACTTCACTTTCAGGTTAAGTTTATAACAAAAACATAATGATAAATTGACAATGATAGTGACACTGTAATCAAGCATCTCCTTATTGTGACATGCTTATGAACTGTCTTTGTTTTCACCTATATCGCAAATAATTAAAAAACTATTTATAACATTTGAAACAAATTCTACATTGATTTTTACATTTTCAAGGTTGTACACATGATTGGCAAAATATCTGTAGCTGCATCCATACTACAGAATTACAACCTAAAGATCAGATGCCATTTTGTACATATATGTTTAGACATTGAAATAATCAAGAGTTGCATGGGTGCTTGTAAATGCTAATAAAACAATGAAATACATATTTATTTTAACTGTCTGTTGGGTTTCATGACTTGACTTTTGTGGTTCCAACATTTCCTCCCCCACAATCAATTGAAACCACTTTGTTGACCTGTTAAACCTACTTGTAACCAATCTAGAAATGAGTGTACATGGTCTTACACATGTAACAAGTGAAATGACTTCAGTGTAAATGAACCCAACCATGATCCTTTGTTGACAAGAAAACAGAATATATCCATTGGATCAAATCTGATAATTGGTTGCCCTTTTCACTTTGTTTATGGAAAAACCTTTCAATTTTAGATTTAAATGAAGCCAACATTGGTATTTATCTCTTGGTATTAAGTCTTGTACAAAATAAATTTAATCTTTATTTAGAATATACTTCACTTTCAGGTTGCTTATAACAAAAATATAATGATAAATTGACAATGATAGTGACACTGTAATCAAGCATCTCCTTATTGTGACATGTTTATAAACATTATAAAAAAAAAATTTAAATTATAAAATTTGAAAACAAATTCTACATTGATTTTTACATTTTCAAGGTTGTACACATGATTGGCAAAATATCTGTAGCTGCATCCATACTACAGAATTACAACCTAAAGATCAGATGCCATTTTGTACATATATGTTTAGACATTGAAATAATCAAGAGTTGCATGGGTGCTTGTAAATTGTTAATAAAACAATGAAATACATATTTATTTTAACTGTCTGTTGGATTTCATGACTTGACTTTTGTGGTTCCACATTTCTCTCCCCCACAATCAATTGAAACCACTTTGTTGACCTGTTAAACCTACTTGTAACCAATCTAGAAATGAGTGTACATGGTCTTACACATGTAACAAGTGAAATGACAAGTGTAAATGAACCCAACCATGATACTTTGTTGACAAGAAACAGAATATATCCATTGGATCAAATCTGATAATTGGTTGCCCTTTTCACTTTGTTTATGGAAAAACCTTTCAATTTTAGATTTAAATGAAGCCAACATTGATATTTATCTCTTGGTATTAAGTCTTGTACAAAAATAAATTTAATCTTTATTTATAATATACTTCACTTTCAGGTTAAGTTTATAACAAAAATATAATGATAAATTGACAATGATAGTGACACTGTAATCAGCATCTCCTTATTGTGACATGCTTATAAACTGTCTTTGTTTTCACCTATATTGCAAATAATTAAAAAAAATAATTTATAACATTTGAAAACAAATTCTACATTGATTTTTACATTTTCAAGGTTGTACACATGATTGGCAAAATATCTGTAGCTGCATCCATACTACAGAATTACAACCTAAAGATCAGATGCCATTTGTACATATATGTTTAGACATTGAAAGAATCAAGAGTTGCATGGGTGCTTGTAAATTGCTAATAAAACAATGAAATACATATTTATTTTAACTGTCTGTTGGGTTTCATGACTTGACTTTTGTGGTTCCACATTTCCCTCCCCCACAATCAATTGAAACCACTTTGTTGACCTGTTAAACCTACTTGTAACCAATCTAGAAATGAGTGTACATGGTCTTACACATGTAACAAGTGAAATGACTTCAGTGTAAATGAACCCAACCATGATCCTTTGTTGACAAGAAAACAGAATATATCCATTGGATCAAATCTGATAATTGGTTGCCCTTTTCACTTTGTTTATGGAAAAACCTTTCAATTTTAGATTTAAATGAAGCCAACATTGGTATTTATCTCTTGGTATTAAGTCTTGTACAAAAATAAATTTAATCTTTATTTATAATATACTTCACTTTCAGGTTAAGTTTATAACAAAAATATAATGATAAATTGACAATGATAGTGACACTGTAATCAAGCATCTCCTTATTGTGACATGCTTATAAACTGTCTTTGTTTTCACCTATATTGCAAATAATTAAAAAAATAATTTATAACATTTGAAAACAAATTCTACATTGATTTTTACATTTTCAAGGTTGTACACATGATTGGCAAAATATCTGTAGCTGCATCCATACTACAGAATTACAACCTAAAGATCAGATGCCATTTTGTACATATATGTTTAGACATTGAAATAATCAAGAGTTGCATGGGTGCTTGTAAATTGCTAATAAAACAATGAAATACATATTTATTTTAACTGTCTGTTGGGTTTCATGACTTGACTTTTGTGGTTCCACATTTCCTCCCCACAATCAATTGAAACCACTTTGTTGACCTGTTAAACCTACTTGTAACCAATCTAGAAATGAGTGTACATGGTCTTACACATGTAACAAGTGAAAATGACTTCAGTGTAAATGAACCCAACCATGATCCTTTGTTGACAAGAAAACAGAATATATCCATTGGATCAAATCTGATAATTGGTTGCCCTTTTTCACTTTGTTTATGGAAAAACCTTTCAATTTTAGATTTAAATGAAGCCAACATTGGTATTTATCTCTTGGTATTAAGTCTTGTACAAAAATAAATTTAATCTTTATTTAGAATATACTTCACTTTCAGGTTAAGCTTATAACAAAAATATAATGATAAATTGACAATGATAGTGACACTGTAATCAAGCATCTCCTTATTGTGACATGTTTATAAACATTATAAAAAAAAAATTTAAATTATAAAATTTGAAAACAAATTCTACATTGATTTTTACATTTTCAAGGTTGTACACATGATTGGCAAAATATCTGTAGCTGCATCCATACTACAGAATTACAACCTAAAGATCAGATGCCATTTTGTACATATATGTTTAGACATTGAAATAATCAAGAGTTGCATGGGTGCTTGTAAATTGTTAATAAAACAATGAAATACATATTTATTTTAACTGTCTGTTGGATTTCATGACTTGACTTTTGTGGTTCCACATTTCTCTCCCCCACAATCAATTGAAACCACTTTGTTGACCTGTTAAACCTACTTGTAACCAATCTAGAAATGAGTGTACATGGTCTTACACATGTAACAAGTGAAATGACAAGTGTAAATGAACCCAACCATGATACTTTGTTGACAAGAAAACAGAATATATCCATTGGATCAAATCTGATAATTGGTTGCCCTTTTCACTTTGTTTATGGAAAAACCTTTCAATTTTAGATTTAAATGAAGCCAACATTGATATTTATCTCTTGGTATTAAGTCTTGTACAAAATAAATTTAATCTTTATTTATAATATACTTCACTTTCAGGTTAAGTTTATACAAAAATATAATGATAAATTGACAATGATAGTGACACTGTAATCAAGCATCTCCTTATTGTGACATGCTTATAAACTGTCTTTGTTTTCACCTATATTGCAAATAATTAAAAAAATAATTTATAACATTTGAAAACAAATTCTACATTGATTTTTGTATTTTCAAGGTTGTACACATGATTGGCAAAATATCTGTAGCTGCATCCATACTACAGAATTACAACCTAAAGATCAGATGCCATTTTGTACATATATGTTTAGACATTGAAATAATCAAGAGTTGCATGGGTGCTTGTAAATTGCTAATAAAACAATGAAATACATATTTATTTTAACTGTCTGTTGGATTTCATGACTTGACTTTTGTGGTTCCACATTTCTCTCCCCCACAATCAATTGAAACCACTTTGTTGACCTGTTAAACCTACTTGTAACCAATCTAGAAATGAGTGTACATGGTCTTACACATGTAACAAGTGAAATGACAAGTGTAAATGAACCCAACCATGATACTTTGTTGACAAGAAAACAGAATATATCCATTGGATCAAATCTGATAATTGGTTGCCCTTTTCACTTTGTTTATGGAAAAACCTTTCAATTTTAGATTTAAATGAAGCCAACATTGATATTTATCTCTTGGTATTAAGTCTTGCACAAAATAAATTTAATCTTTATTTATAATATACTTCACTTTCAGGTTAAGTTTATAACAAAAATATAATGATAAATTGACAATGATAGTGACACTGTAATCAAGCATCTCCTTATTGTGACATGCTTATAAACTGTCTTTGTTTTCACCTATATTGCAAATAATTAAAAAAAATAATTTATAACATTTGAAAACAAATTCTACATTGATTTTTACATTTTCAAGGTTGTACACATGATTGGCAAAATATCTGTAGCTGCATCCATACTACAGAATTACAACCTAAAGATCAGATGCCATTTTGTACATATATGTTTAGACATTGAAATAATCAAGAGTTGCATGGGTGCTTGTAAATTGCTAATAAAACAATGAAATACATATTTATTTTAACTGTCTGTTGGGTTTCATGACTTGACTTTTGTGGTTCCACATTTCCCTCCCCCACAATCAATTGAAACCACTTTGTTGACCTGTTAAACCTACTTGTAACCAATCTAGAAATGAGTGTACATGGTCTTACACATGTAACAAGTGAAATGACTTCAGTGTAAATGAACCCAACCATGATCCTTTGTTGACAAGAAAACAGAATATATCCATTGGATCAAATCTGATAATTGGTTGCCCTTTTCACTTTGTTTATGGAAAAACCTTTCAATTTTAGATTTAAATGAAGCCAACATTGGTATTTATCTCTTGGTATTAAGTCTTGTACAAAAATAAATTTAATCTTTATTTAGAATATACTTCACTTTCAGGTTAAGCTTATAACAAAAATATAATGATAAATTGACAATGATAGTGACACTATAATCAAGCATCTCCTTATTGTGACATGTTTATAAACATTATAAAAAAAAAATTTAAATTATAAAATTTGAAAACAAATTCTACATTGATTTTTACATTTTCAAGGTTGTACACATGATTGGCAAAATGTCTGTAGCTGCATCCATACTACAGAATTACAACCTAAAGATCAGATGCCATTTTGTACATAAATTGTTAGACATTGAAATAATCAAAGAGTTGTATGGATGCTTGGAAATTGCATATTTATTTTAACTGTCTGTTGGGTTTCATGACTTGACTTTTGTGGTTACACACTTCCCTCCCCCACAATCAATTGAAACCACTTTGTTGACCTGTCTTAAACAGTCATGTAACAAGTGAAATGACTTCAGTGTAAATGAACCCAACCATGATCCTTTGTTGACAAGAAAACAATCAATCTGCATTTATAATAAATGTACTCTCTGTATGTAGATTTAGTGACAGTTCAGAATGGGTGACATTCAGGGGTTGTCATTGGAATCGGTAATTTTGGAATAAAATGTCTGCCCCCTCCCCCCAAGTTCTTGGTGATGGCATGTACTGCCACTGGTGATGAACCAAAACATTTGGTTTAAAAAAAAAAAATTGTTTTTAATTATTTGGTCTATCATTGCAGCGAAATTTCAGAGAATTATGTGAATGAGAAAATAATATGTCACAGTGAACATGCTGTAAAAAAATAATAGGAAGGTTTTATAAGTACATGGACCAAGAATAAAGTATTTGAAAATTCAGATAAGTTCTAATTTCTGTGAATGGGGAAAATAGTGTATACTTTTGGAGTAGCTGGACCATTAAAATTGAAAAGGGCATTGGTTTGTTTTCAAAATTGCACACAATTATTCTTGACAATGTGTAATAAATTAAAGAAATGTTCTCGCACGAAACTCACATCAAAAGAGAAAGGTATTTAAGGAAATTGCCGAGTCTCCTATACTCATATAATTTTATGTGATTGTGAGAGATGTCTCAGAGAGGCCTCAGGGAGCAGGACCTACAAGTACATGCATTGTGTCATGAATATTGTGCATTTTTCCTGTGAAATAATTGTCTACGTAAGTTGATTTGTATCTGAGAAGGGTAAAAAATTAAGGAAAAGTGCAGTAAACAATCACTACTACACTCACTAGGCTACTTATTTAATTTGTGCACAAACTGAAGATTTTTGGAGAAAACAAAAATTACAAAATATGGCATAAAATTTCTACTGAAAAATTGCCATAACCTTAACAACTGAATTTTCCTATCCTTATTTATATTATAAATACATTTTGGTGACATCTGTTCATATTTTGTTAGAAAAGGGGCGAGTTGTTTACTGTCCAAAGTATGTTCACGTAACTAACGTTACTCGTTAGTTAAACAGGCACAATGCAACGACGAATGGCCAGCCAACCGACGCTTAAAAAATGGCTTTTCTTGTAAGTTGTATAAAAACACGAAGATAAATACAGGAAATTCTCTTAAAAACTAACTTCAAGATACCTACCCTTTACGACTGTGTTGCCATTCTTTCACGAAATCGAAGACCTATTTTTTGGGTCAAAACTCCAACGAGTCTAACAAATTACGTCTGGGCCATGGGCACCACACACGCAAACAGCGTCGATATCGATTGTACATGTAGCTCAATTGTAACCAAAGATAGTGTAGCGCCTCACATTGCGCCTTGCTGCGCTATACGATATTTGATTCTTTCATGCAACGTAACTGAAACATTTTAAATTTGATTAAAACAACTTTGATTTAGCGTAATTCGACACCTGATGACATAATCATGACGTCACAACGAACGGTTTCGTCAGCTTGTTATGTTTGGTTTATGTGTTAAGTTTGAAGGCTGTATATGCTTAGCAAGGATGCCTTTGTTGCCGGACAAGCGCCACTGAGAAGAAGAAAATAAAACAGTACAAAAACAACAGGTGTTCGCGCTGCGCGCTCGAACACCTAACTAGAGATTCGAGTTTGTCTTGACACAAACTCTAGGTGTTCGGGAGATGTAAAGGTCAAATTGGGGTCACCTTTTTGTAAATATTTTTTGACAATTAACGATCTGTACAATGGTTCAAAAATTGTGAATTTACCTCTTGTGGTTGTTGAGATATAATTTTTTTAAATATTAAATTTTGACTTCCTGTTTGGACAGGAAGTAAGGTCAAATTGGGGTCATCTTTTTGTAAATATTTTTTGACAATTAACGATCTGTACAATGGTTCAAAAATTGTGAATTTACCTCTTGTGGTTGTTGAGATATTTTTTTTTAAATATTAAACTTTGACTTCCGGTTTGGACAGGAAGTAAGGTCAAATTGCGGTCATCTTTTTGTAAATATATTTTGACAATTAGCGATCTATACAATGGTACAAAAATTGTGAATTTACCTCTTGTGGTTGTTGAGATATGATTTTTTTTAATATTAAACTTTGGCTTCCGGTTTGGACAGGAAGTAAGGTCAAATTGGGGTCACCTTTGTGTAAATATTTTTCGACAATTAACAATCTATACAATGGTGCAAAAATTGTGAATTTAACTCTTGTGGTTGTTGAGATATGATATTTTTAAATATTAAACTTTGACTTCCGGTTTGGACAGGAAGTAAGGTCAAATTGGGGTCACTCATAACTCGTTTTTCATCTACTTGTTAAGTTCTAAGTACATGCCAAGTTTCAAGTTCATGTGAAGTTGGAAGTATGTGTTTGTTACCGGACAGTCGCGGGGGAGAAGAAGAAGTAAAACTAGAGCTTAAGTGTTTGTTAGAACAAACACACGGTGTTCGAGTCAACTTCCGGTTCAATCAAATTATCAACGATGATGTCAATGTCATATTGTGCAAGGGTTTATCATCTTTTATAATAACAATATAAATTTCATGTTCATAAGACATATAAATTTTGCATTAGAATGTGTTGAATTTGAACTTCCTGTTTGGACAGGAAGTAAAGGTCAGATTAGGTGGTTTGACGGCCTATATGACCTCCTCATGATTATGAAAAATAACAAATTTGTCAACTTATACATCAAATAAGGTCAGATATGACCTTTTAAAATTTGTAAAATCGTTACTTCCTGTGCCACTAATTGGACCAATTGCCAAAGCATTTATGGTAACTCATTTCACAAGAATTACAAGCTATTAATGTAAGGAATTCAATTATGTTTTATGTTTCTAATAGGTCATTTAGTTCTTGAGATATTGGCTGTTGAACTTGGAAAAGTTGTGAGATTTAATTAATAAATCCCTGCGACGCGCCATGACACTTATACGAACACCGTGATTGCATCGCGCTTAATTTTTCAGTAGGTGTGAAGGGGCGCTATAACTTCTGTTGCGTTGAACACTACCAACTGCCAATGGTTTTAACAGATGCCTAGAGGTCCTCTAGACCCGAGACATCAATTTGAAGCACACAAAAAATGTAAGGGCCCTTTAGGTTGATGTTTATTTTAGTTCTGATAACGCTTTTTCCCCTACCCCAAATCGACATAAAATATACCCTATTATGTGTACCCATAGCAGTTATAGGAATAAACAGCTCTCATCCTCTGGCTGATGGCTCCATCCTGTCTGGAATCATGTTCTGGCACACCATAGTGCGTAACTGATAGCTTTTGATAAGCCGCTTAGGAGCGGAACTCAATGGCCTTGTGTTGACAGATGGGATTAGGATTTGTACACGGTCCTATGGGACCATGCTTTTTGCGGTAGGATTTTTTGGGTCAATGGTTCAAAGCAGGCTAATGGGAATTAACCATGCTATTTGGATATACTTCAACAGTGAACTTACGGAATTTGAGAAATTTGGGTTAAGAATCAACGGAGTAATTACATTTTGTTTACAAACCTACTGACAAAATAAGCGCCACGGCACGTGAGAGGGTGACTTGGAACACTATGTTTTATTTTAAATATTGACACTAGCCCAACACATGCTTTTCAAAAACCATGCTAGATGATAAATCAACAATCACTCCTTTGAAAATAGTTTGCCAGGGTTGTAGGCAGCCAGATCAACCTATTCAGCATTATGGGCATAAAGTCACAAAGTTGATTTAGGGTAGAAGGGGACTACATGTATAGTAACTGGATTAAACTTGGCTGCAAATTCAAAGAGCAGCAAGTGTGGGTTAAATTGTTTGGGGGAGCTCGGGGTTACTGAAGACACTGAAGCATGGAAGAGCATATAAATATTTCCCCTTTCCTTGTTTTTCCAACTTTACCAAGGAAAAGTTTCCCTGTGAGAGAAGAGTGTTTGCACTCCTGAGATTTCCATTTCCATGTTGTGATTAATTTTTCCCTACATGGAACATAATAGAAAGTTAGCTAATAATTGTGCATTTCATCCATGTTCATGTATCAGGTACCACAGAGTCTACTCAAAGCACAGCCGTATAGTAGTTGGGTGAAGAAGAAACAATAAAGCTTATGTCAAATAGCTGATGTCTGCAGTCTTCAAAGCTTGTATGGATATCAGCTAATTAGCCTTTCATTAGAAAACAAGCTTATGACTACTACATGATAAAGTTGAAAGAAAGCTTGCATCTGTGCTTTCCATCTTCCCCTGCCCCCCGCAGAAGAGTTGTCAAAAATTAGATAATTCCCAATTCAAACAAAATTAAATGTAATTATATCCACTGGATCAAATCTGATAATTGCTTGCCCTTTTCATTTTGTTTATGGAAAAACCTTTTAATTGTAGATTTAAATGAAGCCAACATTGGTATTTATGTCTTGGTATTAAGTCTTGTACAAAAATCTATTTAATTGATGGACTGCATGTTTATATACTGAGAGTGATCTTTATTTATTGTGACATGCTTATAAATTGTCTTTGTTTTCACCTAATCTGCAAATAATTAAAAAATAATTCATAAAATTTGAAAACAATTTCTACATTGATTTTTACATTTTCAAGGTTGTACACATGATTGGCAAAATGTCTGTAGCTGCATCCATACTACAGAATTACAACCTAAAGATCAGATGCCATTTTGTACATAAATTTTTAGACACTGAAATAATAAAAGAGTTGTATGGGTGCTTGTAAATTGCTAATAAAACAATGAAATACATATTTATTTTAATGGGTGACATTCAGGGGTTGTCATTGGAATTGGTAATTTTGGAATAAAATGCCTGCCCCTCCCCCAAGTTCTTGGTGATGGCATGTACTGCCACTGGTGATAAACCAACACATTTGTTTTTTTTCCTAAAATTCTTTGGTCTATCATTGCAGCACTATAGAATCCAAGAACTAGGGAAGGGAGGGGCAAACAAGCAATACAAGTATAAGGGGGCCCAAATTACCAATTCCATTGACTGACAACTGGTGTTTCATTATGTCAAAAATCACACCCAGCATCAATTCTGCATAGCTGAAGTTGCAAGATGTTTCTGTCGTATTTCTAAAAAAGATTTAAGATTGAAAATTGGAGTAAGGGCTTAGATTGGAAAGGTGGTTATCAGATACACCCCTTCTCTTGGACTGAAATGCCAGTACTGCTATAGCAAAAAATACTAACAAATTATACTAAACCTTAACTTTTTGTAATAAACAACCATTAAAACTAAATGAAATGTTCATCATTGGTATTTGATAATGAACATTAACTTCAACCTTGTAACACTTTAACTTTAGATCTCCTGAAAATGTTGTGAAAATCTGTGAAAATTTATTAAAAATAGGTGCTCCCCCTCGTGTTTCATAAAGTTATGTCTGGTAACTTCTTGAATTTTTACAATTTTTTTTTTTGTTTCTCTAAGATAAAAGCACTTTGGACAAATTAATTTGGTCATTAGGCCTATGTGTCCCAACGAAATAAAAATGTTTGATAATATGAGAATCTAAACCAAAATTTAAGCTTCCCTTTCACTATTTTTCCTGTCAAATATGTAGAGTATGTAATCAGGGGTTTCACATAATTGCCAGGGGACATTGACATAATTGTGTTCATCATGTACACATGTACATCATGTTATGTCTACCGATGGCAATGCAAAAATAATTTATAAAATTTGAAAACAAATTCTACATTGATTTTACATTTTCAAGGTTGTACACATGATTGACAAATTGTCTGTAGCTGCATCCATACTACAGAATTACAACCTAAAAATCAGATGCCATTTTGTACATAAATGTTTAGACATTGAAATAATCAAGAGTTCCATCGGTGCTTGTAAATTGCTAATAAAACAATGAAATACATATTTATTTTAACTGTCTGTTGGGTTTCATGACTTGACTTTTGTGGTTACACATTTCCCTCCCCCACAATCAATTGAAACCACTTTGTTGACTTGTTTAACCTACTTGTAACCAATCTAGAAATGAGTGTACATGGTCTTACACATGTAACAAGTGAAATGACTTCAGTGTAAATAAACCCAACTATGATCCTTAGTTGACAAGAAAACAGAAACAATCTGCATTTATAATAAATGTACGCTCTGTATACGTACGATTTAGTGACAGTTCAGAATGGGTGACATTCAGGGGTTGTCATTGGAATCGGTAATTTTGGAATAAAATGCCTGCCCCCTCCCCCAAGTTCTTGGTGATGGCATGTACTGCCACTGGTGATGAACCAACACATTTGTTTTCTAAAATGTTTTGGCTATCATTGCAGCACTATAGAATCCAAGAACTAGGGAAGGGGAGGGGCAAACAAGCAATAAGAGTATAAGGGGCCCAAATTACCAATTCCATTGACTGACGACTACTGCTTCATTATGTCGAAAATCACACCCAGCATCAATTCTGCATAGCTGAAGTTGCAAGATGTTTCTGTCCTCTTTTTAAAAAAGATTTAAGATTGGGCTTAGATTTAAATAAATGTTGTTTAACTGACATGAATTGGAAAGGTGGTTATCAGATACACCCCTTCTCTTGGACTGAAATGCCAGTGCTGCTATATAAAAAAATAATAACAAATTATATTAAACCTTAATTTTTTGTAATAAACAACCATTAAAACTAAATGAAATTCATCGTTAACATTAGATCTCCTGAAAATTTTATGTGAAAATCTGTGAAAATTTATTAAAAATAGGTGCTCCCCCTCGTGTTTCATAAAGTTATGTCTGGTAACTTCTTGAATTTTTACATAATTTTTTTATAATTGTTTTTTTTTCTCTAAGATAAAAGCACTTTGGACAAATTAATTTGGTCATTAGGCCTATGTGTCCCAACCAAATAAAAATGTTTGATAATATTATGAGAATCTAAACCAAAATTGAAGCTTCCCTTTCACCATTTTTCCTGTCAAATATGTAGAGTATGTAATCAGGGGTTTCACATAATTGCCAGGGGACATTGACATAATTGTGTTCATTATGTACATATGTACATCATGTTATGTCTACCGATAGCAATGCAAATTAATATTGATCATGATTAAGATACTCACCCAGAATCCACCATGTCCAGGTACACAATGTAGATGCTGGAAAAACAGTTGAAATCATGTTTCATCTTATTCCAGATGGTTGTAAAATTGTTTTTAAACTTGAAAATAAAAATATTGTTTGCGATTTTTTAAATAAAATGGTATAATTTGGAGAAGCTCTCAAAACTTTTAATCAATATTCTTGAAAGACCAATAAAATGGAAGGTGGTTAAATTTCTTGCAAAAAGTACTTTAAAACTTTGAAATATGTGATTGCTGTTAACATTTTGTCAAATAAAAGATTTCTTTTCATAACAATGATATTAATGATTCATTTTCTCAATAATTTTCCACTCTACCGTCGAAATAAACACCAACGAATTAAGTAGTCTTCGTTCGCTTCTTCTATAAGGAATGTGTCCAATTTGAGGATCAGTATTTCTTAAAAAAATCATTGCAAATGCAAAGCATTCATATATTTTGGTTTCCACAGACAACAGCTTGTTGACGGCATAGAACAATAAAAACAGATGTTCATGAAAAAAAATTGAGGTCATGTAAATCTCTTACTATTTGTATCTAGTAAAATCAGTGGTTAAACAACTTTTTCCACTTTCACAAGCAATAACTTTCCAGTAAATCATACAATTTCACTATAATTTGTATTTCTGTAACAAGCACGACTTAGATAAGTTTATGCAACCAGTAATACGCCAGTTTTGTAAGTTTTCCGAGAAATGCTAATCTTAATTAATGTAGGTGCGGCGAATTACGTACATGGACGATATGTAGGCGAGTTACACAACAATGAAGCATTTTGCAACGAATGCTCTTTTGACTTTGACTGCACAGTTTTAAACTTTTTTCTGGACAATATAGCATCTATCCATGTTCAGTCATTATTTTTAGTTAAAATGCATACTCAATATAGTTTTCACGAAATAGATGTAGTACTACTATAGTGACAGTTTCGTCCGTCACGAACCTCCATTGGATTGTGCATGCAATAATTATGTCTACGATAGGCCTACTTTACAAACGCACATTCTAGGCCAATAAACCTCTAAATAATGTCTACTTACCTCCCCATCAGATTGAAGGAACACCGAGCACACGGCCGCAGAGGAGATTTCGAGAAGTCCGCCATCGTCAAGCACTCGCACATCAAGGACCACCAAATCGACTGGCAGGCAGCCCAACTCATCACACCCATCGACGCATGGCACCCCAGACGCATCAGAGAGGCCATCGAGATCGTCAAACACGACACTGTGCCACAGGACATCGGTTTCTTCATCAGCGACATTTGGCGACCTATACTACAGACTGAAGGATCTTCTATATCCAAAGTCCATAACCCACCCCAGACTGAGGGATCCCCTATATCCTAAGTCAACCACCCTCCTTCCCCTGTGCTTGTTAACAACTGATTCAGTTCAGTGAGCACACACCTCTCCCCAACCCCTAGGATCCTAGTCTCATAGTCTCACAGTTTCCCGCCTGCGCGCCTCAACGAACTAATCCTCCAGCATCCATTCATGGGATGATCCTCCAGCAGCCTACTTAAGCAGCAGCATTTTCCAGAGTCCGGCATTCTCCTGAGGACGATCAGAGCATACTGATCGAAACGTCGAGTTGTACCCCCAGTTCTTTTCAGAACTAATTACTACTCAATTGAGATTCCACATGGTGTCACCGCAATTAGTCTTACTTACTTACCTCTTAATAATGCAATTATATTTTCCTCTTTCTTGGTAAACCATTTTATTTTCTTGTATTTTGCTTTGGAGTTAAAAAGAACGGCAAAATTCCTCAGTATTTTTTCATGTAACCGAGAATTAAATGGCCGTTGCCGAAGACGTTTTGCTAGTGATAAAATGTCACGTGATCACTGATACGCAATGTGATTGGAGATTGCCTCGACAGATTGCCTCAAAGTAGTAGAAAGCCAGCCTACTCATTGCCACTGGATTGCGTGAAATGCCACACAGGGCAATCTCTGAGCAATCTCATTGCCAGCAACTTTTATTGCCTGAAAATTGCCCGAAAATTACCCCGTGTGACAAGGCCTTTACGTTGTAGGCCTATATTAAACTCCGTATATTGCTGTGTGTACGTATTCTGTACACGGGCGATATGGGCTATTTGTACGTACAGGGAATAAATAGTAATTCAGCATATTGTTTCACTTAACCTTCCGGTTTCGACCGGAAGGAAAGGCCAGATTGGGGTCACGTCTTAAAACGAAATGTGACCTAGTTTAAGATATTTAAGATGATAAAAAGATTGTGAAAATATCTTCTATGGTTCATGAGATATGATTTTTGGAAATTTTGCAATATTCAACTTCCGGTTTCGATCGGAAGGAGAGGTCAGATTAGGGTCACATCTAAAAACGAAAAATCACATAATTCAAGATCTTTCAGATCTTTTGTGGTTCATGAGATATGATTTTTTGAAATATTAAATTTTTGATTTAGTGTAATTCGACACCTGATGACGTAATCATGACGTCACAGCAAACGGTTTCGTCTGCTTGATATGTTCTGTTTATGTGTTAAGTTTGAAGGCTGTAAATGCTCAGCAAGGATACCTTTGTTGCCGGACAAGCGCCACTGAGATGGAGAAGTAAAAAAAAAACAGTACAAAAACAATAGGTGTTCGCGCTGCGCGCTCGAACACCTAACTAGAAATTCGAGTTTGTGTACACAAACTCTAGGTGTTCGGGAGGAAATAAAGATCAAATTGGGGTCAACTTTGTGTATAATTGTTTTGACAATTAACGATCTGTACAATGGTACAAAAATTGTGAATTTACCTCTTGTGGTTGTTGAGATGATTTTTTTAAATATTAAACTTTGACTTCCGGTTTGGACAGGAAGTAAGGTCAAATTGGGGTCACCTTTGTGTAAATATTTTTCGACAATTAACAATCTATACAATGGTGCAAAAATGTGAATGTACCTCTTGTAGTTGTTGAGATACGATTTTTTTAAATATTAAACTTTGACTTCCGGTTTGGACAGGAAGTAAAGGTGAAATTGGGGTAACCTTTAAAAAAAAATGTTTGACAAGTAACGCTCTGTACAACGGTGCAAAAATTGTGACTTTACCTCTTGTGGTTGTTGAGATACGATTTCTGTTAATATTAAAATTTGACTTCTGGTTTGGACAGGAAGTAAGGTCAAATTGGGGTCACCTTTGTGTAAAATTGTTTTGACAATTAACGATCTGTACAATGGTACAAAAATTGTCAATTTACCTCTTGTGGTTGTTGAGATAAGATTTTTTAAATATTAAACTTTGACTTCCGGTTTGGACAGGAAGTAAGGTCAAATTGGGGAAATTTTTTGGCAAATATTTTTTGACAATTAACGATCTGTACAATGGTACAAAAATTGTGAATTTACCTCTTGTGGTTGATGAGATATAATTTTTTTAAATATTAAACTTTGACTTCCGGTTTGGACAGGAAGTAAGGTCAAATTGGGGTCACCTTTGTGTAAATATTTTTCAACAATTAACAATCTATACAATGGTGCAAAAAATGTCAATTTACCTCTTGTGGTTGTTGAGATATGATTTGTTTTAAATATTAAACTTTGACTTCCGGTTTGGACAGGAAGTAAGGTCAAATTGGGGTCACCTTTTTGTAAATATTTTTTGAAAATTAACAATCTGTACAATGGTACAATTTTTTTTAATTTACCTCTTCTGGTTGTTGAGATATGATTTTTTTAAATATTAAAATTGACTTCCGGTTTGGAGAGGAAGTAAGGTCAAATTGGTGTCATCTTTTTGTAAATATTTTTTGACAATTAACGATCTGTACAATGGTACAAAAATTGTGAATTTACCTCTTGTGGTTGATGAGATATAATTTTTTTAAATATTAAACTTTGACTTCCGGTTTGGACAGGAAGTAAGGTCAAATTGGGGTCACCTTTGTGTAAATATTTTTCGACAATTAACAATCTATACAATGGTGCAAAAAATTGTGAATTTACCTCTTGTGGTTGTTGAGATATGATTTTTTTAATATTAAACTTTGACTTCCAGTTTGGACAGGAAGTAAGGTCAAATTGGGGTCACCTTTTTGTAAATATTTTTTGACAATTAACGATCTGTACAATGGTACAACAATTTTGAATTTACCTCTTGTGGTTGTTGAGATATAATTTTTTTAAATGATACATTTTGACTTCCGGTTTGGACAGGAAGTAAGGTCAAATTGGGGTCACTCACAACTCGTGTTTCATCTACTTGTTAAGTTCTAAGTACATGCCAAGTTTCAAGTTCATGTGAAGTTTGCAAGTATGTGTTTGTTACCGGACAGTCATTGGGGAGAAGAAGAAGAAGAAGTAAAAAAAAAACTAGAAATTCGAGTTTGTTTACACAAACTCTAGGTGTTCGGGAAGAAGTAAAGGTCAAATTGGGGTCACCTTTGTGTAAAATTGTTTTGACAAATAACGATCTGTACAATGGTGCAAAGATTGTGAATTTACCTCTTGTGGTTGTTGAGATAAGATTTTTTTAAATATTAAACTTTGACTTCCGGTTTGGACAGGAAGTAAGGTCAAATTGCGGTCACCTTTTTGTAAATATTTTTGAAAATTAACAATCTGTACAATGGTACAATTTTTTTAAATTTACCTCTTCTGGTTGTTGAGATATGATATTTTTAAATATTAAACTTTGACTTCCGGTTTGGAGAGGAAGTAAGGTCAAATTGGTGTCATCTTTTTGTAAATATTTTTTGACAATTAACGATCTGTACAATGGTACAAAAATTGTGAATTTACCTCTTGTGGTTGATGAGATATAATTTTTTTAAATATTAAACTTTGACTTCCGGTTTGGACAGGAAGTAAGGTCAAATTGGGTTCACCTTTGTGTAAATATTTTTCAACAATTAACAATCTATACAATGGTGCAAAAAATGTAAATTTACCTCTTGTGGTTGTTGAGATATGATTTTTTTTAAATATTAAACTTTGACTTCCGGTTTGGACAGGAAGTAAGGTCAAATTGGGGTCACCTTTTTGTAAATATTTTTTGACAATTAACGATCTCTACAATGGTACAAAAATTGTGAATTTACCTCTTGTGGTTGATGAGATATAATTTTTTTAAATATTAAACTTTGACTTCCGGTTTGGACAGGAAGTAAGGTCAAATTGGGGTCACCTTTGTGTAAATATTTTTCAACAATTAACAATCTATACAATGGTGCAAAAAATGTCAATTTACCTCTTGTGGTTGTTGAGATATGATTTTTTTAAATATTAAACTTTGACTTCCGGTTTGTACAGGAAGTAAGGTCAAATTGGGGTCACCTTTTTGTAAATATTTTTTGACAATTAACGATCTGTACAATGGTACAAAAATTGTGAATTTACCTCTTGTGGTTGATGAGATATAATTTTTTTAAATATTAAACTTTGACTTCCGGTTTGGACAGGAAGTAAGGTCAAATTGGGGTCACCTTTGTGTAAATATTTTTCAACAATTAACAATCTATACAATGGTGCAAAAAATGTCAATTTACCTCTTGTGGTTGTTGAGATATGATTTTTTTAAATATTAAACTTTGACTTCCGGTTTGTACAGGAAGTAAGGTCAAATTGGGGTCACCTTTTTGTAAATATTTTTTGACAATTAACGATCTGTACAATGGTATAAAAATTGTGAATTTACCTCTTGTGGTTGTTGAGATATAATTTTTTTAAATGTTAAACTTTGACTTCCGGTTTGGGCAGGAAGTAAGGTCAAATTGGGGTCACTCACAACTCGTGTTTCATCTACTTGTTAAGTTCTAAGTACATGCCAAGTTTCAAGTTCATGTGAAGTTTGCAAGTATGTGTTTGTTACCGGACAGTCATTGGGGAGAAGAAGAAGAAGAAGTAAAAAAAAAAACGTGAAATTCGAGTTTGTTTACACAAACTCTAGGTGTTCGGGAAGAAGTAAAGGTCAAATTGGGGTCACCTTTGTGTAAAATTGTTTTGACAAATAACGATCTGTACAATGGTGCAAAGATTGTGAATTTACCTCTTGTGGAAGATTTTGTTTTAAATATTAAACTTTGACTTCCGGTTTAGACAAGAAGTAAAGGTCAAATTGGGGTCACCTTTTTGTGTAAAATTGTTTTGTCAATTAACGATCTGTACAATGGTACAACAATTGTGAATTTACCTCTTGTGGTTGTTGAGAAATGATTTTTTTTAAATATTAAACTTTGACTTCCGGTTTGGACAGGAAGTAAGGTCAAATTGGGGTCACCTTTGTGTAAATATTTTTCGACAATTAACAATCTATACAATAGTGCAAAAAATGTGAATTTATCTCTTGTGGTTGTTGAGATATGATTTTTTTTAATATTAAACTTTGACTTCCGGTTTGGACAGGAAGTAAGGTCAAATTAGGGTCACTCACAACTCGGGTTTCATCTACTTGTTAAGTTATAAGTACATGCCAAGTTTCAAGTTCATGTGAAGTTTGCGATTATGTGTTTGTTACCGGACAGTCGCGGGGGAGAAGAAGAAGAAGAAGAAGAAGAAGAAGAAGAAGAAGAAGAAGAAGAAGAAGAAGAAGAAGAAGAAGAAGAAGAAGAAGAAGAAGAAGAAGAAGAAGAAGAAGAAGAAGAAGAAGAAGAAGAAGAAGAAGAAGAAGAAGAAGAAGAAGAAGAAGAAGAAGAAGAAGAAGAAGAAGAAGAAGAAGAAGAAGAAGAAGAAGACTTTTTTTTGACTTTTCAGCTGGAACTTTATTTCAAAACAATACAGGTAACAAATACAATAATACAGGTCACAGCTGAATAATATATGAAAGAACCAAATAAAAGATACAGAATTACAAAGGAATTCATTTACATTAAATGATTAAAGTACGCAATACGCATCGGAAAAAAAGATTGCCGTTGAGTATTGCGAACTCTAAACATGTATATCAAATATTTAAAAAAAAAATAGTCAAAAGAACAATAGTCCAAGGAGGAAAAAAAACACCAGTAGTACACCCATCTAGATGGGTAAATGACCACTGATGATTTCATCCTGACCTATATATCATAATCAAAAACAAAATTAATGAGAAAACGTATGGTAAAGGACACATCGTCCTTCCATAAAATCACATGTGTATAATAAACAAAAATGACAACAATGCGAGTCAAATTTAAATTGATACAAGAAAAGTAGGCACTTATATCAACCAATATAATTTATCGTTAACCAGGGTGAACAGGGTATTGTTACAGTCCCATTTCTTGTTAAAAGTAGCCGTGTTATTACAAGATTTATAATAGTGTGATTCAAGGAGAATTTTGCTTTGCAGGCGATGTTTCCAGACAATGAGTGGGTTATTGTAATGAAGACGTAAATACAGCCAATAAATTGTAGCTTAAGACTGATGATTAGATAATTGGCGAGATGAACACTCTCCTTTGCGCGACCTTTGGCGTGTGGAATGAGAGTCCAGTATGTATCGAAGTTTAAATCCATGTCTGGAAAGATCCGGTTTAATAGAGTATGCAAAAGGTTGAGAGCGGGTTGAATTGCTGGGCACTTGATGAACAGATGAATGGTCGTTCCCTTTTCTCCACACCAACCACACGAGGGGGGTATGTTTGGGTCGATATGGTGTAAAATTGTTAGGTTGGGTAGACAATTGTGAAGAAGTCGGTATTGGATGTCGCCTTCCCGTTTTGATGTAGGGAGGTGATAAATTTCTTTCCATGGTATTTTCATGTTCAGTGGAATGACGGAATTGTTGTGCCAGTGCGTCAGCGTCTGTTCTCCAAGGGAATTAACTTCAGCATTTAATTTGCTGTATATGACTTTTGTAGCAGCGTTTGTTCCATTAACGTCTGGGGGTATGTTGATTTCTGGGGGAGGTACTGGAAATGCTGGGAAGTTCGCCAGGTGATG
>CM055818.1:21252412-21268590 GCA_029582265.1 Zoroaster sp. YZ-2022 | reverse complement strand
AATATGTACATGTATGGTGGAATATGTACATGTATGATGGCTTCATGACTTCAGACACCAGTCTATATAATCACAATTTTATTATCGGCCACTTAACTGACATAACTACAGCATGTAGACCTGGACAGAGAAGAACATTTATAGGCAAGCGGGTCATCTATTATGCAAATCACGTTGCCACTTTTCAAGTAAAATTATTCTTAGATGGCGATGTTGAATTAAACCCTGGACCGCCACCACATCATGGAAAAAATTCTGATTCTGATTGTACATTAACATTTGAGACAGTTATAAAATGGTCTTTATGGAAAACTGGACCAGATGAAAGTAATGTTGCTACACCAAACAATTCATATATTGGCTCTCTCAGAGACAAAACTTTGTGGCAATATTTACTCTAGCGAACTCACCATTAATGATTAGATGTTACTCCGAAAAGACAGAACTCAACGAGGAGGTGGTGTAGCTTTCTATATCCATCAAAACATCAGCTTCACTATAATTCAAGACCCTTGCTGGGTGAAACTTGAAACTATTGCAATACTTGTCTCTACACCAAGTGGAAATTCTCTGCTCATTTCAACAGTTTATCGACCGCTAACTTCGCCAGTTTTGTTTTTTTGATGATCTTGAATCAGCACTTGAAGTTTTTAGCTCCAGATCAAACAACATGATCATTGTTGGTGATTTGAATTGTGACTTTAATTCAACTTCTCCTCGATTGACGCGACTGAAGGAAACAATGAATCTTTTTAATTTAGAAGCAGATTGTCCCTGAGGCTACCAGAATTACATCTAATTCATCATATTTAAGCGATGTGATTATCACCAATAACTTGACTACTCACTCTGATTGCAGAGTCATTCCTTGTGCTATTAGTGACAATGATTTTATTTACACTAGTGTCAAACTTAAAATTCCTCACCAGTCACACATTGAAAAAACGTTGTGATGCTATTTTGAATGACCTTATTGGGATGCCTTGGTCAATTTTGGATGATGTGACTGATCCTGACATTGCCTGGAACATTTGGCACAATTTGTTTAATAGTATCTGTAATAAGCATGCCCCTTTTGTAACTAAGCGTTTTAAAGCTAACCTTCCTAAATGGCTAGAAAACAGAAATGACATTTTTCATTTAATGACTGATGGAGTGTAGGAGGACCAGTGTTTGAGCAACAGGGGACTCTGTAGCACTCGGAGCGTTTGACACGGTAGGACGTACTTCTGAGTTGATCACCCACAAACTTGCGTACATTGCACCAAGTACCTTCATCAGTGACGACTAAGTAGCGATCACAGCCTCGCGTCTTATTACGGTCAGCTCGGAGGTAAACTAGGACTCCTATCTCAACAACGGTGTCGGGGGGGGGGGGCTTTCCACCTGGTGATTTTGCTTTTTCACTGTGAGGGTGATTGGAGGTATGTAATCTATGTTGAATTGATCACGTTGGTACCACATTTCGCGAGCTGCTGGAGGGGATGTGGGAATTGAGGCAGGAGGTGGCAATAGAGTCAGTCAGTAGTGTTATGGCCCCACCCATTGGGTCTTGGCGTATGAGCTCATCTCCGAGTTCACGGATGGCCTTGTCTGCAACCAGGTTTTTGTTGGGGTTTTTGACATGTCCAATTTCTATTGACATCCTGTAACGCCGGAGGTCGTCATCAACGAGGGATTTGAAGCCCGAAGCAGGATCTGTATGGATAACGGTTATAGGGCCAAACTTGTAGCTTTGCATGGTGAGGATGATAAGTAAGACTAATTGATAAGTAAGGCTATAGGGCCATTGATTGGTCGCAGTTCTATGCATAGCTGAACCAATGCATCTCGGAGGGTGTTGTGGTGCTCATCCTCAACGAGGCATGACGCAGTAAATGATGTGACACTCTTACAAAATCAGTATGAGCTGACGGTTGTGTTTAATAATGTCAGCGGCGAAGGAAAAACCGATGGCATCTGGGGGATCCCCAGTAGACTGGACTTTGGGACATTGTGAAGTGCGGCACATTGGTGGCATCCGGCGGTGACCTTTTCAACAGACTTATCCATGTCAAGGGCATAGAAGTAGCGGTGAGCTACCGACTTGAGTTGTTGACAAGTTGGATGGTCGAGCATGTGTTGTGCAGTTAGTAAGCCATCTAAGATTTGCCTAGGAACTATAATGCACTCACGGGCAGGGGCGAGTGGCTCATCACGGCGGACGACGAGAAGGACATCCCATGCAAGGGTTGCAACATTGAGGTAATGTTTGACGTCTTTCGCATTAGTAACCTTCTTGGGTGCGATGTAATCGGGGCATTCTGACTGGATGGCTAACCAGGCAGCTCTGCTTGTGAATGGCAATTTCACTTTGCCGGTGATGACATTGTGTGTTGTGGGGCGCTGGACGACGGAGTCCTCTGTTTGCCGAACGAACAAGCAAATCTGACAAGACATGTCTGCACAGTCAGGGGCGTTGCGGCTGGCAAAGTCTGATGGGACATTGGCGGAGCCAGCGAGGTGACGTACAGTGGCTTGGTAGCGACTGACAGTAGACAGGAATGTCGAGACATGTGGGCTCACCGAAATCTCACTGCGACATAACTTTTCAAAGGCCTGAACGCAAGGCTTGCTGTCAGTAAGGATGGATACTTTGTGTGCGGATTGGATGATATATGGGCTGAAGTGTTTGGTTGAGACGGCAATGGAGATGGCCTCGACTTCGCATGGTAGCCACATAGGTTGTCGTCCACAAAGTTTGGCACTAAAGAAACCAGCAAGGCAGAGTTTGTTTTGTCAGGTTATGTAGAGAGTAGCCCCAAGTCCATGTTTCTTCACAGATCCATCGGTGACGATCCACAACTGGTCATCTGGGCGAGGTAGAACAATGGTACGAGCTGTAGAGAGGCCGCAGACTGCGGCCGACCTGCTTGCATAGTGGGCAAGTCTTCTGGAGTCGTGGGGGGCATGGCTTGGAAAGGATGTGGCTGGAACGGGATGATGGGAAGGACGGAAAATTAGAACAGGGTGTCTGGGGGCGTGATGCGGAATCTCGCATCGCCTTGGCATCATCGCAGGTGTGAACCTTGTCTAATAGCGAATCAAGGGCTTGTGAGATCTCCAGCTTAATGGTAGCGAGTGTGCTTGACAGCAATTCAGTGCCGTAGCATTGTTTGACTGCCAGCCTGGGCCGGTGTGGATCAGGCGGAGCCACGTTAGGACAACAAAGTTATCCAG
The DNA here is from genome assembly GCA_029582265.1 of Zoroaster sp. YZ-2022. Classification (NCBI taxonomy): domain Eukaryota; kingdom Metazoa; phylum Echinodermata; class Asteroidea; order Forcipulatida; family Zoroasteridae; genus Zoroaster; species Zoroaster sp. YZ-2022. The sequence goes on along the minus strand of CM055818.1, from coordinate 21,265,371 downwards.
GGAGGGGGAGAGTTCCTCCTCGTCGGTGACCTCACCATGATGGGAGATGTCACAATGGAACAGTGTCCTCCACAAATGCCATAAGACGCTGATAGAGGTCTTCTGGTTGCTCATCCGGGCAGGTGGATATCAGCAAAGTCAATGAAGTATGCGCCGGTAGACTGAAAACCATAGTGTAAGCGGATGACTTGCCAGATGCTTGTGATGGATGTCGAGCCCTGATAGAGTGCAGATTTTGACGCCAGTTCTCGAATGAATTAACTGTCTCAACTTTACTCAAGCACCACTGTTTCGGTGCGCGATGCGTGGTTGCCATTTCGTAGAAAATTTTATTCTAATTAGCACTATACAACACGGTGGTAGTATCAATTGTAAATGTCAATTGCACGGTCGCTCACCTGTAACGTGAAAGGTCACGATGTGAAGGAAACTCACGTTTGGATGTTAAAAGGGCTCCTTTACACTGTTTGTAAGGCGTGGGACTAAACACCACGCCACTAATAAGGAAAGCAAGACGCAAACTGAGTAGCCAAAATGGCGGTGTTATACAAAGATAAAACAGCGCCATGAGAGGGCGCAAACAACACTACTTGCGAATAATTAATAGTCAATCCATATAAACACTTACAGACAAATGTTAATGAAAGAAACTACAATCTTGAGTGAAGTGAGGAATACCAAGATGAGTTAAGCGATCAGTGTATGAAGTGGAACAACCATTAAAAATAATCTGGTTAATTTATGTTTGGATCCCCTCAATTGAGCTGCACTGGAGCCCAATTATTGGGAGACACAAACCTTTATATAAACGTAAAAGAAAATCTCTACAATAGGAAAAAGATTGTGACCCCCCTGATAAACGAGTGATCAAACCTAGAACTCATAAAAGCTTTGGCAACAGTCATATCTACATGTTTTGACCAAGAGAGGTTAGATGAGATTACAAAACCCAAATACTTGTACGAACAAACAACCTCAAGAACACTCATTAATGTGATACATTTTCAAAATTGGGGACTTAGATCTAGTAATGTGTATAGTTTTACATTTAGTGCTGTTTCATTTTGTTTTGAGCGCACCAATCGTAAATCATACGTTTACGTTTACCTTTAATTTTTTTCTTGGGAACAACACAATTTATATCAGACAGAAAAAGGTCCCTAAGTCTGCCCCAGGATGATATTACAATATTACCTTCAACAATACATGTTTCCCAAGGAACGCATAACCCTTTCATTACCGATTTGTTTCAACAGGATGTCCCACTGGTTACCGAATTGTTTGCCCAGTCATGCATGAATTCACACATTATTGCACAACCGGGGTTGTCACCAGACCAAATTGAGTGCCGGCTAATTTTGTCAATTGCAAGCGTAGTGAGCGGAGCGAATGGAGCGCAGCTCCTCACGGCCAGAATTCGGGGGCCCGCTTGAGGGCCTGGTGAAATCAAGGGCAACCTTGCCTCGGTGGGGAGTCGAGGGCGAAGCACCCCAAAGCTCCTGGATTTTAGCTTTTAAAGAATAGATTTGGAGGCTCACCTTTCACATAATTTGTTGTATAATAGTGTGATATTTTCATAGTATTATACAAGAATTTATGATGTGAACGAAGTGCCCTCAATGCAATTGACAACAATGTTGGCTCAGAAAAACTGAAACTTTTGTATGGCCTACCAGGTGTCCACTTTTCGCTATTAAACTTAGATGCCTGCTTCTGTTTTTTGATGAGGTAACACTTGAGCAACCGGGGCCGTCAGGCATAGCAGCTCCGAGTTTTTGGCCTAAATCCACAGTGGCCGAAGACTCGGTAGCGTGATCAGTTCCCGGGTCAGTTGTACTCGAACACGAAGATGTGGTCGCAGAAGAATGTCTCGAATTTGCCGGCTTCTCGCTTGACCCGGCTGCTGTGTCTATCACTGCCGGCCGGCCGAAGAGAAAAAGCTAGTGATACTTTTCTGCGAGTGCGACATATTTATTTTGATCAAAACACTTCCAAAAAACGTTCACAAAACTTTTCATGAATGGGCGGAGGGACGCACGTGAATAATTTTCCCTTTGCTGAGCACATCGCGGGAAAGCTAGACGTTTACAAGTCACGCTTAACCAACCTGAAATTTAAGTACATAGACATTACGAATCACGTCGAATCATTTACACGCGGTAGAGACTAGTGGCATTAGCTCATCGTGCAGGCGCAAACAACCAATCATAATGGGGATTCCCAGGTCTTTTCCCTGACATCATAAATAAATGCTAATTAGTGTATTTGTTTGTACCGCTACAAACTGAGATTTATTTTATAATATCGTACGATGTTTTAATTGATCTATAGACTAAAGTCCTCAAAATACTGGCAAATAACTCAAGAAATGAAGAATACATGAACTTGTTTTACTTTTATTACTGTTTAATGAAATATTCACACAATTTTGTGCCGGTCGGTAAGACATCAATTTGCGTTTGGTGCCGGTCGGCCAGCGGAGTGCCAGTGTCACGGTCTCAGTTATCCGGCGTGCTCAGCTATCCGGATGACGTAGCCGGGCATTCAGCACGCTGTAGTCACGGTCTCAGGTATCCGGATGACGTAGCGGGGCATTTTCAGCACGCTGTAGTCACTGCTCGTGGAGGCCGCCATGACAGTTCCAGCAAGGTGTGTGTGCGTACGTACACGACTCAGCACGGCACTAAAAATGGACTACTTTCGTACGCTGTGCGCAGACGCAGCATGACGTAATTTTACCATGTTGGTCATCCGGATGGCTGAGCACGCCGGATGGCTGAGACCGTAACACCGGTTAGACCCGACCGGCGCCGACCGGCGTACATGCTACAACCCTGTGCACAACAGGTATGCATCCATTACAGGCACTTTTCTAAACTCGTTTTCGTCATGAAGATTTGTTGGAGAAAGATACATTCAATGAAATGATTGTTGCTTATGAAATTCCCTTTCATATGATATCAAAATCATTGGCATTGCATATAAAAATGATCAGGTTATTTATTTTACTTCCCTGAATTTGTTTCACAAACACAGAGGCATTTTGTACACACGTGTATGGCGTTCCATAGCACAAATGGCCATTGAAAGTATTGACTTGTATTATGTCTGATTTCTGTAATAGCAACATGTAGGTTGGGCTATACCATTAGAAAGATAAGGAATCAGTCTTTCCAACCATAATAGCATGGGTATGGACTGCGAAGAAGGGAAAAAATACAGCTGTTTTAAAAGTGTGTGAATTGTGTAACCGGCAGAAAGGAAAACAAGATCTTTCTTTTCATGCTGTGCTAGTGTGAAATAATAATAATGCATTTATAGGCGCCATCTACATGTAATTTCCTAATCCGAGGTGCATGTTCATGTACATGTAATATGCAGATTTGTACAAAAAAGTCTTCAGCCTTGTCTTGAAAGTGTTGATAGAGTGGCAACAGTGAATGTCTAGTGCCAGAGTGTTCTATAGTTTTGGTGCTGCAGCTGAAAAAGCCCTCACCAAATTATGTGAGTGTTTTGGGTATTGTGAAAAAATTTGTCTGATGGACGGAGGTGTATACATGTAGTTGGAGGAGACTGCTGATGTAAGAAATTGCCTGGTTATTGAATACTTAAATTATCTGTTGAAATTTCTAATTTGAAAGTAATCAGATTGACATTCTTTCTTAACGTGGGATATTCCATACATGCATGGTTTGATTAAATGTTATGCCAAGATTTTGAGCAGTTGGTAAAGCTTGAATAACAGGTGTGCCAATTTGAATTGGATTGTTTTGAATTTTGTTTGTGGTTGTGCTTTGATGCAAGGTGAACTCCGTTTTGCTATCATTAGGTGTTCAGCGCCGCACGAACACCTATTGTTTTTACTATTTTATTTATTTTTTTACTTCTTCTCAGTGGCGCTTGTCCGGTAACAAAGGCATCCTTGCTAAGCATATACAGCCTTCAAACTTAACACATAAACAGAACATATCAAGCAGACGAAACCGTTTTCTGTGACGTCATGATTACGTCATCAGGTGTCGAATGCAGCTAAATCAAATTTTAATATTTCAAAAATCATATCTCATGAACCACAAAGATATTTTCACAATCTTTGCATCATATGAAAGATCTTGAATTATGTAATTTTTCGTTTTAGGCGTGATCAATCTGACCTTTCCTTCGGTCAAAACCGGAAGTTGACAATTCAAAATTTCAAGAAATCATATCTCATGAACCATAGAAGATATTTCACAATCTTTTATCATCTTAAAGATCTTGAGCTATGTCACATTTCGTTTTCAGGCGTGACTAATCTGACCTTTCCTTCCGGTCGAAACCGGAAGGTTAAGTGAAATCAGCTTTCAATATGCTGAATTACTATTCCCTGTATGCAATTAGCCATATCGTGTGCACAGAATACGTACACACAGCAATATCACGGAGTTTAATATTGGCCTACAACGTAAAGGCCTTGTCACCTGAGGGGCAATTTTCGGGCAATTTTCAGGCAATAAAAGTTGCTGGCAATAAGATTTCTCGGAGATTGCCCTGTGGCATTCATCAATCCAGTGGCAATGAGTAGACTAACTTTCTACTTTGAGGCAATCTGTCGAAACAATCTCCAATCACATTGCGTATCAGTGATCACGTGACATTTTATCACAAGCAAAACATTTTCAGCGATGACCCATTTAATTCTCGTTTACATGAAAAAATACTGAGAATTTTGTGTTCTTTTTAACTCCAAAGCAAAATACAAGAAAATAAATGGGTTACCGAGAAGAGGAAAATATAATTGCATTATTAAGAGGTAAGTAGTAGACATTATTTAGAGGTTTGTTGGCCTAGAATGTGCGTTGTAAAGTAGGCCTATCGTGAACATAATTATTGCATACACACTCCAATGGAGGTTAAATGGCAGACGAAACTGTTGTACTGCACCTATTCGTAAAAACTATATTGAGTCTACTCTTTCCCTGTTTTGCAGTGTACCTACATGATTTTAAGTTTTGCATTTTAACTAAGGATAATGACTGAGCATGGATAGATGCTATATATTGTCCAGAGAAAAGTTTAAAAACTGTGCCATGCAGTCAAAGTCAAAAAGAAACATCGTTGGAAAAACTTCATTGTAACTACGCCTACATAACAGTACATGTATGCAAATCCATGTAAATATATACATGTTAGGTGTGTTGTCTCTTCTGCAATTCTGCATGTTCTTGTGTCAATAAAATATATCCTAACTCAACCTAAAGAGATACTTTTACTTGATTAGTCTGCTAGTAGTAGCCAAAAAATTGTCATATTTTTTCTGAGCTAGGTTACATTTGTTGTTTTGTTATTATTAAGCATAAAAAGTATGTCCCTCAGCTATGCTTTAAAGAAAGGTCAGGTCTTATAACATAAAAAAAGATGAAGAGCCTGCATAAAAAAAGAAAACTAATAAATGAAGAAAAAGCTGCAAAGGGATGAGTTAATATGAGTTTTAATTGGAAAATAAACATGCAGGTGTGTTGGTAGACAACATGTGTACACCAAAATTCAGGATGGAAAAATGCAAATGCGATGGGGGTGATGAAGGTTGTTTTTGCAATTATAGAGGGCATTCTCTTACCGGAGTAATACATGTTGGCCTTTCCCCATTCAGAATTTATTTTTCATAGAATCATTTGAACATTTCTTTATATTTTGTATTTTAGCTCTCCAGTATGCCGAGTAATTGGAACTAGATGCAATGGCTGGCATCAGTGAGAATCAGTTCAACAGCCTAAGCATCTAAAACACAAGCCCAAGGTAACCAATAAATCTATGGTACAATTATTGTAAATGTGTGTGTGTGTGTGTGTGTGGATGATTGCATTCCTCCTGACTGCCCTATGATCCACTCACATGACCCCACCAACCTACATTGAAGATTGTGATTTTAAGCAATTCTTTTAAACTTTATCCACAATGTTGTATTCTTTCCCAGTGAAAACAGGTCAACTCGTGTGCGTGCCAACTTACTTTTACCAACTCATACTCATTTTGGTCAGCTCGACCGTAAAAATATTTATTACTGAATATTTACTAGCATGTGTATGGGTTGACATCCGATTGAGTGCGAGTTGCTAGAGTACAAGTTAATTTAGCTACACTATAGTGTCTGTAAGTTCCTCATAATACTAGTAGTGCTTATGTCTTGTGTGGTGATGGCTGCATTGCAGTTTACTTGATACTAACATAATTTTCTCACTAAAGTAGACCAGAAACAAATATCAGCACCTTTATTGAGATAATAAATAGTCACATCATGGAGGAAGGAAGGCGTCATGTAACTTTCTATTCCATTGTAAAACCCTAACTTAAAGGCATTGTTCTGAAGGATAATTTTTCTGAAGTTACATCAATCCATCATCCTGATAATAACATGGTGCATTCTAAGTTATGTGTGTTTGTTAGCATGACCCATTATTCTTCGTCCCTCTTTTGAAAACATTTAATATTGTTTTACATGATTCGTTTATATTTCAGATCAACGGTATCCATTTGTGCTACTGCTACAAGGTGTGTCAGAAGTCTGTGTAACTTTGTGATCAATGGCCAGCATTTGAAGTTTATCCATTCATCAAAGAGTTAATGTATGATTCAAATTAATTTATATGGACTTATCCTATCTGTGGCAGTCTTTACCCTCAAGGAATTGTTTTTCAGGACCTCAAGACACATCTAGGTCTTTCTAGGAATTTCTTTAACATGTTAGAACAAAAATAGTACTGAGGAATTCTTATTATTTTTGACTGGACCCAAACATCCTCACAAATGTAGTTATTAAGCAATATCTGTTGGTGATCTAGTAAAATGTATATTACTGACAGTGAATCCTAGCGGTTTGGCCATATAAACATGATAAACATACCCCCAATCTTCATTGCATGGGCGTGTCAGCCTTGGAATACCTTTAGCCAGATCACCCAATCAAAGCACTAGTATAAGGCCCCCTTATACTTGTATTGCTGTTGCCCCTCCTTCCCTAGTTCTTGGATTCTATAGTGCTGCAATGATAGACCAAGAATTTTAGAAAACAAATGTGTTGGTTCATCACCAGTGGCAGTACATGCCATCACCAGAACTTGGGGAGGGGCAGGGGGCGAACAGGCATTTTATTCAAAATTACCGATTCAATGACAACCCTGAATGTCACCCATTCTGAACTCACTAAATCGTACATACAGGTGTACATTTATTTTAAATGCAGATTGTTTCTGTTTTCTTGTCAACAAAGGATCATGGTTGGGTTCATTTACACTGAAGTCATTTCACTTGTTGCATGTGTAAGACCATGTACACTCATTTCTAGATTGGTTACAAGTAGGTTAAACAGGTCAACAAAGTGGTTTCAATTGATTGTGGGGAGGGAAATGTGGAACTACAAAAGTCAAGTCATGAAACCCAACAGACAGTTAAAATAAATATGTATTTCATTGTTTTATTAGCAATTTACAAGCACCCATACAACTCTTTGATTATTTCAGTGTCTAAAAATGTATGTACAAAATGGCATCTGATCTTTAGGTTGTAATTCTGTAGTATGGATGCAGCTACAGACATTTTGCCAATCATGTATACAACCTTGAAAATGTACAATGTAGAATTTGTTTTCAAATTTTATAAATTATTTTTTAATTATTTGCAGATTAGGTGAAAACAAAGACAATTTATAAGCATGTCACAATAAGGAGATGCTTGATTACACTGTCACTATCATTGTCAATTTATCATTATATTTTTATTATAAACTTAACCTGAAAGTGAAGTATATTATAAATAAAGATCACTCTCAGTATAAAAACATGCAGTCTATCAATTAAATTAATTTTTGTACAAGACTTAATACCAAGACATAAATACCAATGTTGGCTTTAAATCTAGAATTGAAAGGTTTTCCATAAAAAATGAAAAGGGCAAGCAATTATCAAATTTGATCCAGTGGATATAATTACATTTAATTTTGTTTGAATTGGGAATTATTTACTTTTGCGGGGGCAGGTGAAGATGGAAAGCTACGGATGCAAGCTTTCTTCCAACTTTATCATGTAGTAGTTATCACGCTTGTTTTCTAATGAAAGGCTAATTAGCTGATATCCATACAAGCAACCCCAGCTCCCCAAACAATTAACCCACACTTCCTGCTCTTTGAATTTGCAGCCAAGTTTAATCCAGTTACTATACATGTAGTCCTTCTACGCTAAATCAACTTTGTGACTTTATGCCCATAATAATGCTGAATAGGTTGATCTGGCTGCCTACAACCCTGGCAAACTATTTTCATATGAGTGGTTTTAATGTTGATTTATCATCTAGCATGGTTTTGAAAAGTATGTGTGGTCTAGTGTCAATATTTAAAATAAAAACAGTGTTCAAGTCACATTTCTTCTTAATTTCTAATTTAATAGCTTGTAATTCTTGTGAAATTACTTATAAATGCTTTGCCAATGGTCCAATTAGTGGCACACGAGTAACGATTTCGTTACAAATTTTAAGGTCATATCTCATAGCTTTAATTTGATGTATAAGTTGACCGATTGTTATTTTTTCATAATCATGAGGTCATATATGACCTTCAAACCACCTAATCTGACCTTTACTTCCTGTCCAAACAGGAGGTTCAAATTCAACACATTCTAACGCAAAATTGATATGTCTTTTGAATATGAAATTGATAGTTATTATAAAAGATGACAAACCCTTGCACAATATAATATTTACATCATCGTTGAAAATTTGATTGAACCGAAAGTAGACTCGAACACCGTGTGTTTGTTCTAACAAACACTTAAGCTCTAGTTAAACTTTAATTTGTTCAGTGTCGCCATGATTTTATTTCTGTGATATATACAATACATGTACAGTGTATATACTAACCTTATGCATCTTTGTACTGGTATCACACCCCAACTATGTATAATTGGGACAGGCCCAACTGTACTTTTGTATTGTTGCGGCCCAACACTATAACCCGTTCTATGGCCAATGTGCTGAACATCAGTCTATTGGCCCTAGAATGGATCTAACTATTACTATAGTTGGGAGGTACATGTAACACTATGAATTATAAACCCTTGTGTATTCTTCTGATTATTTTAATTAAAAATTTTTGAGGACAAAGTCATCTACAAAAATATGAACCCATTTAAGTACATGTAATAACCAATGTTTCTGTTTGGTTTCAGGTATGAATTAATGGAGAATAAAAATTTCTTTCAAAACACCAGCACCATGAGCACATTATATACATGATATACACATATTACATATAAGACATATTTAAGACAGCTCCCATGAACTAAATTAATGAAAAATAATGTTTTCTTGTTGTTTGTTGACTAGAACGTGTGTGGATCGCAGTTTGTGTCGAAGAATATTCTCATTGCACTTCAAAAACATGTGGATTGATGATTGCCAGCTTTTGTGTCAAAACTACTTATGGTCTGTGAAGCCAAATCTTTAAATTATTGTATAAATCTCTTGTATAAATATTTTGCAATGATTATTGTGAATTTATACAAGTTAGTATACAAACCAAATGGCGTCCATAAACTACAAACTTGTTCGGTGCAAATAGCCATTTAAAAAGGAATAGTACGTGTAAAGAGTAATGCTAACCTCATCTCAATTTATATCAAACTCAGCACTTATGCAGGTTGTATGGTTGTGCTTTTCACGGATATGTTCAGCAAAAAAAAAAAGTTGCTCGCACATACACTGCAAAGTTACATTGTACTTTCCAATTATTTAGTTTCATGAATTGATACCGTTTAAATCAATTGCTTAAACAATAATAGATTTTCACAGGTCTCGATTTTTCAAGAGACCTCATTGATCCGAAGGAACCAAGAAGAGACCTATGGATGTCTATTATCAACAAAAATCCTATTATCTGGAGGCCTACATGCATGTACATACAACACTGCTAATGCTAAGGCTATATATGTACATCTGCTGGATGGTTAACTTACATGTATAAGAAATTACAAGTTTGGTGTTGCAGTGTGTTTCAGAGAAGAATTCCCTTGTCAAATGTTGAATCTCAAAGTGTGATCACTGAATTCCGGCATTGTTTTCCAGAACACAGATAGTGGTCATCATAAGATTGATGTTGGTAGTTTTGGTACTATAGTGACTTACCCCCAAACTGTAAAAGGATTTATGAGGGTTTAGAAAATCCAAGCGAAAAAAATCACATGCTGTTATGTTATGCCAAATGGTTGTAAAATAACCAAGTAAACATTAAGTCATTATTCACTTTTTCTATATAAATAATATACTCATTTGAGGGTCCATAAGCTCTTTTAACCAGATTCGCGTCCAGGCCGTGTATTACACGCAATTTTTTTACAGGACAGCCCGGATCGGAGAGCGTCTAAACACGCCACAGGATTCTCGGGAATATTTGTATACATGTAGATTCCCGGTCGACGATGGCAACCTTGAGCCATATAGCATACGCAGTGGAAGACGCGGTCTCCCCGGTCACGCTCTGGTGAGCACCATTGGTCAATGTTTGTGCGGTAAAATAAACCCGCCACGGGGTTCAGGAAAAACTTTTTATTCAGTGCGAACTGGTTGAAGAATCAATACAAATCGCAAAGCATTAATAATATATTTAGTTTCCACAGACAATAGCTACATTGTACTTGTAACATACATGTATAGAACAAAAAAAAAGTCGCAGCAGATGTTCATGAAAAAAATATGAAGTCATGTTAATCCCACGAATATTTGTACATATATATATACATGTACCCTCGTAAAATCAGGTGCCTTAAAATTTTGTCCATCACTCATGAGTACCTAACCTTCCTTTTTTCAGTAAAATCATAGTTCCTGTATGATTTGTCTTGTAACAAGCATGTAACTTAGAATAAGTTTAGCCGCAACTATTAATACCCACCATAATTGTGGAAGTTTTCTGAGAAATGCTGAGCAAATTAAAATACAATGTACGATACATGTTTGCACTGTAAAGCCATGCTTCTCACGATTATTTTGGGAAGTGTGTCATTTTAAAAACATTTTGAATCGGAATACTAGTTTTTAGATTAACTCAGTGACTACCATAATATCACCACTTGATAAGGTCATACTGTTGCTGCTGCATAAATGAGCCATTAATTTTCAGTCACTGTATTAATCTTAAACTAGGACATTGATTCTATGCCCTGTCGAAAGTCTGCTCTGATCTGTGACAATACTGCGCCTTTAACACTGCTTTTGCATGCACAGGATGTTGTTCAACAACAAATCCCTTTCTACACAAGGGTTTGGACTATGTTCCATGAGAAAAACTTCTGCTTGCACTTCAACATTTTTGTAGTACATTTATGTGAGGCCCAGGAATCACCACAGATAAAATCTCAATGTTTGAGAAAAGAATTCTCAAACATTTTGTAATCCTTTCACCACAAAGTTCATTTTGCGACATTGAGAAAATCGCTCAAATAATGTTGGATTTTTTGAATGGTGCTTTTAAGAAAGACTATCTTGTCTCCAAAGACTTCAAAACTGATGTGACAGGAAGCCAAAACACACCCACATCTCTCCTCTGCTCAAACAATTACACTAACTTCCAAGTCATCCAATATATATTCAGTTCTGCACATTGGTTCTACACAAGTCACTGAAACACCCTGCACCAAGTCATCTCTTACTCTTCCTCATAATCAACGACTGTTCCATACTCCCTTCGTCCACAAATCACATAAACATGCTGGTGACCAGGGCATAGCCTACCCATCCCTATCAGAAATTCAAACAGTGTTTTGTCCTTCAAAAAGGCTCTCTAGATTATATCTTTCTCCCAACTCATTTAACTGAGTTGTCCCTCTTTCTTTTGTTGTTCTTTCTTTTCTTCCTGTCTTTTGTTATAAGTGCTTGCTTTTTATCCTTTGGCATATATATATATATAAATGAATTTATATATCTCTTTTGACAGGCTTCTCAGATTCCCTGTCCAAGATAACTCAAGAAATGTGCAACCTGGAAGTTTGTGAGTTCACTTGTCAAAAAGACATATGTAAAGGGCTACATGTAAGAGATATTTCATCTAAAGTACATGTACTTGTAAGAATTATCAGTGAATCAGTGAAAAATCCAAGAATATAGAAATCAATAGACATTTTTTCACTTAAATGTTTGACAATTTGAACTGATATTTGAATACCAACTAAACATATAGTGAGGATGCAGTACGGAGATACACGACCACCTCAATTCAAGGTGATTTCTGTTGGGAGGGAGTGGGGAGTAGGCCAAAACATCAACTGTTCCAAAGATTCCGATCACGGGACATTCCCTCATCACCCAAATCCCAGCACTGATGCTTGATTGTTATCCAGCTTTGATAGACAATGATTTGCAGTTGGGCCAAATAGTCATGCTGTTCGGTGCCAGGTTTTGCATGTGTACATGCATGTTATTTTAGCCTGTAGTTGTTTTCCCTTAATAGTCCCTTAATTATACCCTTCAGGTATTCTGCTAGTACTTGATCTACTAAATCCTTAACCCTAACAATAGCAAAAGATTGAAGCCTGTTGATAATTTGAGCATTGTGCAACACTGTCCCCTGGATGATGACACTGTAATGCTCTTTTAACCATCCTAGTGCTATAGCTGTACTTTGGTGGCGAAGTTGCTATAAGAGAAATCAAAATCAAAGTCAACTGCCTGTTGTGACCTGTTGACCCATGTGCACAGGGGCATTTTGACTTTACTGTCATTTATGATTTTGACAACCTAAACAATACCAGACAATGCTTTTACTAGTCTAAAAAACGGTCGACTCATTTTGACCTGAAAATGTACTTACTACACCTAAGGTTGACAGTGTTTGACTTTTTACTACATAGTAGGTACATGCTACACGATGCCTTTTTATAACCTGTAGCAACGAATATATATCAACATTTTGACTGATTTTGACCTTGGAGTAGGGG
>CM055818.1:21223458-21251912 GCA_029582265.1 Zoroaster sp. YZ-2022 | reverse complement strand
TCCAATTGCCACAATCTGTTGGGTCACCTTTCTTTGGTATTTTAACAATAAGCCCTGCTTCCATGTCCTTGGCACTACTTCATAATCCCATATTGTTTTGAAAAGATTATCAAGCCATTCAACTGTTGTATTTATGTCCACTTTTAACAACTCTGCTGTGATTTCATCTTTTCCTCCAGATTTCCATTCTTTAACCTCTTTACTGCTGCACTAATTTCTGCTTTTGAATGTAGCCTATATTGATATCATCAATAACAGGGTCATTTGTCACTTCTGTTATCGGGTTAACAGGTATTGGTCGGTTTAGAATATCTTCGAAATGTTCGCGCCACCTTTCTTTCCTTGCAGACTCCTCTATTAAGAGATTACCAGATTTGTCTTTAACGGCATTAATTGTTTTGCGTTTATCGTTGCTAATTGTCTTAGTTATTTCATATAATTCTTTCATTCTCCCATTGCCTGCTGCTTTCTCAGCCTCTGTTGCGAGATCATCTGTCCACTTTCTCTTGTCCTTCCTCATACTTTTCTTAACTTCCTTATCTATATGTCTGTAGTTTTCTTTAAGATTTTGTTTGATTCTATTTGATTTTGTCTGTTCGATATTGATCTTCAATTTTTTCCTCTCCTCGACCAAGCTCCATGACTCCTTGCTGATCCATGGTTTTTTCCCCTTCTGTTTGTACCCAAGTACTTCTTTTGCAGTTTCCTTGTAAGCATCCTCGAATTTTTGCCATTTCTTTTCCACAATATCCTCTGATACCTCATAATCTTGGAGCACATCGTACCTGTTCTTTAGTTTGATTGTGAATTGAGTTCCAATGTCTGGTTTTTTGAGCTTTGTTGTGTCAAATTTCCTTCTGTTTGCCTTAATTTGTTGTTTCCTTTTTAGCTTCAACTTAATTTTGGTGCGTACTAGTTGATGATCGCTGGCTATATCGCCTCCTCTCATAACACGAGTATCCATTATGGATGTCCTATGCTGTCTGCTCACTAACACATGATCAATTTGGTTCTTTGCTCGTCCTCCTGGAGAAACCCATGTTTGCTTATGGATTTGTCGATGTGGGAAGATGGTACCTGTAATTACCAGGTTATTAAGGCCACAAAAATCAACAAGTCTTTCTCCATTTTCATTTCTCACTCCAAGTCCATGTTTGCCCATGATGTTTTCGTATCCATCATTGCCCTCTCCAACTTTTGCATTGAGATCCCCCATTACAATAAGCAGGTCATGTTTATGTACTAATTCTATGACGGATTGTAGTTGTTCATAGAAGTTATCTTTATCTTCATCGTTAGCTTCGTTAGTGGGTGCATATACTTGAATAACTGTAAGTTTTATATATTTAGAGAAAAATCTGGCATAAATTAATCTATCATTAATTGGTTTCCATTCTAATAAAGCCTGATCTGCTAACTTGGATAGCATTATTGCAACTCCGTGATGATGTAGGTTATCCTCTCTACCTGAAAATATTACACTCTGTCCGGTGCTCAACTTGACTTTTCCAAACCCTGTCCATCTGCATTCACTAATGCCCAAAATATCGATTTTGTATTTATCCATCTCCTTGGCAAGTTGAGCTGATTTCCCAATGGTGTAAAGTGTTCTTACATTCCAACATCCTATATTTAAGTTTTCACAAGAATTACAAGCTATTAATGTAAGGAATTCAATTGTGTTTTTTGTTTTCTAATAGGTCATTTAGTTCCTGAGATATTGGCTGTTGAACTTGTTGTGAGATTTAAGCAATACGTTAGAAATTAACAAGTGTGACTTGGAAGACTATGTTTTTATTTTAAATTTGATGTTTTGTGGTTAGAATATAAAAATAAAAATAAATAAAAGACAAGAGTTACCTCAGGACGTATGAGTTTTCATAATATATAATAAAAATAACATATAATGTGCTATACTGAATACATTAACTTCTGCTTCAGTCATCCAATATAATTTTAAATTCTTCCAACCGTAAGTTCCGGTTCAATCATGTGAAGTCATACACAAAAATCTTTCCTCATAATATGGGTGTCAATTGTGCCAAATTTGGTAAAATTCTAATTTTTTCTGAAGATAGCAAAAATATACATTTACAGAATAGTGATTCAGAATATTTCTTCACTTAAACCTTTCTGGTTTCGAAAGAAAGGAGAGGTCAGATTAGGGTCATGTCTGCGAACGAAATGTGGCATAGTTCAAGGTGATAATGATAATGAAACATATTATTTGGTTATTACATGAATTAAAATTAAACAAAATTCACTGAGCATTTAGAAATTTGCTAACTGGCTAACCAAAACCAATATTTAAAAGTAAACACCCAACAATTTTGGAAAAAAATTACCAATCATTTTGTTTGTCTAGACTCTTTTTTGCCACATTGTTTATTAAACAATCATTGTGGGACATTTATTGATGCTTTTCGTTTAAAAATTCTACACATTATTCCATTTGCAAAAGTAAATTTAATTAAGTTGATAAAATAATAAAAAGAAAAGAAATAAAATGCATAAGTTAAAATTTAATTGATTTTGTATTTAAATTAACTCAGTGCCTAAAAACCTTTTGTCAAGGGAGCATTGGCAAACTGTTACCCTGAAATTGATTGCACATAAACTAAAAAAAAGAAGAAATAAAATAATGTATCATCACAGCTTGATCATTACACATTTTTCCCCCCGAGGTGAGGTGTGTGCAGGTCTTGTACAATACAATGACAAATTCGATCAAGTGTTATAATATTTAAATGTTTGGTTCAGTTTTTTAAAACAATACTTATAGGGAAGATACAGCACAATGTAATTTGAAGGATAACTGTAAAATAAAAAGAAACAAACAATACTGAAATGATTTTCTGATTGTTACATGTATATGTATTTATTTGTCATTAACTGTTGAAAATACATTTTCATAAAGTCATTTTAAAGTTATTGTTTAAAGGTGGCAATATCTTCACGATCAACAGGGCATGGAATCAGAGTTCAAGTTCTAGTTTAACTCAGTGACTGAAAATAATACTCACATGAGCATGATAAGTTCATATTCGCGTTCCTGCTGCATAAATGAGGCAGTAATTTTCAGTCACTATGTTCGTCTTAAACTAGGACACCAATTCCATGCCCTGTTTGTAGAAAGTCTGCTCTGATCGTGACGATACTGTCTGTTTAATCAATTGTTTATGGGATTGATGGTCAGTACTATCCCAATGCGAGCATACAAATAAATAGGAACTTTAATTGGGTGATCTGGCAAAAGGTATTCCAAGGCTGAAACACCCATGCAATGAAGATTGGGGGTGTGTTTACTATGTTTATATGGCCCAACTGCCAGGGATTCACTGTCGGCAATATACATTTTACTAGATCACCTACAAAAACAATAGGTGTTCGCGCTGCGCGCTCGAACACCTAAAAATGGGTTACCGAGAAAGAGGAAAATATAATTGCATTATTAAGAGGTAAGTAGACATTATTTAGAGGTTTATTGGCCTAGAATGTGCGTTTGTAAAGTAGGCCTATCGTAGACATAATTATTGCATGCACAATCCAATGGAGGTTCGTGACGGACGAAACTGTTGTACTGCATCTATTTCGTAAAAACTATATTGAGTCTACCCTTTCCCTGTTTTTGCAGTGTACCTACGTGATTTTAAGTTTGCATTTTAACTAAGGATAATGACTGAGCATGGATAGATTCTATATATTGTCCAGAAAAAAGTTTAAAACTGTGCCATGCAGTCAAAGTCAAAAGAGCATCGTTGGAAAATACTTCATTGTGTAACTCGCCTACATAACATGTATGCAAATCCATGTAAATATATACATGTTCGTGTGTTGTCTCTTCTGCAATTCTGCATGTTCTTCGTGTCAATGAAATATATCCCTAACTCAACCTAAAGAGATGCTTTTACTTGATTAGTCTGCTAGTAGTAGCCACAAAATTGTCATAGGGGCATCCTGTTTTTTCTGAGTAAGGTTACATTTGTTGTTTTGTTATTATTAAGCATAAAAAGTATGTCCCTCTATGCTTTAAACAAAGGTGAAGTCTTATAACATAAAAAAAAGATGAAGAGCCTGCATAAACAAAAAGAAAACTAATAAATGAAGAAAAAGCTGCAGAGGGATGAGTTAATATGAGTTTTAATTGGAAAATAAACATGCAGGTGTGTTGGTGGACAACATGTGTACACCAAAATTCAGGATGGAAAATGCAAATGGGGTGGGGGTGATGAAGGTTGTTTTTGCAATTATAGAGGACATTCTCTTACTGGAGTAATACATGTTGGCCTTTCCTATTCAGAATTTATTTTTTCACAGAATCATTTGAACATTTCTTTCTATTTTGTATTTTAGCTCTCCAGTATGCTGAGTAATTGGAATTAGATGCAATGGCTGGCATCAGTGAGAATCAGTTCAACAGCCTAGAAAGCATCTAAAACACAAGCCCCAAGGTAACCAATAAATCTGTGGTACAATTATTGTAAATGTGTGTGTGTGTGGGTGAACGTACACACCATTCGTTGTGGGGTCCAAAACACAATAGAACAATTGGACCCCACAAGGTAACTATAGAAAATCTTGTACCCCACAGGAGAATTATAAGGAAAAGGGATAATAGAACGAACAAAGGAATACCCCACAAATCAATGTGCGTGAGGGTGTGTGTGTGTGTGTGTGTGTGTGGATGATGTAATTCCTCCTGACTGCCCTATGATCCACTCACATGACCCCAACAACCTACATTGAAGATTGTGATTTTTATTTTCAAAAAGCAATTCTTTTTAAACTTTATCCACAATGTTGTATTCTTTCCCAGTGAAAACAGGTCAACTCGTATGCGTGCCAACTCGTACTTTTACCAACTCATACTCATTTTGGTCAACTCGACCCGTAAAAATATTTATTACTGAATATTTACTAGCATGTGTATGGGTTGACATCCGGTGGAGTACGAGTTGGTAGAAGTACAAGTTAATTTAGCTACACTATAGTGTCTGTAAGTTCCTCATAATACTAGTAGTGCTTATGTCTTGTGTGGTGATGGCTGCATTGCAGTTTACTTGATACTAGCACTTAATTTTCTCACAAAAGTAGACCAGAAACAAATATCAGCACCTTTATTGAGATAATGAAATAGTCACATCATGGAGGAAGGAAGGCGTCACATGTAACTTTCTATTCCATTGTAAAACCTATTAAACTTAAAGGCATTGTTCTGAAGGGATCATTTTTCTAAAGTTGCATAATTTTTCTGAAGTTACATCAATCCATCATCCTGATAATAACATATGAGGGCAGTCTAAGTTATGTGTGTTTTGTTAGCATGACCCATTATTCTTCGTCCCTCTTTTGAAAACATTTAATATTGTTTTTACATGATTCGTTTATATTTCAGATCAACGGTATCCATTTCTGCTACTGCTACAAGGTGTGTCAGAGTCTGTGTAACTTTGTGATCCAATGGCCAGCATTTGAAGTTTATCCATTCATCAAAGGAGTTAATGTATGATTCAAATTATTTTATATGGACTTATCCTATCTGTGGCAGTCTTTACCCTCAAGCCAAATGTGTTTTCAGGACCTCAAGACACATCTAGGTCTTTCTAGGAATTTCTTTAACATGTTAGAACAAAAATAGTACTGAGGAATTCTTATTATTTTTTTGACTGGACCCAAACATCCTCACAAATGTAGTTATTAAGCAATATCTGTTGGTGATCTAGTAAAATGTATATTGCCGACAGTGAATCCCTGGCAGTTGCGCCATATAAACATAGTAAACATACCACCCAATCTTCATTGCATGGGTGTGTCAGCCTTGGAATACCTTTTGGCAGATCACCCAATTAAAGCACTAGTATAAGGGGCCCCTTTATACTTGTATTGCTTGTTTGCCCCTCCCCTTCCCTAGTTCTTGGATTCTACAGGGTGTATCAAAAAAAATGTCCCACTATGAAAAATTGCCTTGAAATTTATATTCTATAATTTGTTGAAAAATCTTTTACATAGGTTGATAGACAATGGTTCAGTGCTTTTTTTGTGCAATTGCACATACTCATCATGTCACGCATGGTTGAGCACAGGCTAATTACGTAAATTGCGACACATCTGTTTTGCGCGAAAAAGTGCTGGGTTGAAAACAGGATCTGAGACCATGACAAGCAACGTTAGGTATGCCCTTTGTTTATCACAAATTGCCATTACTTTTGAATTAACCCTTTCACACTTTCAGTCCTCAACTTGTCCACCATTTCTTTCCTGGCAGATTTGGGCCCTCCTCAGCATATCGTACACTGCACGCCGGATCAAAGCTCTGTCCCTTCTGAGAACATTGACTTCTGCCGTTATGCGTTCCTCAATGTCATCCAGGTCCCTAGGTGGAGTAACGTACACTTTTGACTTAAGATGACCCCACAAGAAAAAGTCAAGAGGGCTGAAGTCCGGTAACCTCGGGGGCCATTCCACGTCACGGTGTAGGGCAATCACTCGTTCTCCGAACAGTTCTGTACGGCGGTCTGTTACAGTCCTCCGTCTGTGGGGTGGGGCACCATCCTGTGCCCACCACGCTCTCTGAAATCGGCCATTTCTGTTGCGACGACAACGGGGCAGTTGGTCAATGACAGGAACAATGTTCTCGTTAAGCATCTGCAGATAATGCTCACCGTTAATGTTATGGCGGAAGAAAAAAGGGCCGATAATTGAGCCATTGCCTCCCAAACCTATCCACACATTCAGCTTGTGTCTGTCGTCACGACGTTGATACTGGAAATCAAGGGGAGCGTGTCCACGAGGGCAGTACTCTCGGATATTGTGAGTGTTAACTGATGCATTGAGGGCAAAGCCTGATTCATCCCCGATGATAAGATTGTCCAAGAATCGTGGGGGTTGTGCAAGGAGCCATCTGCAGAAGCGCAGTCGTCGCTGTTGATCCCCAGGTAGAAGTTCGTGACGCTTAATCATCTGATAGGATGAAAGTGAAGGTCAACACGAGTTATCCTGTTGAAAGTGGCTGATGGCATCCCAAGACCATTGCGTCGGCTGCTGATTGTCTGAGCTCTTCCTTCTCCTGCCTGTTGCTGCTCAACGAGACGATTTCGGACAGCTTCGATATTCGCGACAGATCTGCCAGTTCGTCGACGTCCAGATCTTCTCTTATTCAGATTATGACTTGTTCCCGTCGTTCGGTACTTCTGTGCGTTTCTGGAAACTGTTTTCCTCGATGGGCATCGCACATTTGGGAATTCCCGACGGAAACTCCGGAGGACTACCCCAACACTGTTGGTACGATGGTATTCTGTTACCATGAAAGATCGCTGTTCAGGGGTGTACTGTGGCCTAACCATCCTTGGGAGTTTGCTTTCAATGCAGAAGTGAGAACTGTGCACCCAGGGCCCTAAATTTATCCCATTTGCTTGTAATCCATTATGTAATTAATGATGTAACAACTGAACACAGGTCCGTTCATTTCAGTTGAACTGAAATGTGTCAAGGGATGTGCCTGAGTTTAAGAAAGTGCAAACACCTGGTGTTGCACCATTCTGAGGACATCCATTCATTGTTTACATAACATGACATAAGAGAACTGAGTGCACTTTCCCTGTCATCTTGGCACGTCTCCCAACCTCAATGACTTGGATTAACCCTTAGAAGGCAGATAACAGGCAAGTAGCAAGTAAATGCTTACGACAGCAAAGAAATGGTAGCCACCTGGAGAGCAAAGGGTTAAGGCAATTTCCTGGAACATTTTGAGGACAAGGGCATACCTAACGTTGCTTCTCATGGTCTCAGATCCTGTTTTCATCCCAGCACTTTTCGCGCAAACAGATGTATCGCAATTTACGTAATTAGCCTGTGCTCAATCATGCGTGACATGATGAGTATGTACCAGTGCACAAAAAAGCACTGAACCATTGTCTATCAACCTATGTAAAAGATTTTTCAAAAAATTATAGAATATAAATTTCAGGGCAATTTTTCATAGTGGAATTTTTTTTTGATACACCCTGTATAGTGCTGCTGCAATGATAGACCAAAGAATTTTAGAAAACAAATCTGTTGGTTCATCACCAGTGGCAGTACATGCCATCACCAAGAACTTGGGGGAGGGGCAGGCATTTTATTCCAAAATTACCGATTCAATGACAACCCTGAATGTCACCCATTCTGAACTCACTAAATCGTACATACAGAGTGTACATTTATTTTAAATGCAGATTGTTTCTGTTTTCTTGTCAACAAAGGATCATGGTTGGGTTAATTTACACTGAAGTCATTTCACTTGTTGCATGTGTAAGACCATGTACACTCATTTCTAGATTGGTTACAAGTAGGTTAAACAGGTCAACAAAGTGGTTTCAATTGATTGTGGGGAGGGAAATGTGGAACCACAAAAGTCAAGTCATGAAACCCAACAGACAGTTAAAATAAATATGTTTTTCATTGTTTTATTAGCAATTTACAAGCACCCATACAACTCTTTGATTATTTCAGTGTCTAAAAATTTATGTACAAAATGGCATCTGATCTTTAGGTTGTAATTCTGTAGTATGGATGCAGCTACAGACATTTGTACAACCTTGAAAATGTAAAAATCAATGTAGAATTTGTTTTCAAATTTTATGAATTATTTTTTAATTATTTGCAGATTAGGTGAAAACAAAGACAATTTATAAGCATGTCACAATAAGGAGATGCTTGATTACAGTGTCACTATCATTGTCAATTTATCATTATATTTTTGTTATAAACTTCACCTGAAAGTGAAGTATATTATAAAAAAAGATCACTCTCAGTATAAATACATGCAGTCCATCAATTAAATAAATTTTTGTACAAGACTTAATACCAAGACATAAATACCAATGTTGGCTTCATTTAAATCTAGAATTGAAAGGTTTCTCCATAAAACAATGAAAAGGGCAAGCAATTATCAAATTTGATCCAGTGGATATAATTACATTTAATTTTGTTTGAATTGGGAATTATTTACTTTTTGCGGGGGGCAGGGGAAGATGGAAAGCACGGATGCAAGCTTTCTTCCAACTTTATCATGTAGTAGTTATAAGCTTGTTTTCTAATGAAAGGCTAATTAGCTGATATCCATACAAGCAACCCCCAGCTCCCCCAAACAATTTAACCCACACTTCCTGCTCTTTGAATTTGTAGCCAAGTTTAATCCAGTTACTATACATGTAGTCCCCTTCTACGCTAAATCAACTTTGTGACATAGTAATGCTGAATAGGTTGATCTGGCTGCCTACAACCCTGGCAAACTATTTTCATATGAGTGATTTTTAATGTTGATTTATCATCTAGCATGGTTTTTGAAAAGTATGTGTTGGGCTAGTGTCAATATTTAAAATAAAAAACAGTGTTCCAAGTCACACTTGTTAATTTCTAATTTATTGCTTAAATCTCACAACTTTTTCAAGTTCAACAGCCAATATCTCAAGAACTAAATGACATATTAGAAAACAAAAAACACAATTGAAGTCCTCACATTAATAGCTTCTAATTCTTGTGAAATGACTTATCATAAATGCTTTGCCAATGGTCCAATTAGTGGCACACGAAGTAACGATTTTACAAATTTTAAAAGGTCATATCTCATTGCTTTAATTTGATGTATAAGTTGACAAATTTGTTATTTTTTCATAATCATGAGGTCATATATGACCTTCAAACCACCTAATCTGACCTTTACTTCCTGTCCAAACAGTAAGTTCAAATTCAACACATTCTAACGCAAAATTGATATGTCTTTTGAATATGAAATTGATAGTTATTATAAAAGATGACAAACCCTTGCACAATATAATATTTATATCATCGTTGAAAATTTGATTAAACCGGAAGTGGACTCGAACACCGTGTGTTTGTTCTAACAAACACTTAAGCTCTAGTATTTTCTTGTATTTTGCTTTGGAGTTAAAAAGAACGGCAAAATTCCTCAGTATTTTTTCATGTAAACGAGAATTAAATGGCCGCCGCTGAAAATGTTTTGCTTGTGATAAAATGTCACGTGATCACTGATACGCAATGTGATTGGAGATTGCCTCGACAGATTGCCTCAAAGTAGAAAGCCAGTCTACTCGACTCATTGCCACTGGATTGCATGAAATGCCACACATGGCAATCTCCGAGCAATCTCATTGCCAGCAACTTTTATTGCCTGAAAATTGCCCGAAAATTGCCCCGTGTGACAAGGCCTTCACGTTGTAAGCCTATATTAAACTCCGTATATTGCTGTGTGTACGTATTCTGTGCACGCGCGATATGGGCTATTCGTACATACAGGGAATAGTAATTCAGCATTTTGTTTCACTTGACCTTCCGGTTTCGACCGGAAGGAAAGGTCAGATTGGGGTCACGTCTGAAAACGAAATGTGACATAGTTCAAGATCTTTAAGATTTTAAAAAGATTGTGAAAATATCTTCTATGGTTCATGAGATATGATTTTTGAAATTTCAACTTCCGGTTTTGACCGGAAGGAAAGGTCAAATTGGGGTTACGTCGAAAAACGAAAGATCACATAATTCAAGATCTTTCAGACGATGCACATATTGTGAAAATATCTTTTGTGCTTCATGAGATATGATTTTTTGAAATATTAAACTTTGATTTAGCGTAATTCGACACCTGATGACGTAATCATGACGTCACAGAAAACGGTTTCGTCTGCTTGATATGTTCTGTTTATGTGTTAAGTTTGAAGGCTGTATGTGCTTAGCAAGGATGCCTTTGTTACCGGACAAGCGCCACTGAGAAGTAAAAAAATAAAAAAACAGTACAAAAACTAGACGGCAGTGTTTGTGATATTACAAACACATAGGTGTTCGAGTTTTGTCAGGGCAGTGATGATGACGTCAGAATGTTTTTTAAAGAAACTTTGTATTATTATTTTTTAATATTAAACTTTGAATTTACCTCTTGTGGTTGTTGAGATGTGTTTTTTTAATATTAAACTTTGACTTCCGGTGTGGACAGGAAGTAAGGTCAAATTGGGGTCATCTTTTTGTAAATATCTTTTGACAATTAACGGTCTGTACAATGGTACAAAAAATGTGAATTTACCTCTTGTGGTTGTTGAGATGTTTTTTTTTTAAATATTAAACTTTGACTTCCGGTTTAGACAGGAAGTAAAGGTCAAATTGGGGTCATGTTTTTGTAAATATTTTTGACAGTTAACAATCTGTACAATAGTGCATAAACTGTGAATTTACCTCTTGTGGTTGTTGAGAAATAATTTTTTTAAATATTAAACTTTGACTTCCGGTTTGGACAGGAAGTAAGGTCAAATTGGGGTCACCTTTGTGTAAATATTTTTCGACAATTAACAATCTATACAATGGTGCAAAAAATGTGAATTTACCTCTTGTGGTTGTTGAGATATGATTTGTTTAAATATTAAACTTTGACTTCCGGTTTGGACATGAAGTAAGGTCAAATTGGGTCACCTTTGAGTAAATTATTTTGACAATTAACGATCTGTACAATGGTACAAAAATTGTGAATTTACCTCTTGTGGTTGTTGAGATATGATTTTTTTTAAATATTAAACTTTGACTTCCGGTTTGGACAGGAAGTAAGGTCAAATTGGGGTCACCTTTTTGTAAATATTTTTTGACAATTAACGACCTGTACAATGGTACAACAATTGTGAATTTACCTCTTGTGGTTGTTGAGATATAATTTTTTTAAATATTAAACTTTGACTTCCGGTTTGGACAGGAAGTAAGGTCAAATTGGGGTCACCTTTTTGTAAATATTTTTTGACAATTAACAATCTATACAATGGTGGAAAAAATTTCAATTTACCTCTTGTGGTTGTTGACATATGATTTTTTTAAATATTAAACTTTGACTTCCGGTTTGGACAGGAAGTAAGGTCAAATTGGGGTCACTCACAACTCGTGTTTCATCTACTTGTTAAGTTCTAAGTACATGCCAAGTTTCAAGTTCATGTGAAGTTTGCAAGTATGTGTTTGTTACCGGACAGTTATTGGGGAGAAGAAGAAGAAGAAGAAGTAAAAACTAGATATAAGTTTTTGTCACAACAAAAACAAGGTGTTCGGTTGAAGTTAAAATGGTTAAGTCATTAATTCGAAGTATTAGAGAAGTCAAATGTTAACTAATGTTGAAGTTCTCATGAGAAGTTTATTTGAATACAATACAATACTGAATTTAGAAATTATTTTAATATTAAACTTTGACTTCCGGTTTCGACAGGAAGTAAGGTCAAATTAGGGTCACCTTTTGTAAATATTTTTTGACAATTACCGATCTGTATAATGGTACAAAATTTGTGAATTTACCTCTTGTGGTTGTTGAGATATGATTTTTTTAAATATTAAACTTTGACTTCCGGTTTGGACAGAAAGTAAGGTCAAATTGGGGTCACCTTTGTGTAAATATTTTTCGACAATTAACAATCTGTATAATGGTACAAAAATGTCAATTTACCTCCTGTGGTTGTTGAGATATGATTTTTAAATATTAAACTTTCACTTCCGGGTTTTGGACAGGAAGTAAGGTCAAATAGGTATAAATATTTTTTGACAATTAACGATCTGTATAATGGTACAAAATTTGTGAATTTACCTCTTGTGGTTGTTGAGATATGATTTTTTTTTAATATTAAACTTTGACTTCCGGTTTGGACAGGAAGTAAGGTTAAATTAAGGTCACCTTTTTGTAAATATTTTTCGACAATTAACGATCTGTACAATGGTACAAAAATTGTGAATTTACCTCTTGTGGTTGTTGAGATATGATTTTTAAATGTTAAATTTTGACTTCCGGTTTGGACAGGAAGTAAGGTCAAATGGGGTCACCTTTGTGTAAATATTTTCGACAATTAACAATCTGTATAATGGTACAAAAATTTGAATTTACCTCTTGTGGTTGTTGAGATATTATTTTTTAAATATTAAATTTTGACTTTCGGTTTGGACAGAAGTAAGGTCAAATTGGTCACCTTTTGTAAATATTTTTTGACAATTAACGATCTGTACAATGGTACAAAAATTGTGAATTTACCTCTTGTGGTTGTTGAGATATGATTTTTTTAAATGTTAAATTTTGACTTCCGGTTTGGACAGGAAGTAAGGTCAAATCGGGGTCACTCACAACTGGAGTTTCATCTACTTGTTAAGTTCTAAGTGCATGCCAAGTTTCAAGTTCATGTGAAGTTTGCAAGTATGTTTTTGTTTGCGGACAAGATGGGGGAGAAGAAGAAGTAAAAAAAAAAATAAAATAAATAAAATAAAAAACGAACAAAAACAATAGGTGTTTCGGGTGCATACCCGAACACCCAAAAAAAAACGAACAAAAACAATAGGTGTTCGCGCTGTAGCTCGAACCCTAACAATAGGTGTTCGCGCTGCGCGCTCGAACACCTAATAAAAAACAGTACAAAAACAATAGGTGTTCGCGCTGCGCGCTCGAACACCTAAAAGAACCCCCCAAAAACGAACAAAAACAAGAGGTGTTTCGGGCACATACCCGAACACCTAAAAACAATAGGTGTTCGCGCTGCGCGCTCGAACACCTAACTAGAGTTTAAGTGTTTCTTAGAACAAACACACGGTGTTCGAGTTAACTTCCGGTTCAATCAAATTATCATCGATGATGTCAGTATCATATTTTGCAAAGGTGTATCATCTTTTATTATAACAATATCAATTTCATATTCAAAAAGATATAAATTTTGCATTAGAATGTGTTGACTTTGGACTTCCTGTTTGGACCGGAAGTAAAGGTCCGAACAGGTGATTTGAAGGTCATATATATGACACAATGAAACCTCCTCATGATCATGAAAAAATAACGTTAGTACTTGCTTTGGTTCAATTTCTGAGATTGGAAAATAATCCCTTCTTAAAGATGCCACTAGGGGCCGCTCTGAACTTTGATGATGTCATCAAACATATTTTTTGAGAATATAAGATGTCACTATCACTCTATTCGCAGAAGTCATATTCAAATTTCCTATGATTTTTGAGATTATTATTTTTCTAAACCTGCCACAAGAGGGCACTGTGACAGGGCACTGTAAGATGACGTCATCCTTCACATTTTTAAAAAGGTTACATGTCAATAGTAATTTCGTCCACTGAAGGCATATACCATATCCGGTTTCGACCGGAAAGAGGTCTGATTGTGGTCATGTCTGTGTACGAAAAAATGTCACATAATTCAAGATCTGTAAGATGATGCAAAGATTGTGAAAATATCTTTTGTGGTTCATGAGATATGATTTTTGGAAATATTAAAATTTGATTTTAGTGTATTTCGCTATCTGATGACGTCACAACTTTACCTGAAACTATATGTCATAAATTTATTGACAACTACATGTTATGGTATAAGTATCTGTCAAGTTTGAAGGCTCTGTGAACTTTGGAACTGTTTTTTTTGTTCGATAAGTCTCATCGAGAAGGAAAAAGGAAAAAATAGCAGAGATTGTCAAAATTGCAATTACACAATTTAAAATAAGTAATGCCAGTAATTAATTTGATTACAATATCAGAGATCTGTAAAAGCCTAAATGAATGTCACAACAATGGTTTCGTCTGCTTGTTTAAAAGAGGGCCCTATACACATTTAGCGGTTGGACATAATATTATGTCCAACCGCTAAATTAGTTTGAATTATTGGCGAAGGAAACAGCATCGCCTAATTTGTTTATTAACCTTTAAAGTTGTATCTTAAACTCCTTTTTTATTCTCATATATTAAGTTTTGGTCACGTGATTAAGATGAAACTTTCCAGTTGTCTTCATATTTACACAGATTGTTTATATTCTAAATTTGACAAAATTCTGATCTATAATTTTTGAGATAGAGAAATAATTTTTTTTCGACCTGTTTTAATTTTCCGTAGTGACGTAGTAATGACGTCATTGATCATAGTTTTGATATGTATATATTTCAAAGAATATTTCATACACAGGAACCATGTCAAAATTCCCATTCACATTGCCTCCAAATCTCTACACGAGGCCTGATTTTTCATGAAATAAATATCTTGGAATAATTTGAAGTATACATATGTCCATC
The DNA here is from genome assembly GCA_029582265.1 of Zoroaster sp. YZ-2022. Taxonomy (NCBI): domain Eukaryota; kingdom Metazoa; phylum Echinodermata; class Asteroidea; order Forcipulatida; family Zoroasteridae; genus Zoroaster; species Zoroaster sp. YZ-2022. The sequence goes on along the minus strand of CM055818.1, from coordinate 21,236,852 downwards.
ATCATCCATTTGTTCTCCACCTTACTGAGCAGGCAAGATTACATTATATAGCTTTAACACCCTATTTTTATTTTTCCCCCAGCTTTGTCAAGTTATACATCAAATTGAACCTATGAGATATAACCTTTTAAAATCGTTACTTCGTGTGCCACTAATTTGACCATCAAAGCATTTATGGTAACTCATTTCACAAGAATTACAAGCTATTAATGTAAGGAATTCAATTGTTTTTTGTTTTCTAATAGGTCATTTAGTTCCTGAGATATTGGCTGTTGAACTTGGACAAGTTGTGAGATTTAAGCAATACGTTAGAAATTAACAAGTGTGACTTGGAAGACTATGTTTTATTTTTAAATTTGATGTTTTGGTCAGAATATAAAAATAAAATAAATAAAAGACAAGAGTTACCTCAGGAGGTATGAGTTTTCAATGTGCTATACTGAATACATTAACTTCTGGTTCAGTCATTCAATATAATTTTAAATTCTTCCAACCGTAAGTTCCGGTTCAATCATGTGAAGTCATACACAAAATTTATCCTCATAATATGGGTGTCAATTGTGCCAAATTTGGTAAAATTCTAATTTTTTCTGAAGATAGCAAAAATATACATTTACAGAATAGTGATTCAGAATATTTCTTCACTTAAACATTTCTGGTTTCGAAAGAAAGGAGAGGTCAGATTAGGGTCATGTCTGCGAACGAAATGTGGCATAGTTCGAAGTCTTTAAGATGAGGCAAAGATTGTGAAAATATCTGTTGTGCTTCATGAGATATGATTTTTTGAAATATTAAACTTTGATTTAGTGTAATTCGATATCTGATGCCTTAACCATGACCTCACAACCTAGGATACAACTACATGTTAAGGTCTAACTATGTGTTAAGTTTTAAAGTTCTGTACCAGAATAATGCTGAACATTTTTAGGCCTTAATCTTTTTAATTAATTAATTAATTTATTAATGATAATGAAACATATTATTTGGTTATTACATAAATTAAAATGAAACAAAATTCACTGACCATTTAGAAATTTGCTAACTGGCTAACCAAAACCAATATTTAAAAGTAAACACCCAACAATTTTGGAAAAAAATTACCAACCATTTTGTTTGTCTAGACTCTTTTTGCCACATTGTTTATTAAACAATCATTGTGGGAAATTTATTGATGCTTTTCGTTTAAAAATTGTACACATTATTCCATTTGCAAAAGTAAATTTAATTAAGTTGATAAAATAATAAAAAGAAATAAAATACATAAGTTAAAATACATGTCAAATTTAATTGATTTTGTATTTAAATTAACTCAGTGCCTGAAAACATTTTGTCAAGGGAGCATTGGCAAACTGTTACCCTGAAATTGATTGCCCATAAACTAAAGAAAAAAGAAATAAAATAATGTATCATCACAGCTTGATCATTACATTTTTTTCCCCCGAGGTGAGGTGTGGGTCTTGTACAATACAATGACAAATTCGATCAAGTGTTATAATATTTAAATGTTTGGTTCAGTTTTTAAAACAATACTTATAGGGAAGAGACAACACAATGTAATTTGAAGGATAACTGTAAAATAAAAAGAAACAAACAATACTGAAATGATCTTCTGATTGTTACATGTATATGTATTTATTTGTCATTAACTGTTGAAAATACATTTTCATAAATAGTCATTTTAAAGTTATTGCTTAAAGGTGGCAATATCTTCACGATCAACAGGGCATGGAATCAGAGTTAAAGTTTAACTCAGTGACTGAAAATAATACTTACATGATAAGGTCATATTCGCGTTGCTGCTGCATAAATGAGGCAGTAATTTTTCAGTCACTATGTTCGTCTTAAACTAGGACACCAATTCCATGCCCTGTTTGTAGAAAGTCTGTTCTGATCGGGACGATACTGTCTGTTTAACCAATTGTGTTTATGGGATTGATGGTCAGTACTATCCCAATGCGAGCATACAAATAAATAGGAACTTTAATTGGGTGATCTGGCAAAAGGTATTCAAGGGTGACACACCCATGCAATGAAAGATTGGGGGGGCATGTTTACTATGTTTATATGGCCCAACTGCCAGGGATTCACTGTCGGCAATATACATTTACTAGATCACCAACAGATATTGCTTAATAACTACATTTGTGAGGATGTTTGGGTCCAGTCAAAAATATAATAAGAATTCCTCAGTACTATTTTTGTTCTAACATGTTAAAGAGGGGCTCTAAGGTCAAATTTAGTTTTGTGATTTTCCAATAACTAGAGTCCTTATTAAAGTGTGAAAAAAATTACAAAAAAAATTAGTCTCTAACCTCACGTTAAAGTGATGTAAAATGTCATTTTATTTGATAACCTTCCTGTGTGAAATTTGTTAACATCCAAAGACAACAGTGACGTCACATTTCAAATAAATGGATCTCTACATTTTGTACGGTGAATTTGCAGTTCATTCCTGAATCTCCACAATATTTTATCAAATCGGCGTTGAAATTGACTTTTGACAAACAAAAATTCCTGTATGGAATGTTACAGACTCATTTACCGTAAAGAAAACAGTGACGTCATGTTTCAAATATCGCTCTGAAAGGGTATCAAATAAAATCATATGTTACACCACTTTAAAGTGAAGTTAGAGACTTGTAATTTTTCACACTTTAATAAGGACTCTATCTATTGGAAAATGAGTGCATCACAAAACTGAATTTGACCTTAGAGTGCCTCTTTAAAGAAATTCCTAGAAAGACCTAGATGTGTCTTGAGGTCTTGAAAAACAATTCACTTGAGGGTAAAGACTGCCACAGATAGGATAAGTCCATATAAAATAATTTAACTCCTTTGATGAATGGATAAACTTCAAATGCTGGCCATTGGATCACAAAGTTACACAGACTCTGACACACCTTGTAGCAGTAGCACAAATGGATACCGTTGATCTGAAATATAAACGAATCATGTAAAAACAATATTAAATGTTTTCAAAGAGGGACGAAGAATGATGGGTCATGCTAACAAAACACACATAACTTAGAATGCCCTTATATGTTATTATCAGGATGATGGATTGATGTAACTTCGGAAAAATTATGCAACTTTTGAAAAATGATCCCTTCAGAACAATGCCTTTAAGTTAGGTTTTACAATGGAATAGAAAGTTACATGTGACGTCTTCCTTCCTCCATGATGTGACTGTTTCATTATCTCAATAAAGGTGCTGATATTTGTTTCTGGTCTACTTTGGTGAGAAAATTAAATGCAAGTATCATGTAAACTGCAATGCAGCCACCACCACACACAAGACATAAGTACTACTAGTATTATGAGGAACTACAGACACTATAGTGTAGCCTAAATTAACTTGTACTTCTACCAACTCGTACTCCACCGGATGTCAACCCGTACACATGCCAGTAAATAGTCAGTAATAAATATTTTTACGCCGAGTTGACCAAAATGAGTATGAGTTGGTAAAAAGTACGAGTTAACACGCATACGAGTTGACATGTTTTCACTGGGAAAGAATACAACATTGTGGATAAAGTTTAAAAAGAATTGCTTTTTGAAAATAAAAATCACAATCTCCAATGTAGGTTGGTGGGGTCATGTGAGTGGATCATAGGGCAGTCAGGACAGATGCAATCATCCACACATTTACAATAATTGTACCACAGATTTATTGGTTACCTTGGGGCTTGTGTTTTAGATGCTTTCTAGACTGTTGAACTGATTCTCACTGATGCCAGCCATTGCATCTAGTTCCAATTACTCAGCATACTGGAGAGCTAAAATACAAAATATAAAGAAATGTTCAAATGATTCTGTGAAAAAATAAATTCTGAATGGGGGAAAGGCCAACATGTATTACTCCAGTAAGAGAATGCCTCTATAATTGCAAAAACAACCTTCATCACCCCCACCCCATTTGCATTTCCATCCTGAATTTTGGTGTACACATGTTGTCCACCAACACACCTGCATGTTTATTTTCAGTTAAAACTCATATTAACTCATCCCTCTGCAGCTTTTTCTTCATTTATTAGTTTTATTTTTTTATGCAGGCTCTCCATCTTTTTTTATGTTATAAGACCTGACCTTTCTTTAAAGCATACCTAAGGAGGGACAGACTTTTTGTGCTTAATAATAACAAAAAACAACAAATGTTGGCAAATTGAGGTTATAACCTAGCTCAGAAAAACAGGATGCCCCTATGACAATTTTGTGGCTACTAGCAGACTAATCAAGTAAAAGCATCTCTTTAGGTTGAGTTAGGGATATATTGAGTTAGGGACATGAAGAACATGCAGAGTTGCAGAAGGGACAATCACACGAACATGTATATATTTACATGGATTTGCATACATGTACTGTACATGTATGTAGGCGGATTAAACAACAATGAAGCATTTTGCAACGGATGCTCTTTTGACTTTGACTGCATGGCACAGTTTTAAACTTTTTCTGGACAATATAGCATCTATCCATGCTCAGTCATTATCCTTAGTTAAAATGCAAACTTAAAATCATGTACGTACACTGCAAAAATATAGTTTTCACGAAATAGATGTAGTACTACAGTTTCGTCTGTCACGAACCTCCATTGGATTGTGCATGCAATAATTATGTCTACGATAGGCCTACTTTACAAACGCACATTCTAGGCCAATATACCTCTAAATAATGTCTACTTACCTCTTAATAATGCAATTATATTTTCCTCTTTCTCGGCAAACCATTTTATTTTCTTGTATTTTGCTTTGGAGTTAAAAAGAACGGCAAAATTCCTCAGTATTTTTTTTCAGTGTAACCGAGAATTAAATGGCCGCCGCCGAAAACGTTTTGCTAGTGATAAAATGTCACGTGATCACTGATACGCAATGTGATTGGAGATTGCCTCTAAAGATTGCCTCAAAGTAGAAAGCCAGTCTACTCATTGCCCTGATAGCAGAAACACGTAAAAATCACGTGTTAATAACGTTGTGTTACACGTCTTTATGACGTCTTCAAATGACGTCTTTATGACGTAAATTTGCACAGATGTAAGACGTCATATCGACGTTGTACATTCCACGTGATTATTACGTCTTCCCAGTGAGCACACGACGTCTTTAAGACGTGTTATAGACGTGTTATAGACGTCTTATAGACGTCTTATAGACGTCTTATTTTGGTCGTATGTGCAAAACAAAACGACGTCTTTTTCTAAAGCACCGTAATGTTACGGTGGAAGTTTCTCAAATTGTATGGATGGAGTGCTGCATCTGCCATGAGATGGATCTGTAGATGCTGGAATTAATCAATGCAATTGTTAATTGTATACAATGTTTTTCACTTACCTACACGTACACGTAGTCTGGTTACGACTCCTGATCCTCTGCAGTTACTACAGAACAGAACATGTATCCTTTATATGTAATGTCTTTTTGAAACTGTTTTTAGTCATGCTGGCATGCAATTATAATCTATATTTCAATATTTTTAATTTTGAATGTACTTTTACATAAACATAGAAGAGAACATCAAAATCCTACCTTTTAATCATAAAATTAACATTAAATTATTTGAAAATGGCCTTAAATCACCCATTTTTACATATTTTAAACATTGGAAATGATTCGAGCGCAAAGCTATGTCAAAAGTAAGGTCAGATCATTTACATATTGAATATATCCCAGAGTGCAATGGGGAGCGGCCATATTACGGGTTTCGGCCGTAAAACAATGACAAAGGGATGATTACGGTAATTTACCGTAGAATTTACCAACTTTTCGGCGTAAAATTACGGTAATCCAGTCACCAAAATCAGGAGGATCGGGAACCGTTCTACTGACGTGCGCGGTCGTAAAACGAGGCATATTTTTGAAATAGACTAAACGTGCAAAACTTTGAAACTATAACGTACCATTCTTCATTTTATCATTTTTACACGGCCTGAATTTCTCAAATTTAAAATTAACTTACAATTACGTGAGGAAATATTGCAATCTTTCGCCCCACTTCGGGAAAATTCGTTTTCCCTCGGCATCATCCTCGCCAACCTTAATTAAAGGCCCGTCGTGATTTTTACGTGAATATCACGTGATGCCAATGGTCGTAACTTTGTTGTGTGAGCGACGTGATTATCACGTCATATTCCAGTCAAGAAAACATGGGGAAAATCTGGTTAAATATTGACGTGAAAATCACGTCATAATATAATATGGTCATCAAGAATCTTTTAATTTGACGATAAAAACTCAATTCATGTAAGACGTAATTCTCACGTCATAATTGCGTCAGTCATACGACGTACGACGAGATTACCAGTTGACGACGTCTTCACGACGTCAGTCTGCTATCAGGGTGCCACTGGATTGCGTGAAATGCCCACAGGGCAATCTCCGAGCAATCATTGCCAGCAACTTTTATTGCCTGAAAATTGCCCGAAAATTGCCCTAAAATTGCCCCGTGTGACAAGGCCTTCACGCTGTAGGCCTATATTAAACTCCGTATATTGCTGTGTGTACGTATATTCTGTGCACGCGCGATATGGGCTATTCGTACATACAGGGAATAGTAATTCAGCATATTGTTTCACTTAACCTTCCGGTTTCGACCGGAAGGAAAGGTCAGATGAGGTCGTCTGAAAACGAAATGTGACATAGTTCAAGATCTTTAAGATTTTAAAAAGATTGTGAAAATATCTTCTATGGTTCATGAGATATGATATTTTGAAATATTCAACTTCCGATTTCGACCGGAAGGAAAGGTCACATTGGGGTCACATCTCAAAACGAAAAATAACATAATTCAATATCTTTCAGATGATGCAAAGATTGTGAAAATATCTTTTGTGGTTCATGAGATATAATTTTTTGAAATATTAAACTTTGATTTAGCGTAATTCGACACCTGATGACATAATCATGACGTCACAGGAAACGGTTTCGTCTGCTTGATATGTTCTGTTTATGTGTTAAGTTTGAAGGCTGTATATGCTTAGCAAGGATGCCTTTGTTGCCGGGCAATCGCCACTGGGAAAAAGAAAAGAAAAAAAAACAGTACAAAAACAATAGGTGTTCGCGCTGCGCGCTCGAACACCTAAAAAAAAAAAAAAAAAAAAAAAAAAAAAACCGTACAAAAACAATAGGTGTTTCGGGCACATGCCGAACACCTAAAAACCGTAAAAACAATAGGTGTTCGGGCACATACCCGAACACCTAAAAACCAAAAAAGACAATAGGTGTTTCGGGCACATACCCGAACACCTAAACAGTACAAAAACAATAGGTGTTCGCGCTGTCGCTCGAACACCTAAAAAAAAACGAACAAAAACAAGAGGTGTTTCGGGCATATACCTGAACACCTAACAAAAAAAACGAACAAAAACAAGAGGTGTTTCGGGCTTCACCCGAACACCTAATAATGAGTACTACAGAAGGCGGCACTCTTAGGGCCAGCAAGGATTCTGCGAAAGACACTCGAGATCTAAGGCTACGGGACGTAGCTTGACTCGAGGTGGAACCGGCAGAAAGGAAAACAAGATTTTTCTTTTCATGCTGTGCTAACGTGAAATCATAATAATAATAACAATCACAATCACAATCACAATCGCTATACCCACTTCATTGAGCACGTCATGGCAAATCCTGCTGAAATCTCTGAAATCTCTGAAAATTCAGTTATAAAAAGGAAAGTTTCATCACTACTAGTCAACGAACTGAAAGGAGAACTACAAAAAAGAGGATTGGACCAGAAGGGTGTTAAATCAGTGCTCCAGCAAAGACTACAAGATAATTTGAAAGAAAATGGTGAGGACTCTGAGTTTATCTCCCTTCCGACACCCAGTACATGTACTAATAGCACATCGGTCTTCAATCCAGCTATCTTTACTCTGGAAATGTCGAACTTAAAACAAACAATGGAAGACCTCAGAGACGAAGTGTTTTCAATGAGAAGCCAATTTATCACAAATCATAACCTACAACACACCAAATACGAGAGCTGGAAAACGAGAAAAGAAATCTCCAAGCCGCCATTGAACTACTAAACAAGGACAAACTCGACCATTCCCAGCACCATGTTAGCACACAGCGCTCCAACTCTGAAAGACCAGACATTGGACGACAATGGACGACAGTTAACAACAAAAGACAACCAGCGCATCTCCAACAGTGTGCCATTGAATCAACTGCTCATCCCATTCTTCCATTGTCAAATCGATTCAATGCAATACCGGATCAAGCTGACGAATTAACCCCCCAGGAAGTAATCGATCAGTACTTCAACAACATCATGGACAACACCTCAATCACTGTAACTGATCAGATAACCAACTATCGAAGAACACAACGATCTAAATAACGAATCCCATGTTGATGTCCTTCTGATTGGTGATTCTATGATCAAGAAAATAAATGGTCATCGTCTCAGCAGTAAAAGAAGTAAGGTGCTGTCCGTGCAGGAGCAAAGATTGAAGATATCACGTCCAAAGAACGGGATCTTATCACCAAGCATACCCCATCGGAAGTAGTTCTTCATGTAGGGACCAACAACGTCACCGATAATGCTGAGTTGATCGTTTCAAAACTTCAAACAGCAGGGAAAGTTATCAGAAAGACCTCGCCAACGTCATCCGTTACCATATCTTCAATAATTCATCGAGCCCTCGAGACTCAACGTAACCATGACAAAGGTAAAAGCGGTGAACTCGGAGTTAAAATCCCTTACCAAAACTCTGGGATGGGGTTTTATATGCAATAACAACATTACTTCAGCACACATTGCCGCTGACGGAGTACACCTGAATAAGCGAGGCATCTCAGCTTTTGCAGGAAACCTGATAAGCCACATAACCAAGAGGTGAGGCCTCATACCCGTCCATCCCGGAAACAAACAGCACTATAATACGGACCACCACACGAAACCCTGGAACGGAATGCACCATGCTGATGAAGAGGGTTCATCACCCCCACGAACCACGAACTTCGGAAACCAACAGCGCTACGGATCAGCCACGGACCGAAAGGAACGACCGAGCTATGCTGAAGTGGTTCATCACCCCAGACCACGAACACCTCGGCCACCAAGCACGGGGTTTTCGGAAAAACTCATTTCTGAGAACACGGCAGAAACCATTCCCCAGCACCCAAGCAAGCAAGACCAGAACTGGACTCCAATACACTGAAGTATATTGCCAAGGTAACGAGAGCACAACAGTAAATCATAAGACTGATGAAGTGTTGAATAATAGTCCTTTGTCTGTCTTGCCTGCAGGAAAACCTGGCTTGAAGCTAGCTCTACCTTAATATAAGAAGTTTGTGAGGTAACTTTGATGAAGTGCAATCTATGCTAATCAGACACCCAATTGATATTATTGCTTTATGTGAAACTCGACTTGATGATGTTATCTCAGATGATGAGGTACACGTTCACAATTTCCATACCCCACAGGAAAGATCGTAACAGAAACGGATTGGTGGTGTTCTGTGCGATATGTCCAACAATTCCAATGTCACTCATACTATTAGAGAAGACCTTATTGTTGATCAGCTTGAAATGTTGGCAATTGAAATATCACAGGGCAAGTCCAAACAAATCATCGTTCTCACATGGTTTTCAGGCTCTCCCAACTCAAACATGGAATTGTTTTGATCATGTACAGTATATTCTTGGCGTCATTGAAAACGAAAACAAAGACGTTATTTTCCTTGGTGACTTTTAATTGTGATATTATGAGCACTAATGTTTCTTGTTACACGAAGAGACTTGTCGAACTCTTAAGAAAATTTCCACTTGGTACAGGTAATCACGATGAGCCTACTGAGTACTCGGATAGTCGAGGCATTCTGCGACGCTAATTGATGTTCTCTACACATCTAATAAGTTGAAAATTGTCCAGCAGTGAGCTCATACATAGTAGGACTATGTGATCATTCTATGATATATGGCATTTGGGCAAAAATAATGTTAAAGATTAATGGTCACAATTTAAGACTAGCAGATCCTATAGTAAGTTGAACGAAAGAAGATTTCATACAGGACCTATCCAAACATTGATTGGAATTGTATTAATTATATTAATGATGTTGATGCTGCACTTGATCAATTCGAAAATTTATTTCTTGCAGTTATTATTGCGACAAACATGCGCCCTTTTAAAACGAAACGAGTGAGGAAAACTCCCTGCTCTGATATGGCTGAATCAGGAGATCTATGATCTCATGCATAAAAGGATCACTCAAAAAAGCTTGCTATTATGTACTCGGCTTGAGACCAGGGCTGCTGGGAAACGAACAAACAGTTGGTTGCGCAATCTGGGTTACTTCCTCCACAATCAAACAAAGCAAAGAAAGATTATTTTCAGGAGGCCATCAAGTCTATGTAAAAACGATAGTGGGAAGGTAATGGAAGCATCTCAAGCAAAGTTATTCCCACCAAAAAAACAATAAATGCGTTATCAACAAGATTCTGTGTAAGATGGTGAGGAAATATCAGGAGCCCATGAGTATTGCTAATGTGCTTAATGAATATTTCTGCTAACATCGGGCCAAAACTTGCTGCTGCTGAAATACCAAGTGACAACAATAAATCTAACTGGCAGCATCGACAATGGATGCATAAATGAGGCATTAATGAGCTTTTATCTGGAACCAATCTCCAGGATTTTGTTTTAAAAAAAATTCAGGGTCTCTCTACAAATAAGTCCACAGGTTTTGATAACTGCCCAGCCAGACTGATTAAATTAGCTGTCCAGTCATTGTTTCACCAACTTACGTGCCTGATTAATCGCTCCATCACAACAGGCACATTCCCTCAAAGTGGGGGCCAAGGGGACACCTATTCAAGGGGGGTGACGTAAGTGAACCTAGTAATTATAGGCCAATATCTCTTGCCCATTTTCTAAAATCTTGGGGAGAGCCGTCTTTGATCAGCTTATAAGATATGAATCTCCCAACAATTCCCCAATCAATATCAATCAGGATTCAGACCATTACATTCCCCTTCGACAGTTAATCAACATTTGATGACTGGCTCAACAGTTTTGATAATGGGGAAATTACAGGTGTTGTTATGTTGATCTGAAAAGGCATTCGATTACAGTCGATCTGGATATCCTAATTCACAAACTCGTTATATGGTGTTTACAGAATGGGTATCAAAGGTTCACTAGTTATCTACAGGATCGTTCCCACTTCACATCAATTCAAGGAACAGTTCAACCCCTATCCAATACGCTGTGGGATACCAGGGTCTATTATTGGCCCCTCCGTTTATTATACATTAATGCCTTCCTAACATGTTTCCAACTGCAAGGCGTATGTATGCAGATGAACAGCTCATATTATGCAAAACAAAGATATAAACGAGCCCAAGGTAATTAATGACGACCTTATTAATGTCAAGCTTGGTTGAACAAAAAAAAACTTAGTCTTAATGTTAACAAGAGGAAGTCATTTTGTTGGGGAAAATCGAGACTTCGTAACTTGCCACACAATGATATTAATTAACATTAATGGGACGCCACTCAGTAGGGTGAAGAAATGTAAACATCTTGGAGTCATTAGACGAAATCTTTCTGGAGCGATCACATTGATCATGTGGAAAAAAACTCTGTCGGGAATGCACGTCATTAGGAAAGTCAAAACATCATCCCACAGATACGCAACCTATTGTACAATGCCATTGTTTTCGCATTTTGACTACTGTGACTTAGTTGGGGGAACTGTGGGGTTACACTCCCAAAAAAAGCTACAAAGCTCCAAAATAGAAGCGCCCGCATTATTAGAAATGTCGACTGGAGTGTTCCAATGTGTTAATCTGAAAGAGCTTAATTGGATTTCTCTCAATGCAAAAGACCCCGCATGATGCCATCATGATGTACAAAATTATCAATACATTGCCACAATATTTGACAAACAAATTTAACATTGTCAACTCGGCTATATTGAGGGAAGTAATATGTCTGTTTCATCCCAATGCCTAAAACAGAGTCCCAAACAGTTTTAGTTACAGAGGTGAACTACTTGGGAAACCCCTACAAGCCAATATTCAAATGCTCCCAGTGTGCAATGTTTTAAAAAGAATATATCTGTATGCATCTAATTATTCCCATGTTCTTTATCACTGCCCCTGCTTAATGTTCAGTTTTATTTCATCTTACAGTCTATTTTTTTATTTTAAATAAATAAATAAAATAAATAAATAAATAAATAAATAAATAAATAAAAAAAAAATAAAAAATAAATAAATAAATAAATAAATAAATAAAAAAATAAATAAATAATAAAATAAATAAATAAATAATAAAAAAAAAAATAAATAAATAAATAAATAAATAATAAATAAATAAATAGATAAATAAATATATTATATATATATATATAATATATATATATATATATATATATATATATATCTCATTTTTAATTTATTTAACTTATTATGTTTTCTGTGTATAGTTAAATCATATTCATTTCACAGTAATTACTTAAATATAACTTACTTATCCCTTTGGTTTTTAATTCATTGATTTTTACCTATTCTTGTGCTTGTAGTTCCGTTTTATCCGCCCCATTATAATTTATTTTACTTTTAAAATCTATTCTGTTTTTGGACACTGACTTAATGTTTTTGTTTGTTTTAAGATTATTTTTGACTTGATGACTTAAATTATTTATTCTACTTATATAATGTTCAAATTTTACCAGAAGTTTTATGCAACACGGCCCTTGAAAACAACCTTGGTTGAATGGGTTCCCTGTATAAATAAGTTTAAATAAATAAATAATAAATAAATAAATAATAATATAATAATAATAATAATAATAATAATAATAATAATTTTAACCTAGATCTGTAAAATTTAAAATAATAATAACTAGAGCTTATGTTTGTTTGAACAAACACAGGTGTTCGAGTCAACTTCCGGTTCAATCAAATTATCAACGATGATGTAAATATTATATTTTGCAAGGGTTTATCATCTTTTATAATAACAATATCAATTTTATATTCAAAAGATATATCAATTTTGGTTAGAATGTGTTGAATTTGAACTTCCTGTTTGGACAGCAAGTAAAGGTCGATTAGGTTTGAAGGTCATATATGAGCTCCTCATGATTATGAAAAATAACAAATTTGTCAACTTATACATCAAATTTAACTGAAGCTAGTGAGATATGACCTTAAAAAATTTGTAAATGGTTACTGTGTGCCACTAATTGGGCCATTGGCAAAGCATTTATGGTAACTCATTTCACAAGAATTAGCTATTAATAAGGAATTAATTGTGTGTTTTGTTTTCTAATTGGTCATTTAGTTCTTGAGATATTGGCTGTTGAACTTGGAAAAGCTGTGAGATTTAAGCAATAATTTGAAATTAAAAAGTGTGACTTGAACACTATGTTTTTTTTTTAAAA
>CM055818.1:21138305-21222958 GCA_029582265.1 Zoroaster sp. YZ-2022 | reverse complement strand
TTTTTAGGTTACTTAAAAATAATTTAAATTAATTCCATTAAATTTTTATAAAATTATTTAAAATTTTCAAATAGTGTTTACCCCTTTTAAATGTTATATCTAATTTAATAAAAAGATGGAAATGAGAATAATTATAAAAAGGGAATTGATTATTTAAAAAAATTAAATAAATTAAAGATGGACCCCAAATGTGAAATTGTTTGGACAGAGATTGCCAAAGTGTGTATTTTTACAGTGTATACATTGAAATGTATGTTCAAGTTAAACAAAATTGTCAATAAATTTGGCCTTATAGCATCCCCAGCGAATCGAATTTATCCGAACATCGTTTTCGTTATGATTTCACCCTTTTGTTTGATCATTATCGGGGGAAGATTGGGTTTTTCAGGCCCTTTGGATGTTGAAAAAAAAGCAGGCAGGATGATTCACGTCTCGGGCACAATCTGCATTCCATGAAAGTAGACACTGAATTTATTTTTGTGCCCGTTCATTTGCTCAATAAGCACTCGTGTGGGGGCAGGGGCCCTATAAAAATCAAAAGATAATAAATACATTAAATAAGATCCCTTTTTGGCAACGATAAATTGTTTTTTTAATTTTATATTTTTTTAATTTTTTTTAATGTTTATTGATTTTGGGGGTTTAAATTGATTGTTTGAGATAAGAAGATTATTTGAGAAAAAATTTAAATTGTAAATTTTTGGAAACACCCCTGATCTTGTAAACTCACAATTAGTACCAACACAGTCATTGAAAAGGACCCTTTTATTTTGAAAAGATTTTTAGAAGGAATCGTCCAAACCATCAAAAAAGGGGTTTTAAAAAGATATTTTCGCTTTCGTCCCCCAAAAAAATCGATAGAATGATTTTTATTGGAAAAAATTGAACCACAAAAAAAAAAAAAGTTTTTTTTAGTGGTTGAAATTTTTTTTTTTAAACCCAAAAAAGTGGGGGCCCGGATACGATTTTTTCCCTGTAATTTTCCCTCCCCAGAAGGGGGAGAAATATGAATGATGTGGACAATACTTTTTTCCCGGGATATTTTTTTTGAAAACGCAGAGTTATATTTAGAACGAAACCCCCAAGGGGACGTCAGATCTTCACACCGTTAACGTATCCAATGAAACCTTTGAGGCACTCGTGGTCCCGAACCCCGGGCCCCTGACATGATATTAATAAAATAAGCCAAAAGATCTGACGTCAGGCTGCTAAGGCGGAATTATCTTGATGGGACTGGATATCACGATAATGAAATCGCGCCTATTTGGAAAGTCGTTGTTCGATTTTGTTCCCCAAGAAAGAAGGCGTGCGTGAGGCCAGACGGGTTTTATGCCCCGACCGACGACAATGCCGAGTGCGGGAACGTTTTGTTATTGTCTGTATGAACACGACATTTACCTTGCCCTTTTTAAAACCCAAAAGGGCAGCTGGTTACTTCAGCTTTTAAGGCCCCAGGGCACCCACTTTATCCAGTTATAGAGATCAAGGGGATATAGAAGGACCAGTCATTTTCCCTTGATTTTTGACGATGTTTGATGCCGGATCACCAAAAGAAAATTTGGGAAATTATGGGCCCCCATTAATTCCTTTTATTTTTTTGGTTGAGTTGTCAATTTCAGATTTTTTACAAATGTGTTGATATAGGGAAACGGGACCTCAAACATAAAACAAAGCAAAATTTTGAAAACGGGGGAAAATGTTTGATAAGGGGTTGTTTTTAACCCCTGACCCCCACAAGCCCCCGACCCTCGCCCCCCGACGTACGCTCTATAAACGAAGCACGCCGCAACCACACCACCAGTGCAGAAAGAATTTTGGTTTGAAATCCCCGGCCCCAAGCATGCCATTTGGCGGGCCTGCGCCAGAATCAAATTGTCCCCAAATGGGAACCTTTTTGGCCCGAGTTCAAAAATGGCAGCTAGCCGTTGCGCTTTTCGCGACGACCTGTCGTCGCGAAATCAACGAATTTAAAACCCCACCCCAAATTATACCTTTCCCCGACAGATAATTTCATTTCTATCCAAAAATTGCATACTTATGTGGGTTTTTTGCTGTTGGGCAGTTTTTGGTAACCGTTCTTCCTGCAACTCTCGGTCAGAAGGATATGCCCAAGACGGCCGCAGTTTTCCCGCATCCTGATTGGTAAATAAGAAACATCAAAAACAAACCCCCCGAATGTACATTTTTTTTTATTGATGGACGGGGAAAAACCCCAACTTTTTTTCTCTTTTAAATAACCATTTTATATTATTCTTTTTAAAATTAGACTTTGAGGAGAAAGATTTTTCCCCCCAATTAACCTATAGGATCTTCGATTTTTAAAAAAAGGCTCCGTTTGTTCAGTTCGTAGTACGGGGCAGGATTTAATTGGGGCCGTATTCCGATTCCCGTTTTGGGGATACGGTTTTGAGCGCGCGCGGGGTGGGGGTCGAGGGGGAAAAACCCCCTTGGGATCCCCTAAACCGGGGCTTTTTGCTGTTGCTCATGTTATCATCAATCATTCTACGTTTCAAAATTCAGATACCCGTTTGGGGTTTTCAAACCCCAGCGCAACCCCATTTTTTTACTTTGTTTTTTTTTTTTTATTTTTCCTCGGGGCCCTTGTCCGGAAAAAAGGGGCATCCATGCTGAGCATTTCCCCTTCAAACTTAACACATAAACGAACATATCAGGCAGACAAAACCCTTTTTGGGTACGTCATGATTGTTCAGGTGTCAAATTCGCTAAATCAAATTTTTTTTTAAAAAAACATATCTCATGAACCAAAAATATTTTCACCCTTTGATCATCTAAAAGATGTTGAATTATGTGATTTTTCGTTTTAGACGTAACCCCAAACGATCCCCTTTCCCGGTCAAACCGAAGTTGAACTTCAAATTTAAAAAACATATCCATGAACCATAGAAGATATTTTCACAATTTTTTTATTACCCTGATTTTGAACTATGTCATTTCGTTTTCAGACGTGCCCCATCGCCCCTTCCTTCCCGGTCGAAACCGGAATTTAAAAACAATACGCTGAAATTTTCCCCTGTATGTACGAAAAAATATCGCGCGTGCACAAAAACGTACACAGCAATATAGGATTTTAATTTTGGGCCCCAACGTAAAGGCCTTGTCCCCCGGGGCTTTTTCGAAATTTCGGCAAAAAAAGTTGCTGGCAATGAGATTGGGATTGCCCTGGGGCCCCTTTTGCAACCAGTGGCAATGAGTAGACTATACTAGCTGGTTTTTACTTTGAGGCAACTGTCGAGGCAATCCCCAATCACATTGCGTATCAGGATCCGTGACATTTTATCACAAGCAAAACATTTTCAGGGGGATTTAATTCGTTTACATGAAAAAATATAATTTGCCTTCTCCAAAAGCAAAAAAAAAGAAAAAAAAATGGTTCCCGAGAAAGGGGAAAAAATATAATTGCATTAAAGGGTAGACATTTTTTGGGTTTATTGGCCTGAAGGGCGTTTGTAAGTACCTATCGTAGACATAATTTTTTAGCCCAAACCAATGGAGGTTTTGGGCGACAAAAAGTTGCTGCATCTATTTCGTAAAACTATTAGTCTACTCTTTTTCCCGTTTTTGGGGTACCCATGATTTTCGTTTGATTTTTAAATAAGGGTAATGACTGAGATGGGTAGATGCATATTTCCAAAAAATTTAAAAAAATGTGCCATGCAAAAAGTCAAAAACATCGTTGGAAAATACTTATTTTAACTGCCTTAATACATATGAAACCATGTAAATATATAATTTTTGTGTTGTTTTCTTCTGCAATTTGCATGTTCTTCTGGAAAAATATCCAACTCAACCTAAAGATGCTTTTACTTGATTAGTCTGTAGTTGTAGTCACAAAATTGTCATGGGGCACCCTTTTTTTTAGCTAGGTTTTTTGTTGTTTTTTATTAAAACATAAAAAGTCTGTCCCCCTATGCTTTAAAGAAAGGTCGGGCTTATAACATAAAAAAAAATGAAGAGCCTGAAAAAAAAAAAAAATAAAAATAGGGAGGGGTTTTATGAGTTAATTGTAAACAGGGTGTTTGGGGGCAAAAAGTGTACACCAACATTCAGGATGGAAAATCAAATGGGGTGGGGTGAAGTTGTTTTTTTCAATTATAAAGGGGATTCTTTTCTGGGGTACATTTGGTTTTTTTTCCCAAAAATTTTTTTTTTCAAGAATCATTTTAATCTTTTTTTTTGTATTTGCCTAGATGCTGAGTAATTGGAAAATGAATTGCATCAGTGAGAATCAGTTCAACAGCCAGAAAAATTAAAAAACAAACCCCAAGGTAACCAAAAACTTGGGAAAAAATTTTTGTAAATGTGTTTTGTGTGTGGGGATTGCATTCCCTTTTGACGCCCTAAGGGTCCCCCACATGACCCCAAAACCACATTGAAGATTGTGATTTTTTTTTTCAAAAACAATTTTTTAAAACTTTATCCACAATGTTTTATTCTTTCCCAGTGAAAAAGGGTAACTCATGCGTGCCAACTGTACTATTACCAATATACCATTTTGGTCAACTGACCCGTAAAAAATTTATTACTGAATATTTACTCATTTTAGGTTTAAACCGGGTTAATTTTCTACACCATAGTGTCTATAGTTCCTCATAATACAGTAGTGCTTATGTCTTTGGTGATGGATGATTGAGTTTTCTTGATACTAGATTTTAATTTTCACAAAAAGTCCAGAAAAAAATATCAGCACATTTATTGAGAAAAGAAACAGTCACATCAGGAGGAAGGAAACGTCACATGTAACTTTTATTCCATTGTAAAAACCCAACAAAGGCATTGTTTTGAAGGACATTTTTTTAAAGTTTGTTTTTTGAAGCCAAACCATCATCCTGATAATAAATATGAGGGCATTCTGTTATGTGTGTTTTGTTAGCATGAAATATTTTCGTCCCCCTTGAAAACATTTTAAAATTGTTTTTCATGATTAGTTTATATTTCAGATCATCGGTATCCATTTGTGCACGCCAAGGGTTTTTAAGTTGTGTAATTTTGATTCAATGGCAGATTTGAAATTTATCCATTCTCAAAAAGGGTTTAAAATGATTTAAATTATTTTATATGGGCTTATCCCCTCTTTGGGAGTCTTTTTCCCCGAAATTATTTTTGGACCCCAAGACATATCTAGGGCTTTCTAAATTTTTTAAATTTTGAACAAAAATTTGTACTGAGGAATTTTTATTTTTTTTGACTGGACCCAAACATCCTCACAAAAAGTAGGAATATCTGTTTGGGGATCTAGTAAAAAGTTTTTGTGACAGGAACCCCCCCGGTTTGGGCCAAAAAATAGTAAACATAACCCAATTTTATTGCATGGGTTGTCAGCCTTGGGAAACCTTTTTCCGATCACCCCAAATTTGCATTATAAGGGGCCCTTTATACTTTATTTTGTTTTCCCCCCCCTTCCCTAGTTTTTGTTTCTATAGTGCAATGATAGATCAAAAAATTTTGAAAAAAAATGTTGGTTCATCACCAGGGGGACATGATACTAAGAACTTGGGGGGGGGGGAAGGCATTTTATTCCAAAAAACGTTCCCAAAGACAACCCCTGTTCACCCCCTTCTGAACTAAATGTACTACAGATCCCACATTTATTTTAAAAGCAGATTGTTTCTGTTTTTTTGTCCAAATCATGGTTGGGGCATTTACCGGGCATTTACTTGTTGCATTTTAAGACCACGTACACTCATTTCTAGATTGGTTACAAGTAGGTTAAACAGGTCAACAAAATGGTTTCAAGATTGTGGGGGGGGAAATGTGGGAAACCAAAAGTCGTCAGAAACCCAACAGAAGTTAAAAAAAATTATTTCATTGTTTTATTAGCAATTTAAACACCCATACAACCCCTTTTATTTTTTGTGTTAAAATTTTTGTACAAATGGACTGATCTTTATTTGTAAATCGTATGGGCAGAATTTTTGCCAATCATTTTCAACCTTTAAAATGTAAAAAACAATTGAATTTTTTTTCAAATTTTATAAAAACGTAATTATTTGCATTAGGGGAAAACAAAGACAATTTATAAGATGTCCCAAAAGGGGATGCTTGATTACAGGTTTACTATCATTGTAATTTATCATTATATATTTTTTTTAAACTTGACCTGAAAAAGTATATTATAAATAAAGATCACTTCCCTAAAAACATCAGTCCATCAATTAAATAAATTTTTACAAGACTTAATACCAATGTTGGTTTTAAATCTAGAATTGAAAGGTTTTTCCATAAAAATAAAAAGGGGAAGCAATTATCAAATTTTTTCCAGTGGATATAATTACTTTAATTTTGTTTGAATTGGGAATTATTTATTTTTTGTGGGGGCAGGGAAGAGGGAAAAGCACGGATGCAAGCTTTCTTCCAACTTTATCATGTAGTTATAAGCTTTTTCAATGAAAGGCAAAAATAATGGTTGAAATCTGAGAGTTGTACAGTGCAGCGTTAAAGAATACATCCATGTTTGTGGGCAAGTCCACGAAACCAGTTTTGGTCAGTCTGACCCCGCCTGCGGCAGTTGTGCCGCCACTTCGCCCGTTCCTCCGCCAGCTTCTCCAGCCGCCCCCGGCGATGTCCAGAGCCTTCACGCGACGACATCTTTGAAGCGCAGCAGTGGTCGTCCTTCCCTCTGGAACCGGGCACAGCTCGCTGCAGGATGTCTTGGCAGCCGGCCGTCTGGCATTCTGCGAGGTGGCGAGCCACCGCAACCTCCTGACCTTCAGCGTTTGAAACATCGACTTGCTGCCTGTGCCCAGCACCGCCTCGTTCGTGACCTTGTCCCGCCATTTATCCGAGGATGTTGCGCAGGCACGCAGGGAAATGCATTCAGTTTCCCCTTTCGTGCCGCGCGTGGGGTTGACCAGACCCGAACCATACAGCAGGACGCTGACCACGCAACACCGATAGATTCGTGTCTAGTGCGCTCGGTGATGTACGTTGCTCAGGCTCTTGAGCGCAAGCGACTGAAGGATAGGCGGCTTTCGATGCGAGTTTCGATCTCCTGCCCGGACGGTCGCGCGATGGTTGAGCAAGATATGTGAACTTGTCGACGTCTCCAGCACATGCTGTTCACCGTTACCGGCGACGCTGCGCTTCCGCGGCATAACCACCGTTTTTTTATGCTGATGACCAGCGCAAATTCAGATGCTGCGCTGAATCTGTCCATCAAGCGATGTAGACCAGCTGCGCTGGAGACACCAGCGCTGCGTCGTCCGCGAACAGGAGCTCACGAACCAGCACCTTCCGTACCTTGGGTTTGCGCGCAGTCGGGCCGGGGTTGAACAGCTTCCCATCGACCGCGTGGGCGAAACGCCGTTCGTCCGTGGTCGTTGAAGCGTGATGCAGCAAACAGAAAGAAGATCCCAAAAGGGCGTGGCGCTAACACGCAGCCTTGGACCCCTGCGAACGGCAAGCTGTCTGAAGTAAATCTTCGAAGAATACCGTTGCTGATGTCCTCAGGGAGCGATTACAGCCCAAGAGTATCGGTGGGCACCCCAAATTTTCTGCAGGATAATAATAATAATAATAATAATAATAATAATAAAATAATAATAATAATAATGTATAGATTTATGCACGTCCACCAACAAAGTGGCGCTAAGGCGATATATTATTATCCCTGCCATAAGGCTCATAGCTCTAAACACCTGAAACCATCTCAGCTCCTGGGAGTATCAGCCAATTGCTGCCATTTGCGCTAGAGAGAAACCATCTCTCCTTCGGACCTTTAACCTGTGGAGAAAGAAATTGGGGTTAAGGTCTTGCTCAGGAACAGGTGTCACGGCCGGGGCTCGAACCCACACTCTGCTGCTGGCCACCAGAACTTGAGTTCAGTGCGCCAACCACTGGCCACGAAATCCACTTTCGTGCATTATAACACGGGACCTACGGCTTTACGTCCCACCAGCGATCAAAAATTATTTAAGACCTGTCAAGGATACAAGTGTCACGACCGGGGCTCAAACCACACCCTGCTGCTGGCAAACACCAGAACTTGGGAGTTCGGTGGCAGACCGTTTCGCCACGACACTCACGCGGATGGCGAACAGTCCTTCCAACTCACCTTTCGACCCCTTTCGTCAGGTCGACAAACGCTGTGCGTGGTTGTTTCCTTGCACTTTTTCTTGCACCGGCGACCGAGAGACCGCATTTTGAGCCCACTTCGGAACCCGCACTGTACTCTGGGTACACGCGGCCGGCCAGCCTGGAGCCGCCCAGCGATTCGGCAAAGACCTTGCCAAGCACGCTCAGCAGCGAATCCCCGGTGTTTTACAGTCGCCTTTGTCACCTTTGTTCTGAAGGGGAAAGGGCATCCCGGGGTCCGATGGGCACCCCCCTTGCCAGATTGCGAGAGCTCGTGCATGTGCGGCAGTAAAAGCTGTCACTTTGAGGAGATCGCGGGGATAGTCCGTGCCCGCAGTTTTACCCTTAAAGTGTGCTTCAGCGCTTTCCCCAGCTCTCCCAGGGTTGGCAAGGTCCAGCTCAGCAAGGGTTTCAAAATGGGCGTTGAGGCCACCCGTGGGTTTTCTTTTGTGAGTTTGGAGTGCTAAATTAACCCTCGTGACATCTCGCCCGGTCAGTGATCAGTGTCTTTAGGACTTCAGGGGAAAACCCCTTTCCCCTTTACAAACCTTGTTCGGGCCCCTTTGGGCAGTTCCCCAGGTTCCCGGCAAGCCTGGGGAGCCCGCAGAGCTTTTCCATAGGGGCGGGGATCGGCTGTCCTCTGAAGCGATGCGCACCTTTGAGTGCAGACAGAGGCCCGTGTTCCCCGTTTCTTGTAACCATGTGTCCTTTTCTTCAGCAATCAGCGGTTCCGGGACTACGGACAGCCATCCATCTTCGGCGTTTTTCGTGCCAAACGATTTTTTGGGCCCGTCACTTAGCAGCTCGCAGGTCGCCAGCTCTTCAGGTCCCCCCTCCCTTGCAGCCAACTTTTTAAAACGATTTTCGTTGAGTTTCGCGCCTTCATGCTTGCAGTGTTAGGCGGCTTTTCTTTGTCGTGGAGTAAATTTCCGTTTTGGGATGTTCATCTGAGTTAGGGCGAGCAGTGGTCGTATCACCATCCCGGGAGGGGTGGTACGTTCTGGGGCCGAGCCAATGTCTGTCTTCTGACCAAAGCCAGACCAAACTGGTGCGCTTTGACCGAGGATGCATCCATGTCACCCGCCGCCGTTGTTTTTGCTGGAACCAGGTGTAGCAATGCGGGGCCGTGTTGACTGCACAGCTCGAGAACACGCTGTCCATTTTCGTGATTTTCCGACACCGAAACGACCGATGCATCCGGCCATGCGAGATAATCGGCGCCGACGTAGAAATCGCCGAGCAGCACCACGCAGTCCTCGGGGAATTTGCACGGGCGCCGCCAGGCTGTCATAGAACTGGTCCTGACCGCAGCTCGCTCGGCAGCGTGGGGCGTAGGCCCGATCAGATGTGTTGGGCTGGCGATTGCTTGAGCGTCATGGAGATGATCCCTGACACACCAACAGGGTGTCGAACTCATCACCAACTTTGGGCACGCGCCTACGCCGTGTTGCGATGTTCATCTTCGGCTTTTCCATCCAGAAGAAAGTGTAGTTCTTCTTTGATAGAACCAGACTCGCAGTCTGGTTTCCGAAACGCGTAACGTCGACTGCAAGCTTGGCCAGCTCCCCGGGCAATCAGTGCTGTTTTGGGGTTGCGCCTTGTCTCTGTAGGTTGCAGTCTGGATCCGGTGAATCCCGGACACATGGTACGAACGTTCCCGCTCCCAGCCGGAGATGTATATTTAAATTTAAATTCGCTCTTGATTACGGTTTTGGGGTTTTTTTTGTGGTAGGTGAGGTTTTAACGTCCATGCTTGCTCCGACCACCCATCGAAGCAATAGCGTGGCGGGGCAGCACCTGCTGGCCAGGGCTGCCTGGCTTGAGGCGGGGGGTAGCGCATGACACGAGACATGATCTCTCCCCCCGACGCAAGGACCCGTGGCGCTCCGTCTACGCCAATCTGACTGGAACCATCCCGTGACTGTCATCTGCCGTGTTATTGCCCCGGCGCCTACGACGCCGCGATGGAGTGTCCTCTCCCCTGCACTTGCCCGGGCGAGAATGGGGCCCAGCGTTGCCAAGCTGGGAACCACACTTGACCTCCGCTGGCGGGCTCCAAGGGAAAAACAGAGGTCAATACGTTGGCGCCATTTGGTGCGGAGATGGCCGTTGCTCAGAGCTCATCCGCCCTTGACAGGTCTTATTTGTCCCGTTGGTTCTCACACCCCACACGAGGCCGAGGCCAAGGGGGAGCCGGTTTAGTCGCCAACGACCGACCATGGAACAGCAGCACTGGCTTACTAGCTGACTTAATAATGAAAGGCTAATTAGCTGATATCCCTACAAGCAACCCCAGCCCAAATTTTTAAACCAGTTACTATACATGTAGTCCTTCTACGCTAAATAAACTTTGTGACCTTATGCCCATAATAATGCTGAATAGGTTGATCTGGCTGCCTACAACCCTGGCAAACTATTTTCATATGAGTGATTTTAATGTTGATTTATCATCTAGCATGGTTTTTTAAAGTATGTGTTGGGCTAGTGTCAATATTTAAAATAAAACAGTGTTCCAAGTCACACTTGTTAATTTCTAATTTATTGCTTAAATCACAACTTTTCAAGTTCAACAGCCAATATCTCAAGAACTAAATGACATATTAGAAAACAAAAACACAATTGAATTCCTTCATTAATAGCTTGTAATTTTGTGAAATGACTTATCATAAATGCTTTGCAATGGTCCAATTAGTGACACGAAGTAACGATTTTACAAATTTTAAAGGTCATATTTATAACTTAATTTGATGTATAGGGTTTACAAATTTGTTATTTTTTATAATCATGGGAGGTCATATATGACCTTCAAACCACCTTTAATTTACCTTTTCTTCCTGTCCAAACAGTAAGTTCAAATTCAACACATTCTAACGCAAAATTGATATGTCTTTTGAATATGAAATTTATAGTTATTATAAAGATGACAAAACCCCTTTACAATATAATATTTACATCATCGTTGAAAATTTGATTGAACCGAAGTGGGCTGAACACCGTGTGTTTGTTCTCAAACATAAACCTAGTTCTATTAATTTTCTTCGTTATTTTTTTAACCCCTCGTATGAAAAACAGTTTATTTTCTTTAAATGTACCGCCCAAAAGGGCGGTGGAGGAAACAACAAAGACCGATTGAAATTGTAAACATTCATTCCCGGATAGAGACCGTAGATTAAAGAAACAAATATGGGTCTATGAGTCTACTAGTCTTCTTTCAAGGTTTTGGGACTATTAATTTCCATGAGACTAGACGCATGTCTTTCTCGGCTTATTTTTAAACAATATAATTTTAAAATTCCGATTTTTGTTTTCATTCTGAGGTCAATGATTTAGCAAAACCAATTAAAAATTTCCTTAATTACTTTTTTTATAATTTCTTCGCGCACTTTGTGTAAAATGTTTAAGGCATACAGGACAATAAAATGAGACATTCAAGTTTTTCTTTTCAATTAATTTCAATATCAGATTGTATGACTGCGAATAGTTACTAGGATCCTGAAGTACGGCAATTAATAAATAATTATTCAAATAATACTTGTAGCTTTGCATGGTGAAAAGGATAAGTAAAGACTGTTCGCGGTCACACATGTGAAATTCTCAAATTGAGTAGCTAATAGTTCTGAAAAGAAATGGAGGTTACAAATCGACGTTCGACTGATCAGTGTGTTCTTATCGTCTTCAGGAGAATGTCGGACTCTGAATAATTATTCTCAAAGGTTTATTTTCAAGAAAATATATGAAAACTTCTATTGCATGGCGCTGACTATTGCGTGACAATGATAGGCACGACGATCGAAGGCCTCTGGCAGGATCCAAGGGGCCGGGGAGGGTAGCCCATACCATCATTTAGAATAAATAATGAGCCTAAAACATGTATACAGCTTTTACTTGCTACAGTTTGAGGGCGCTGTTTAAACAGGTTAGGTTAAAGTACTTGCCCTAACAATTCATTGTAATCTGACCCGCTGCAGGTATTTTGTTTTATGACAAAAGATTCTCAGTCGTGAGTCAATGATGCATGTCACGTCAAACAGCCCATATATCTGTGCATAGGATCGTGCAATATGCCATGCACATACATACACGTTTATTCAAGGTTATACCACGCAGATTCCAACAAAATAATTCTGTGTTTTCCGGAAGTATTTGATGGTAGAACATGACTTCGTCACAGCATAGGTCACAGGAAGATCAATCTATGAGAAGATGGGTGGGTCGGGTAGCCCTTGTGACTGGGGCATCTTCAGGGATTGGTCAGGCTGTGGCACGAGATCTTGTCAAACATGGATTGAAAGTGATTGGGTGTGCACGAAACGCAAAGGCAATAGGTAACGAACATAACTATTATGTCGTATCTTATCATTATAAATGATAACAAAACGTAGATTATTAAAATAAACATATATTGCGTGAGCATGATATTAGTAACTAAATGAAAAAAATACATTAAAAAAAATAATAAAACAACAAATATATAAACTTATGACATGAATTAACAAAATGACAACCTAATGATTGAAAATCTTGAGCTACGGGAATTAAATGTACTTCTGTTCTGGGATCTGAAAATGTATACATTCTATTTCAGGATGAATCAATACTTGAAGAAAGCCTCTGCCCCTGGTTTACTCCATCCAATTAAGTGTGACTTATCTCAAGAAAAGGACATCTTTGCTATGTTTGATGTCATCTGGAAGAAGTTTGGAGAGTTGATGTTTGCATCAATAATGCAGGACTCGCCCATGCAGCTAGTCTACTGGATGGAGATACCCAGAAATGGAAAAATATGGCTGATGTAAAGTCTTTATTATGCATTTTTTAAACTCACTTAAGTATAGGTAGGACCGTACAATCTCACATGAGGACCACAATTGCTGATTGGTGACATCTTAGAAAACTTGATCCATCATCCATGGACTTTGTTTAGTCAATTAAAAATTCACCTACACAAAAATTACTTAGTTTTACCAAGAGTTTTCAAAATGATCGAGTAGTCAGGTGGGTGGAGGAGTGATGGATAGAAATTGGGGTGTAGAGGATATCGTTCTCTTTGAACTTGAAATAATAGTTGGCAATTGTGTACATTGTTTGTTTGTTACATGTTTTATCACAGTTCCTGACAATAATACCGTTTTCTATAAGCAAATGTACTACAGATGCTGTGTAATCCATACATAAGAACTAATAAAGATGTACAAAACAAACATGTGATTACTGCCATGATCCTTTTCAAATCTGTCATACATTTAAGTTTTTTTTCTTCAGAAATGACATTTCAGACAGAATAATTTATCAGGATATTTAGTACCATCACTAACTTTATATCAAATAAAGTTTTAGATTATAAATAAATAATTTACGTAATCAGGTAATTACCAATTAAAGGTGTCAACATTTTTGTGAAATGAAATTTCATTTGTAGATGAAGTTTTAAAGTGAATATAAATCTTTCGTTTTCTGGCTGCCGTATGCAATGTTTTAGTAAACCAGTATGTTTTTTTTTAAACTTTAAGGATAATAATAATTTCAGCCCAGCATGCTCTGAAAAATAGTAAATTTTCATTACATCATTTCATTCATCAGTACATTTTCTATACAAAAGGTGAACATCATAGCAGTGGCAATCTGTACCAGGGAGGCAATTAAACAGATGGCACAAAAAGGTGCAGATGATGGCCAGATTATTAACATCAACAGGTAGGCAATATCAGATTCTAATCTTCTTGTATTATTTTCCAATAGATTCATTTTAAAGATCGCCTGTGTTTCCCTAGTTTACTGGCAATTTCCTGAAATGTTTTATTTTCATCAGAACATTGAAAATTGTCTTCTCAAAGGAAAGTAAATAATTTAAAAGGATATTTAATTAAAAAAATTAGTGTTACTAAGTCACAAACCAAATGAAACAACTTAACAGAATAAAGGGAAAGACCACAACTGAAAGGAATTATATGGAGTCAAGATTTAGAACAGCAAAATAAAAGATATTTAATATAATAATCAACAATTCAAATATACAAACAAAGGGGTGGGGGGAATTACAGTAATCACATAAAATGAAAATAATGATGGTGAATAACGGAAATGTTAATATTTTGAATGGAGGTACCTCCAGTGAGAAACTAGGCTGTGGTTTTGAGTCCGGCGTGTGCTGGTCCAGTCCTTGGGCGGAGTCTTGTACTGTCGACATTTATATTGTCAGGGACAGTAACCAGCGAGGAGAGGAATGTCTAGTATTAGGAGGGACGAAGACGGGCGACAAGTATGATGGCGACATCGTGATGGAAGATGCGGTGCCCAACGGGAACTCGGCACGGTCCTTGGGGCCACGCCCATGGCTGGCTCGGCAGCCACAGGAACCTCTGTCCGTCTCTAGAAACCGAAGCTAGAATCTGGTGATTGTGGGGATAATCAGTCCTTATAAACAGTCGTTACTCGAAGTTATTCCAATGTCCTGCAGTGCGTACCTGCGATTAGGGACAATGACGCACAAAAGGAACCGTAGCGTATCCGGTCGCGACCACCATGTACTAATTATACTTATAAAACGAAAGGTAACACTGCTGATAAAATTTACCAAAACCCCAATTTTATATCTTTTTAACACATGAGAGAAATGGAAGGAAATTTATTTAAAAGACTATCTATATGCTAACTAATTTTCTTTATTACCACCTAAGGCCAAATTTTAAAAAAATGTTTAGCGTCCTGCCTTTTTAAAAAAAGGAAGGAGAGGGGCCTTTTTAATTTTTTTTTTTTAAATGGCCGCCCGACACATTTTTAAAGACAACCAAGCCAGGCTGTTTTCAAGATGAACAGCTTTTTTTTTTCAGAATAGCCCGCCACCCAGACTCGGG
The DNA here is from genome assembly GCA_029582265.1 of Zoroaster sp. YZ-2022. Classification (NCBI taxonomy): domain Eukaryota; kingdom Metazoa; phylum Echinodermata; class Asteroidea; order Forcipulatida; family Zoroasteridae; genus Zoroaster; species Zoroaster sp. YZ-2022. The sequence continues at coordinate 21,208,013 of CM055818.1, read as the reverse complement.
AAATGACATATTAGCTTCTTATGGGCAAGATGCAACAGAAAATGAAGACCAAAATAATGCCACTATGCAGAACCGAACATCTCTTCACTGCAATTGCACCATATGATGTCACTTGGCCCTTCTGTGATGTCGCATTTAGGGGAAGTGAATAAGTTTTTAGTGACACATAAAGACAAAACAATAAAAAGTTTATTTATATTACTGTAGACGTGCAGCAGAAAAACTGCCTGCGGATGTACTAGAAATTTTAAAGCGACTGTAAAAAATGGTAATACGTTTTTACACGTACGCTGGTTTCCGTGTTCTCTTTATCTTTCAACACTTTTCTATTTGCTAGTCCTGAGTTCCTAGACGTAGAGAACCAGTTAATATTTCACACAGGGCAGAACTGACACGCGTATATGATAATCGACAACTTTAAACACGGTGTGCTAAAGTTTTTAAAAAAATACGATCTTATTTATTTTAAAATTTATTTTTTCGTCTGAGATCGTTAAATGTATCCTTTTTTCGTAAAAAAAAAAAAAAAAAAAAAGAGCGGCCTCTAAAGGAGAAGCGGGCGGGGACGCTAAAAATGTTTTATTTTATTTAGCTAAGTATTAATTTTTTTGTTATATAGTTCTTTCGCCATTTTTCAAAAGCATATCAGGTCTGAGGTTACACAGAATAGAGATACTCATTTCTATGCAACAGCAGCTAAGTTTGCTATGTCAGCAATGACTGAAGGGTGTCAGGCAGGAACTTAGAAGATCGGCTCCAAAGATCAGGGTACTGTAAGTCTAAGAGATAAAATGAACCTGTATCTCCAGCTTCACGTTAGTTGAGAGATAAACACATGGTGTTACCGCAAACCGAAACAGTATAGATAAAATACTGTTGTAATAGTCAAAAGTGATAAAATGCTGCAAGTCTTTATGATAAAATATTTGTAAATCTAACATATAAAATAAAAAGAAATATAACCATGTAAAGATGCAAATAGGCTAATCTATGTTGTCAGTGCATTCATGTTGGGATGAGGATTCTTGATTCACCCTAAGAACCATGAACCCTAAGAACCATGTTTATAAGAATAAACAGGCCATTTACTTGGCAAATGGCATGAAATGTAAACTTGTTTAAGTTTACTAAAATAATCAAATAAAGAAATTAGCTGTTATGAACGGTTTGTCAACCAAAAGACCTGTAGAATAAATGAAAAAAAAAAATTATTAAAAAGATAGTAGATGGTGCCCTCAAGATTTGTTCTTTTTAATACCTTTGAGCCCTTTGAGAAAAAATTTCCGGATTGAAACGTGGGGGCTACTATTTTTTGCTAAATAATGGTGAGAATTCTATTTCTTCAGAGTATATCACCGGGAATATGGTAGAGACGGAGTTTGCATCGAAGATGTTGAGATAACCCTTTCCAAACCTGCTGCACAACATAAATCACTCCAGAGTAATAACAAATAGGGTGATAGACCACAAGACGGATAATGTGACACGTGGAATACACTCTAATCCCCCAGGTTAGATAACGACCCGGGAAAACTAGGGTCCCAGGGCCGAACCCATTTTGGGGTTAGACGGCCCGGAATACAGATCAGACTAGAAGAAATTTTTGAGAGAAAAGACATTTTGACTCTGATTCCGGGTCAGTCTGATACAAAATGGATCAGCCCTGGGACCCTTTTTCTGGGTCAAATCTAACCAGGAGTTACTAGCGTGTACGTGCTCTAAACTCTTTGGACATGTGTCTATAGTTTCAAATAATGTTCCAGTGAAGGGCAAGATCCAAGCCACATCGTATGTTCTTGCCCCCATCGAGATGAAGAAAAGTTACCCACAAACACAGTTTCATCCTTCGCTTCAGTTATTCAATGATACAAAGTGCTCATTTGATGAGTGATTTTTGCTGAATAAAATAATAATTTGTCTTTTATTTTCAGTGTAGCTAACCAGAGAATATTTCCAGTACTATTAAGTATATCGTTGATGTTACCCCAGCATGTACGGGTAATCTGAACACAAAAATATTAATATCAATAAAGTTGCAATCTAATATAACAACATTTAGTATAATATCAAAGTACAAAATCATCCAAACAAAAATCTAATTTCAAAGTTTTATTTTTCACTGTGACTTACAGATGGTGAATAATGGTCGTAATGCGCATAAATAGAATTTTACCCATAAATATTGCTATTCAAATTAAATCAGTATAACTGCATATATTATGGGCATAATACTATACTATAACCATGTCGAATAATAAAAGATCTGATCTTAACCTTTCTTATGTTGGTGTTACAGGTTCATGATGTTCAAAATTAGGCCCTGCTGAGCAGAGGAACTGACTGAAATATGCACATTTCATCATATCAGTATCGTCTAGTAAAATCAGTATTTAAATGATACAATAATCATAAGAAACAAGATATTATACATGTGTAACGATTAAAGATGTATCATACCGTGTTTGGGCCAATTTGACAGTAAAAATAGATTTAAATGTTCAATTGCTGTTTTCTGGGGTTATTGAGTCATTGAACGAACAAATCCGTCCAGGATTAATAATGATAAATTAATAAAGAGCGGAACCTTGCGTTTTAATCCTCATGGAGGATTTATTGTTTTTTTTTATTTACAGTTTTCCGATCAGAGCATACTGATCGAAACGTCAGTTGTAACTTATCTCCAGTTTTTTTTCAGAACTAATTACCACTCAATAGAGAATTTTCACATGGTGTCACCGCAATTAGTCTTACTTATCCTCTTCACCATGCAAAGCCACAAGTTTTGGGTAACAAATGCTGAAATTTGTGTTTGCTTAGGTCACATTTCAGTATGTTGCCTGGCATGTTTAAGCACCGGATCTTGTGTCACGCTCAGCGGAGAGCTACAGTAACAAATGTAAGCATGCGGTGATCACGCTTAAATAAGATACGCTTTCCGCATAATAGCCATCTTTCAGCCGTCTTTCAGTACACTATCATGTATGTATCATTATAGATGCAAACAAGGTATCAACAAGTGATCGCACTAAAATAAACTACTTTTCCGCATACTGAAATATTAACCGTCTTTCAGTACACTTTCATGTATATATATCACTGTAGAGGTATCACTAATACTGATGCAAACAACGTATCCACAGTTAGCTTGATCGCAGAAAATAAGCTACCTTTCAGCATACAGAAATATTAATCGTCTTTCAGTACACTATTATGTATGTATCAAGTGATCACACAAAACCTTTCCGCGTTCTGATATATTAACCGTCTTTCAGTACACACTGTCATTTATGTATCACACTATGTTCAAGCAACAGCAAACGCACTTGGTCACAGTAATCTACTAAAAATTGAAATATTAATCGTCTTTAAGTACACTGTCATATTTGTGCCAGGTGGTTGATCACTACTCTTAATAGATAGGCGATTATAGTTGTGTAATACGCAAATTGGTGAAAATAAATTTCTAAAATACTAGTTGTGTATACATGTACTTTTTTATAGAACACTTTTATTGTACAGGATGGGCCGTTCGATCCGTACAGGCTATGTGCATACCCATGATTTGACACACAGGTTATGTGTAAGCTACAAGAGGGGTCAAAGTTCCCATATTTTTTTCTCAAATAAATGGTGTAAATACAAAGCAGTAGTCCCATCAATTTTCCGTAACTTTCAGTATATATGCAGCCTTTTCCGCACGTTGCTAATGCTGATCTTGAGTGTGTGGCTTCGTCGCTGACCATGAGGGCGCCATCACATATGATAAAGGAGTTCGCGGAGGGCATTTTTGTATTATGGCATTGACGGCATATTATATGGACGACCATCCAGTGACCAACAATTTTAAACATGGTTGTAAAGAGATTCACCACAATTAAACATTTGTGGTATTGAAGAGGGAATATATCTTGATAATGTATGTTGATTTTATCAGTGTTTTCACTAATTACAGTATTTAAAACAACCGTAACTATGGCTGTGACGTGAGTTAGTACATCTATGGTTAACCGTTCGCGTGCACTACTGGCTCCATTCTAGTATTATCGGTTACCAGGGAAAAGTTTTCACTTTGAAAATTTCTAACAAAATGGCCGCCCTTTTCCAGGTGAAAAACTCTTCATGTAATGATAAATGCAGCAAGAGGTTAAAACATAGGAAAAGGTGTAAGATTTGAAAGTAGTGGACGAGGAGGTGGAATTCAGCAGTGAGAATTTCCGCTTTGCGTATCAAATAACTTTGTTTAATCATTCAAGCGACGCCACGTCACGACGTACTGTTGTGATGATGTTTAGATAAGAGGCTGTAAATGGAACCGCGTAACGCCCAGTGCTCGCATCTGAAGTACATTTCACCGCTAGGGAGGCTACGTATGCACGAGGCGAATATTCAAACAAGTCTATGTACATGTACATGTAGGTCTATGCGTAAGACCATTAAAATGGCAACAGATTGATATGGTCCAGCCGGGGTCGACGTCGTAGAGGTCGGCCGTTGGAACTGGCGCGAAGTGACCACTTGGCCAACAGCAGGCACACAGTTAGCCTTGTCCTGTACGCCTGACCATTCGTCGACGCGCCCTAATTGATGCTTCTGCACATCCCAAAATTTAAGGCGGAGCTCATTAATGCGACATTTTGGCAAGGGATATTAAAGACTGTCTGTTGTTGTTGAAATATCTTTACTGAAAGATTACTGAAATGTGTTATATCCGTAATCTATCCACTTTCTAAAATTGTTCAAACTGGTTAAGAACATTATGTCAAATTAAAGAGCCAGAGAAATGGTGTGCAAATACTGAGCATACAATTTATACACACGTCGGTGTGAAACAAAATTAAATCAATTGTTTATCTCCCGACGCCAGAATTTCACCAATCTATATATCACGGAACCCGCTGCTATATAGGATTCTAGCCAGCCAATCGTCACCGGGCAAGCTCGGTGGTCGAGATTAAGACGTCTGCACTAGTAAGCAGCGGGTCGTGGGTTTCCAGATCCCGCCAAGTCGCCTAATATAGTTTTTTCACGTCGATTGTAGGGCAAAAATTAAATCAGTGCATATTGATATGACGGGTACAATTGGAATTGGAATATAACGGGTCGTCATAATACCTTTACATCTGATGAGTTTATCAAGTGATTTCTAATTCCGTTTTAGGCCGGAAAAACCATAAAACCCATTCAGTTACAACATGTCAGATGTGCATGTACAACAATTAAAAAGCCAATGTACAAACTGGGTAAAACAGAGGGCGAGTGACCAAACTAAATAATATGATCAAACAACAAACCCAACTAACCAACAAAGCAAACAACCACCCCGATCCCACAAACAAACCAACAGACAACATGTAACTGAAAAACCACAGCCAGACTAACTAACAAAATGAAACAGAGACAGGCACCAGATCAAATGGGACAAAAATGACAAGCAACAACAAACAACGAACGAATAGACAATATTAGATGGTATTTATAGAAACCACCCAACCCGCATAACCCACATTACAAATATTCAGCAGTGAATAGATGAGTTTTAGAGATCTTTGGAACTTGTCCAGTGTACTAACTTCCCTTAAAAAGGGAATTTCCCAAAAGTATGGCAGCAGCTTTCTTGAAATGTCTGTCACCCATATACAACTGTTTTGGAGCGTGGAGTTAATTCTTCTGTCCCTGTCGGTCTCACTAGTATCGCATGAACCATAATGTAAGAAAAAAATACACGAGGAAAACAAAAACAATGAAACTACAAAATGAAAATAAAACGAGGAACATGTTCTGATATTTGATACTCTTCCAAAAGACGGACAAGCACTAATCAACTTCACTCACAAAGATAGAATAACAATACATGTATGGATAACACCAATATTCATGATGTGAATAATAATAAAGGCCTGCCTGCTGACTTGTTGGGTGCGATTTTCTTTTCAACATTTTTAATCACAAAAATTCATTACAGTATTCCCTTGACCTTTCAGGAAAACAACACAAGTTCAGGATTCAGTTGGAATTGTTGATGAATATGAAATATTTCTAAAATCAGCATTGGGAATCATACAATAATGTTCAGAATATTTTAGTTACAGGGCGATAAAAAACTTCAGACATTTAGAGTAAATAAAAGCTGATGAGCCAGACTAGAATGAATCTATACCTGAACATGTGGTGGTGTTTGAAGTATATAGAGTACAGTGTCTGCTATATCCTCTGGTTGCATAGGCTATGGGAAGAAAAGAAAAAGGTGACTTTTGATTGACAAACAACAAAAGTACTGACTGGTTGTTGATCTGTTCAAAGGAAGGTATACAGATTTGGATAAAGTTGACAAAACTGCTTTTTATGGTATGCTTTGAATCTAGATAAGCATGTACATTAACCAGTCAACATTTTTTCAAATGAGAGACTAAAAAGGGGTATTTTTTGTTTCACAGGTCCTCAGGATATTCTTGAGGCATGCCAGTGGGAGGAACTATTTCTTACCTCCATTGTTGTGTAAAGTTTTGCCTTACTGAGGATCTTCATTTGGGGTACATACGAACTCTAAACTCAGTCTCTACTACTCCTGGTGAGATTGCCTGTAATAAACAAAACCATGAGGTCAGTGATGCATGTTTTCCTAATTTTTTCCTGCTAAGACACAGGGGGTTAAATTTCAAACCAACACGTGACTGAATTCGGTAAACAGGGTTGTTAACATGGCAGGACACAAAGAAAATATTATGAGTTGTATATCATCATAATCTTAAATGCTTCTCTACAATTTCATCAAAGTTACAATTCTTTGGGTTTAAACGAAACAACCTGAACTGTTGGAACTAATAATGTTCTGTGTGTTTTAAGCAGTTCAGCCAGAATTTTACATAATATCGTGGTTGCTTACTAGAAATTATTCACAAAAAGTTAAACAATCTCAGCTAAAAAATGGAGCTCTTCAAATTATTTCTTTCTTTAAGGAATTAGTAACTTTCACTTCAATAACACACGAAGTGAAACACCCTTACATTTAATTAGAGACAACAATCAGTGGAGTACGTTTATCTTTGATAAATACTTACCTACTCTAATATTGATTCTTCTCTCTTAATTCCATCTGATCCCTTCTACCAGGCCAGTGACTGCGAGCTTTGTGGCACAATAAAAATGTGTTTGTGGCCCATAAGGTAACTATGTGACCAGATATACTACCCAGGAAAACAAAAGAAATATTTGTTGTGATAAGACTGCTAATGTATAAACGTGGACAGTTTGTTTAATTGGGAATATTAACACATTCAATGATTACTGGTTTGTTGATTTTGTCTTCGTTTTGATGTTCTCGAAAGAAAATGGAGGCGACTACACCTCCGAAGAATTCTTTACACCTCTGTAAATAGTTACCACCCTGTCCACTTCGAGGTTGACGGTCATGGGGTGCCACGGTCTAACCCATCAGACTTGTTGTTCTGATGAATGAGTCGTCAGAATATTAGGTTACGGTGAATCATGGCCGCAACCATAGTGCCTTGTATCCTTGAGCAAGGCAATTTAATATGCATTGCTTCTCTTCGCAGGAGTAAGCATGGGTACCCTGTGAGGCAAAGGTTGATATTGTGTTTGAAAAATCTTCCAACTACGGTAGCACGGGCTGCATACTCCTTTGGTAATTTGGAGTCAAAATTGCTGGTTGATTGGGAATTCTAACGTGATGTTGTTTAAACGACTTTTCACATGGGGGTATGAATGTTTGCCTTACGATTTATGAGGCCCTCCTTAGCCACCATACTTTGTATATGGGAAATTTGGTCCCCCGCGTATACATGTATCACGTATTTCCTATTGTGGCAAAAAAAAGGAAAAAAGAAAACTGAACTTAAAGTTGTTTGTCATATGACAAACACATGAGTCGGATTTTGTCAGAATTGGTAAATGATGACGTCAGAATGTTTTGTAAATATTTTTGACAATTAACAATCTGTACAATAGTTGCAAAACTGTGGTGTTACCTGTTGTGGTTGTTGAGATATGATTTTTTTTTTTATAGTAAATTTGACTTCCCAGTTTGGACGGAAGAAATGAGTCAAGTCAGGTCCTGCTTTAAATTGTAATATTTTTCGACAATTAACAATCTATACAATGGTACAATAAATGTCAATTTTTACCTCTTGTGATTTGTTGAGATATGATTTTTATTAATATTAAACTTTGACTTCCGGTTTGGACAGGAAAGTAAGGTCAGTGGGGTCATCTTTCGTAAATTATTTTTGACAGTGTGATCTGTACGACGTTAGGGTGTTTGTCCTTTGGACGAATACAGAGCTATTACGCTAATTATACGTTGTGGGGTGGAATTAAATACTGTATCATCACAGCTTTATCATTACACATTTTTGGCCTTCGAGGTGGTGTGTGCAGGTCTTGTACAACACAATGACAAATTCGATCAAGTGTTATAATATTGAAATGTTTGGTTCTAGGTTTTTTAAAACAATACTTATGGGGAAGAGAACGGTACAATGTAATTTTTGAAGGATAACTGTAAAATATAAAAGAAACAAACAATACTGAAATATGATCTTCGGGATTGTTACATGTATTTATGTGTGTCATTAACTGTTGAAAATACATTTTCATAAATAGTAATGCTTAAAGTTATTGTTTAAAGGTGGCAATATCTTCCGATCAACAGGGCAGGAATCAGGGTTCAAGTTCTAGTTTAACTCAGTGACTGAAAATAATACTCGCCCAGATAAGGTCATATTTATGCGTTGCTGCCAAAAAATGAGCCGGTAATTTTTTTAGTCACTATGTTCGTCTTAAACTAGGACACCAATCTCCATGGCCCGTTTGTAAAAAGTGTTCTGATCGTGACGATACTGTCTGTTTAACCAATTGTACGTTTATGGATTGATGGTCAGTACGTCCCAATGCGCCGATAACAAACATGGAACTTTGTTGGGTGATCGGCGCAAAGGTATTCCAAGGCTGGCACACCATGCAATGTAGATTGGGGGGTATAAGTTACTATGTTTATATGGCCCAATAACTGCCATGATTCACTGTCGGCAATATACATTTTACTAGATCACCAACAGATATTGCTTTAATAATTACATTTGTGAGGATGTTTGCGTCCAGTCAAAAAAATAATAAGAATTCCTCCAAGTACTATTTTTTTGTTCTAACATGTTAAAGAAATTCCTAGAAAGACCTAGATGTGTCTTGAGGTCCTGAAAAAAACAATTTCCCCTTGAGGGTCAAGACTGCCAAAGCAGATAGGATAAGTCCATATAAAATAATTTGAATAATACGTTTTAACTCCTTTGATGAATGGATAAACTTCAAATACTGGCCATTGGATCACAAAAGGTTACACAGACCTCTAACATCCACCTTGTAGCAGTAGCACAAATGGATATCGTTGATCTGAAATATAAACGAAAATCATGTAAAACAATATTAAATGTTTTCAAAAGAGGGACGAAGAATAATGGGTCATGCTAACAAAACACACATAACCCCAGAATGCCTTATATAAGTTATTATCAGGATGATGGATTGATGGATTGATGTAATTTCAGAGAAAATGATCCCTTTCAGAACAATGCCTTTAGAATTTTCGGAGCATAAAGAAAAGAAAAACCTACCCCCTGCAAAAATTTGGAATCCTCCCCGAAAAGGGGTTGGAAATATATTATAAAATCTGACGACGCGGATCCAGGGTGGGGGGGGAGGGAGGGAAAAACCCCCAAATAATACAAAACATAACAGGTGGTTATTATCAGACATAAAAAAATGAAAACTTACGGACCCCACACCCCTTCCCCTTAAAAAAATTCCTGGATCCGCCCCTGAAAATGGTTATATACAACCTCTAGAGATTCATCTGAAAGAATTTGGGAATGCTAGGGGTCCCGATTATGCACCGGTATATAGTTCCCCCGTTCATTGAGTTACGCGTGCCAGTTGTCGACTGGTAGTTTTGTTATAGTAATCAAAACGGCACGCGCACACTTAAGGGTTGTTAAAGGTTTTACAATTGAATAGAACTTCCATGTGACGTCTTCCTTCCTCCATGATGTGACTGTCATTATCTCAATAAAGGTGCTGATATTTTGTTTCTGGTCTACTTTGGTGAGAAAATTAAGTCTTAGTATAAAGAAGTAAACTGCGGCACGCAGCCATCACCACACAGGACATAAGTACTACTATTATTATGAGGAACTACACTATAGTGTAGCTAAATTAACTTGTACTTTTACCAACGCGTACTCCACCGGATGTCGCGGTCAATCTGTACGCATGCCAGTAAATATTCAGTAATAAATATTTTTCCGGGTTGAGTTGACCAAAATAAGTGTGAATTGGTAAAAGTACGAGCACGCATACGAGTTGACCTGTTTTCACTTTAGCGCGCGGCAGCACATGTGATACCATTGCCACACTAAGGCTTTTTAACGTTAACCATGGTTTTATGTAATCTAATATCTATAAAATTATACTAAAACGAAACATACATCTATAAAAATGTAAAGTTTACATACGCTTCAAACGAAACCAAGTAATGAAGACCACTTCCATTAATTGTGCATGGATTCTCAAATGATCTGGTTTAACGTAAGACGTTAAAACGCATACCGATCGTGTAGCCTACAAACTGAAAGATTGACTTGAACAGTTACGATACTGCATTTGGATGGTGTCAACGCCGTGTCGGGGGTGCTGTAGGGCTGGAACTTTAGTCTGAGCCATGATACATCAGAGTCAAACATGCTGTAAAAATAATAGGGAAGTTTTATAAGTACATGGACCAAAAATAAAGTATTTAAAATTTCAGAGAAGTTCTAATTTATGTGAATGAGGAAAATAATACATCACAGTGAACAGTTGCTGTACCAAAATAGTAGGAAGGTTTCGTACAAGTTACGGACCAAGAATAAAGTATTTGAAAATTCAGAGAAGTTCTAATTTATATGAATGGGGGAAGAAATAGTGTATAATTTTTGGAGTAGCTGGACCATTAAAATTGAAAAGGGCATTGGTTGTTGTCAAAATTGCACACAGTTATTTTGACAATGTGTAATAAATTAAAGAAATGTTCTTGCATGGAAACTCACATCAAAAGAGAAAGGTATTTAAGGAAATTGCTGAGTCTCATGTAGTTTCATGTGAGAGAGGCCTCTCCCAGGAGCAGGACTAACATTAACAACTTATACAAGTTATTACGATGAAGTATTGTGCCATGAATATTGTGCATTTTCCGTGAAATAATTGTCTGTGTAAGGGTTGATTTGTATCTAAGAAGGGTAAAACATTAATGAAAGTTACGCAGTAAACAATCACTACTTGACGTTAATTTGTGCACAAACCGAAGATTTTGGAGAAAACATAAATTACAAATAGCGCCATATAAATTTTCAACTGAAAAGAATTGCCATAACCTTTAACAACTGAATTTTCCTATCCTCCTTTATTACATTATAACATACATTTTAGTGACATCTGTTCATATTTTTGTTAAAAAAGCGGTGGAGTTGTTTACTTGTTCAAAAGACAATGTATGTTCACATACTTAACGTTAAAATGAACGTCAGCACAATGCAATTGCAACTTCATATTAACGTTACCAGCCAACTAACGCCAACGCTTAAAAAAGGCTTTTTCTTTGTATAAAAACACGAAGATAAACTCAGGAAATCCTCTTAACAATTTAAATTCAGGAATACCTACCCTTTATGACTATGTTGGTTTGAAGTACGAGTTGGTTGGAGTCGAGTTGAGCTACGATGAGTTCATCAGTAATATTCACATATTTTTACACTCGTATTTTCCTTTAAAAATACAAATTTCTTTCTGATAAAACTTGTTTCTGCCGATTGAGGCGACATACCGTTCCACCAGCCGGACTGTTTTATATGCCCCTTGATCGATTGAGTATTACGGACGATTGAGAAATAACAGATTGCGTACCGGTCAACGAAACAAGTGTCAGCACATTTTCAAGAAAAAGTACGTTTTACAAAATGTCGTGTTTTCAATTTTACAAATAAATATCAAACTCAAACATATCCTCGTCTCTAATGTCACATATTTCACACTCTTTACACTCATGATTAACTACACGTATTTTCCCTGACTAACCAGCAAGTAATTTTATTGATTTTTCAGATCCCTCGATATGACTTTTTTTTTAATGATTAAACTTTGAATTATCATGTAATTCGATATCTGATGACCCTAATCATGACGTCACACAAATTATATGTCTTCAATTCATGTTAAGTTCTAAGTATATGCCAAGTTTCAAGTTCATGTGAAGTTTGAAAGTATGTGTTTTTTGTGAGACAGTCTATCTGGAGAAGAAGAAGGAGAAAAGAAAAGAAAAAAACGAACAGGCAAAAACAATAGGTGTTTCGGAATTGCATGCGAACACCTAAAAGGCACTGAGTTTGTTGAAACAAACTCAGAGTGTTCGAATGTGCATCATATGTGTATGACGTCATCACCTAAAGTTGTAAAACATTAAGGTTACTTTTCATAATATATAATTAAAATAACATATAATGTGCTATACTGAATAGATTAACTTCCGGTCTCAGTCATCTCATAAAATTTTAAATTCTTCCAACTATGGTTGGGAAGTTCCAATCAACCGCAGACGTCATTCATACTCTTCACACACAAGAAGATTTTTCCTTATAATATGGGTGTCAATTGTGTAGAATTTGGTAAATTCTGTCTAGAAATATTTTCTCAAGATAACAAAAAGTGACTTTTTAAAATCTTTTAAGCTTGAACTTCCAGTTTGGACCGAGTAAGTAAGGGTCAAATAGGGTCACGTCTGAGTATCAAATGTCGAGTCCTCATTGTTCTGTATGATTATGAAAGAATCAAGAAATTATCTATTGTGGTTCACGAGATATAAAAATATATTGTTTTAATTATAATCAAATTGCAGTAATAACAATTTAGATGACTTCACCATGACGTCACAACGTTACCAGGAATGTTAAGGTCTAACTGTGTGTTAAGTTTTTAAAGTTCTTTAAACTCCGCAACTATGTTTTTGGCTGGTACAAATACATTTACAGAATAGTGATAAAGAATATTTCTTCACTTAATCTTCCCGGTTTCGACTGGAAGGAGGAGGCTTATTGAGCTGTCTACGTCTCAGAACGGGAAATGTCACATAATTCAAGATCTTTCAGATGGGATGCAAATATCTTTTGCTGGTTCATGAGATATGATTTTTTTTGAAATATACAATTTTTATTTGAGTGTAATTTGATATCCTGGATGACCTCCACCATGACGTCACAACTTTACCTGAAAATACATGTTAAGGTCTAACTAGGTTCTGTGAACTCTACAACTATGTTTTTGTCTCTGGACAAACTCTCATTGAGAAGAAGAAGAAAAGAAAAAACTAGAGTGTATTGCGTTTGTAAAAACAAAACTCAAGGTGTTTGGTTGTTCATTATGTTTATGACGCCATCACCTAAAAGTTGTTTAAAAATACATTAATTTAGTCTGAACCTTGGCAAATACGGTTTTCTCTTCAGAAAAGTGCTCTCTGCCGACAAAACTCGCATCCGTGGTGCCGCGTGCGACTTGTCAAGAGACTATATATATTGCTATGGAGTTCAGTTCGGCGATCGAGCTCGACTATGTTGTGCAATAAAATGATATGTGGAAGGCCGTGCTTCAGAAAAGCGTTTCAATAATATTTTCACTTAACTCAGTTTCGACAGGAAGAGAGGTCAGATTAGGGTCATGTTCAGAACGAAATGTGACACAGTTCAAGATCTATACGATGAATGCAAAGACTGTGAAGATATTCCTTTGTGGTTCATGAGATATGATTTTTTGAAATATTAACTTTGATTTAGTGTAATTCAGTATTTGATGACCCTCATCAAGGCGATCACCATTTTACCTGAAACTACATGTTAAGGTCTAACTAATGTGTTAAGTTGTAAGGTATCAGAACTCTGCAACTTACGTTTTTGCGTCTCTGGAAAAACAAAAATCTCCGTGAAGAAGAAGAAGGAACCCGCGATATAGATGATTTTTTTAACCGGCTGCCATATGTACACGTTGTATAGCGCCGGGCGAATCCTGACATGAAGGATTTTTAAGCACCCTATAATGTACACGTTGTATAGTGCCGGGCGAATCCTTGACGATGAAAAGATTTTTCGCACACCGCCATAATGTGTTAACGTTGTATAAAGGCGGGTGAATCCTTTGATATAAATGATTTTTAACCGGCTCATATGTACGTGTTGTACAGCGCTGGTGAACTCTGCAACTATGCTTTTTTGTCTCTGGACAAGTCTCATGGAGGAGGAGGAGGAGGAGAGGAGGAGGAGAGGTGTTGGGCACTAACCCAAACACTTAAAAAAACTCGAATAAACAAAAGGTGCTTCGAGAGCGTTTGGGCCTTAAACACCGTGTGCATAGGGTGACGTTTGACTACCTGTTGATTATTATTATCCTGTCCATCTTTCGCACTCTTTTCCTCCATCTGTTTAAAGGCCTCACGGGAACATATAGCCACAGCAAGAACATTCTACCTGTAATACATAAGAAGATCTGTTATGTTTGAATACATAACAACACACCAATCAATATTAGCAATAGTCCTGCTCATCTGAAACATTTGGGACACATGTATGGTTCTGCATCATGACTAAGAAATCTATTTACAGAACACAACGCACAGTGTGCAGGTATAGCAGTGTGAACACGTACATTGCATAAAACGTCTGTTAGGGCTCAACAAACGAGCCCTACATAGCACACGATCCTGTTCAACCTCATTCCAAACAAAACAACATGGCTTTCTCCACACTCAATGAGTATGAAAAAGTGATACCTGCAAGAGGAGCATTTTACAATGGATGAAGGGGCTCATACCAAGTATGATTTATTCAATTCTAAAGAGGATATTATAAGACCAAATAATCATGGAAAGCTTGACCGACAACAGGGGATAGCAACCTAAAGGACCAGCATGTGAAGGTATAATTTGTTTAATTATTATTATTATTATTATTATTTTATTTTTTTTGGAGATGAAGCCAATTAACTTCAGCGGAGGTAAAACATTTACAATACCTTCAAAATGGACGAGAGAGTAAGTCACATTTTTTTTAATTTTTTAAAGTAATTTTTTTTAAACAATTTTAAAAGGGCATTGGTAGGAGTGAGAACAAGAAATTAGAGGTATGCGACGGAAATGTTTGAAGGTAGGAAACGTGAAAAATGGTTCACACGTACTTTGTAATATTACTTTTGTGTATATTATGAGGATTCCGTATGTCGACTAATTACCACTTACTAAATCTCGTGACTAAACTAAATGTTTAAAACATAGCAAAACCACAGCGACTAATAGCTGAAGCCATATATTTATAGTACATATGTTATATATAAAGGACCAAAACAAAATATAACAGACCACCCATCACCACGGCTGACGTCCTTTATATGAAAATTACATCTTCAATATAATAAACTTCGATGTCTTCAATATTGACGTCATGTTCATTATATATTCTGGACAGAGGGCGCTGTTAGAGACACTTATAATTATTTTGTTTTGGTCCTTTTATATATTTGTTTTGATGGTCCTTTATAATATGGCTTTTGTACATAAATACATGACTGCCATTAAAGTAATATGGTTTTGCTCTTACATATTTAGTTTGAGTCATGTATATTTATAAGTGGTAATTTTAGTTCCACACGACTCCTCATACAATATGATCCAGTGACCGAACTTACATCTAGCAGAGATTTCGCCATTTGTCGGTCTCCATTGAGAATTCCCCCTGCTAGCTGCACCCATTGAACCTACATAACCAAGAGCTGCATTATTGATACAGACATCTACACCTCCATACTTCTCCTGTATCTCAGCAACATAGCAAGGATTTCATCTTCTCGTGTCCAGGTCACCCACTTGATGGCATGCAGTGATCCAGAGATGGAACTATCTCGTCGATAATGACTGGATATCGTCCTTATATGAAAAGAAAACAGAATGAACTAAAATATAAACAAACAATATTTATTACTTCGAAACTTTAAAATAATTATGGGGAATGTGACTGTAGACTACTGCAGTAAACATAGATGAAGAGGCAATAAATTTGATTTAAGAAAATATTTTGACGAGTGTTTAAAATTCAAGACTGGTTTTGAAAGTCAAGTTACAAGGAGTTGCTAAGCGAATTTGCAAAATGGGCATTAGATTGGATAAAATTCAACTCGATTATTATTCAATTAAATTGATTAGATTTTACGTTACACCAACAGATGTATGAAGCATACATGGGTGTGCGAAAAGGACCTCTACAGGCGACTCGGCCGGTGAAATATATCCTCCTGCTTACTAGTGCGAAATCTTATCTCCAAAAACGTTGATCAATTATTTAATATCTTAATGGAAATATTTAATCAATAAATCATAAATGGAATGTGATAATTTTGTACCTATATTGCTTTGATGTTTCTCGCACGCAACCGATAACAGTCATTCCATGTTTCACCAGTGCCCTCATACTATAGCCTGTCCAACACTCCAGGAATGCACCTGTTACCAAGGCAACCCGTCCCGCCCATCTACATCTGTATCATTCCCTTCAATTTTCTTAAATCTATTATAAAAGTATTAATGAATGAACAGTTCCATCACAATTTCATCAAGAAATACAACTTCAAAAAGCTGAAAAATGTGTATTATGGTGATTACATTGATTATCTTAATACTAGTTACAGTCAATTACATATCTTCATATTTGTACCTTATTTGGCAATACTATTATAGCACAGAAGTGGGGAGGGCCGAGCAAACAAACTGAGAATCAGTTTATACAAATAAAATACAATGTATAGTATAAAGTAAAAACAACTGATAACAAAACAACTCGACACAATCTTCAGTGCTTAGAAACACGATACATTTGCAGTTAGCAAACCCATAGCTCTAGGTTTCCGTTGACTGAAATTCTTATTCTGGACAACCTCTTGTTCTTGTAACTTTTGATGCCTCATTTGCCGACTGAGGCTCTAAATGCCGACTGAAAACAATTGTTATTGAGGGGTGTCACTCCCTGCTCCCCTTACGGCCCTGGTCGCGCTACCATTTAAAAAAAAAATACATATATTCGTGAGTATTGGAACCAAACCCAAGCGAGGAGGTTGGCTAAGAGAGGCCTCCCCAAATCAGGCAAACTCAATACCTATATGAAAAAAAAATCATTTAAAACACAGCAGGGCAGAATTCCAATCGATTCTGGTAATTTTGGCTGCAATTTGACATTTCATATACAGCAAAACCAAAACAAAAAAGCATAAAAATGTATAAATAAAATAATTAAAAAATAAAAAATAAAAATAAAAAGTATGCCGACGCGATCAGCTCTGAAGGCGACGCGCGCAGAGACCAGAAACCGGAGAACTTTTGGCCTAATCGTGTATTTTTAAAAATTGTCTCAGAATGATATAGTTGTCTTGAACTGAGAGCTATTGTGTAAGGTGATGCGAATCTAGAATGATACTCTGAGTGTAAGTTGTGCTTGAATTAAAGTGGTGCGAGTTATTGTAAAAGAGGATGCGAAATTCAGAATGACAATCTTAACATTGTCTTAGAAATGATAGTTATCTTGAACTGATAAGGAGTTGCGAGTTATTGTAAAGGGGATGCGAGTTCAGAATGATATTCATTTCACATTGTCTTTATTTTAGAATGATAGTAGTTGTCTTGAATAAAGGGATGGGAGTTATTGTAAAAAGGGGATGCGAGTTCAGGATATTACTTCATTTTCACATTTTATTTTATGGTTTCTGAATGGTTCTTCGCGCGCGTCGTCTCGGCATTGCTTAATTAAATTGTGTCTGCGCGACAGCGCGAACACCTCTTGAAATGTGTTCAGGTTTTAGTAATTAAATACATTCTGCCCTCAATGCCTCAATACACGTTTACGTTATTACTCAGTACGCAATCCAGATGTAACAACAACAGGATATAGACAGCATACCACAGTTGCCGGCGCATACACTCTTGCCTTACACCTTGCAACGCACTTGATTTTGCTTTAATCAAAGAATCGAAATAAAAGTTTAGCCATTTTTTTTTCTTTTGAGGTTGGCGCGTTAATGAGTAGATTGACTCGTCGTATGGTACTAACAACCAGGTCCAGTGACGTCGGCACATCGTATTTCGGCGTTGTCGGCCGGATAATTTTGAGCGACATTGTTGTTTATTGGATATATCGGACTTACGCCGAAGCAAAATTGTTCAGGCAATTCGAAATAAAGGGTGGCATTCTTCTCCTCTTCCGTTTATATATCTAGCTTCGTCTTTTATAGTGCTCGTTGTAGGACCTTTAATAACCTTTTTCGGTCATCAAATTTACCAAATTCATTTTCTGCAGTTTGTTTCTTTCTATATCTTTCTGGTTTGAATACAATGAAATATTTTTGGTTTTGATTCCTATGAATACGTGCTGCTGATGTCTTTAATATAAAACAATTTATTAATGTTTCTGAATTAAAGAAGGGGTGCTAAAAACATTTACGGATATAGACGAAGCGATGGATGAATATTACATCGTTACCGGCCGTCAACTCGATTTACCGGCGAATTTACGCGATGAGCCCAAAGGACATCTTTATTGCGTTGAATAATCATTCTCGTTCGAGAACGGAATACGCAGGCTTGAATTTATCGCCAGTCTTTCGGCACCGGAACGTAACCGTTGTCGTAAATAGGCTCATTCCCAATTCTCTCAGTGTACATATTCTTGTTGCCTCGAATTGATACTGACCAATTTGATAATAGACGTGAAACTTGAAGAAACTACTAATCATCGGATTCGAATGAGCAAATGTTCGTAACTCACTCCACACCCCGTCGTACTACACCACGTTACAAAATTCATTTTGATTCTGATAAAACTTTAGCGGATCCGAATTCCAGCTACTTACAATCTTATCACTATTGACGTGGGGCAACTTGTACTTGAACAAATCTTTTCAGATGTGTAAATCTTTTGAATGGACAAGTCGATGGAAGAAATTCTTCCAGTCTCAAAGTTGCCAGATTGTTGATACCGCTTTGACGTAGTACTCTGAAATGCAAAAGGAAGCGACATTTTATTATAAACTAATAATATTTTATCTTTTAGTTTATAATAAAATGTATCCTTCTGATGAAATTAAAACTTTTAACAAGCCCGTCGTATTAGATAATAATACAATTGATAATCGGGATGGTAAACTTTGGATATCAGTCGGCTAAAATTGGTGCCCCTCGTTCCTCGATGTTGGAATGAGCCGGGGCCAACAATGACTGCAAGATCTTAACCATCGGGAGACGTAGTTCCTTAGCGGGCTGGCCGGCTAACGTTACACAAATCACATCAGTTTGTAGTCAGCAAGCAGACATCATTTTCATATTTAATTTCCCGCTACTTGCTGGGGATTACATGCGTCCTCTGTGTCAGTGGGTAAATGGCCGGTATACCGGACATTGACCCTACGTGAACGGCGCCACGCGTGAACACGTGCTTCCATTTTAAAGAAACTTTGACGCTCTAACGAAATAATGTTGTATTGAGAATTTAAAAAATATAGCGCAGCAGTAGCACTATCGGTATGCTAGCATGGGCGCAGGCACAGGCAGCCCACTTAGTTTTGACTATTGACTTTATATTAATGTATATTTTATGAATCCTGTCTGTGACTGGACCAACAAGCTTTCAGGCTGCAGTGTTTTAGTACACCTTTGTTGATCCTGGCCATAATAGATTGGTTTAAATGTTCGTTTGTCTTCACTGTGTACTCTACCATTCCTCTTAGTCTTAACTGTATTGTGTATATTGTTCCTAATGTATTGTTCATATGTTTTATTGGCCAAATAAAGAATAAGAATAAGAATAAGAGTATGTATAGGAACAGCGTGGCGTGGGCATAGGGCATGGGCTAGTCTATCTACATGTATATATTAAGAGCTTGAATAGTCTGGTGGGATAGTCTTTGGGTATGCTGGCCTACATGTATGTCTGGTAAGCGACCGCCACAGGCTCGTGTATAAAGAACTTGACTTCACATTTAATATGGCTTACTGCAACTTGCACATGGGTTAAATGTACTTTTAAGGAACAGAGAAAATTTAAGGAAATCTGAGGAAATTCAATTTGAAAGGTGGAGCTGGCGGCTGGCTGCACGAGCAGTTACCAATTCGTTAGAATTAAACCCGATGTGTTGGCGAAGAATTATTATAGATTCTAAACATAAGCCTACATAATCATGCACTACATACATGTACATGTTTAGTTTTGTCATAACATTTTGATGTTTTATAATAACCTTTAATGTAAATGGGTTTTAAATAAAACGAGGATGGAACAGAGGATGGATGGGCAGCAAATAATTATACGTAATGTGGGTTTCATTTCAGGCGATCACCGTTCACATTATCGAACAGTGGGTTGAGGGCCAGAATAGCAAGATCAAACACCGACATGGGAATTGGTCACTGTAGGTCTGTTACATTGTGTAAATACAAAAATGTACTACATTGAAACGTCTTTATTTCAATTCAACTAATGATAAAATACTTTAATTCAATATTGAATTTAAGTCAAAATGTACATATAGTTCTTAATATAATGCGCATCAAACTCGGTTAACTTCAACACAGTAGAAATTAAATATTTCAGTTTTAACTCTAATTATGGCTGATATTTGTAAACACTGGCCACAATCCAAGATAATCATCATCATCAAATAAATGTTTCCCCCAAAATCTAATAAAAACAAATTTATGAAATAGCCCAAATACATAAAGTCGTCACATCTAATCAATCATTTAAAACAATATGATGAACAGTGACATTTCAATTGGATAACAAATACTGAGTAAACTACATGCACGTAAAAAATTCCTTTTTGGAGATATAATTTCTTTTCATAAGTGACTTCACTTCAACAAATGTATGACAGGGGGTCACAAAATATAGTTATACTTATTGTCCAAGTACAACATTGACAAATAATACTGTCAACTAAAAGTAGACTATGCTTTTAAAACCCCTTGCGTACGGTATTATTTTTACTGAGTGAAGGTGGTTGCGACCAACCTGTATGTGGGGCCGGGGAGCGCCGGGTCAAACACGGCTGTGTACATGGGCACAACTCCGCTGTTCAGCCAGCGTATAGACCGAGCAATAAGTGGGCAAGCTAAACGCTACCCTATTCATTGCACATATGAAGTCCCAGCGTAATTGAAAGGCCGGTGTTCAGAAATCTCATGAAAACATAATACATAAAGAGATATTTATGTTTGAATACACTTTTTTTTCATTCAACATAGGCTAACCAATAATGTAATCGGGTAGAATGTTGTATCTGGCCGCCACTATTTTATTAAAAATAACCAATAATGTAATCTTACCTACCTGGTAAGGTGGATAACATATGGATGATGGACATATACTTAAATTATTCCAGGATATTTATTTCATGAAAAATCAGGCATTTTGGTATACGGACAGGTCGGATCTAGTCGGATCTAGTCAGAGTAGCATTACACTTATGCGAGATAGCATAAAATTGTTACTCACACAATCCAATTGATGTGCACAGCGAATATAGGCAATTTGGGGGTCAGGTCAGGTTAAAATGGATGAAAATGTGCGATACAAAATAACACTCAATGTACAGTGTAACTTCCCAATAGACGTTATGTCAAAACGCCCTCCACCGAGCTTGAATAAAACTACGGTGGCCATGAAAGTGCATGCACCTCACATTTTTATCATGTAGTAATCCACAAGGGAAACTGACTGGGTAAATTTTTTAGATAAAATTTAAGTGATTATTTTTCTTCCTTTTTATTAATCTAAGTTCAACCACTTATTCATTTAGTTTGTTAGTTAGTTAGTTACATGTAGTTAAACTGAAACAATTTCGGAGGTCCGAAGGGAAGTTTTTACTAAACAAGTGTGTATGACCCGGAATTAGATTCCATTTCTCCGTTACATGCTGAAAACAATACCTAATAATCACAAAAGAACCTTCATATATGTGAGGAAATGAAAATCAAGTTCAAAACTGCATACTGAACGGATGTTTAAAACACGTCTATTTCAAGGCCCGAGTCAATGAAGAATGTCGGCCTGTGTGTGTAGGTCGCACGCGCATCGTACACGTACATATCATGGAGTCGTGGTTGTACATTACTTTCCATGGTAAAGCCGGATCTGTATTTTATTTTGTTAATTCCGCACGGAAAATTGCAAAAAATCACAAAAGACTCTTTATATATCTTACTAAATGAAAATCAAGTTTAAAACTGCATTCCAGATATGAAAGATGGTTTAAAATACGTCTTTTTCAAGGCCCGTCAATGCAGAGTATGCAGGCCTGTGTGTCTAGGTCGCACGCGCATCGTACACGTACATATCATGGAGTCATTTACTCTCCATAGTAAAAGCCGGATCTAAACTTTATTTTGTGAATTCTGCACGTGAAAATTACCAAAAAATCACAAAACACCCTTTATATATCTTACTAAATGCAAATCCAGTTTAAATTTTCA
The DNA here is from genome assembly GCA_029582265.1 of Zoroaster sp. YZ-2022. Classification (NCBI taxonomy): domain Eukaryota; kingdom Metazoa; phylum Echinodermata; class Asteroidea; order Forcipulatida; family Zoroasteridae; genus Zoroaster; species Zoroaster sp. YZ-2022. The sequence continues at coordinate 21,185,422 of CM055818.1, read as the reverse complement.
TTCCAGATATAGAAGATGGTTTAAACACGTCTCTTTCAAGGCCCGTCAATATGCCGGCCTGTGTGTGTAGGTCAGTGGTGCATTTACATGTACATATCATGTAGTTATTATTTTACTTTCTCCATGGTAAAAGCCGGATCTTAATGTTATGTTGTTAATTCCGCACGGGAAAATTACCAAAAAATCACAAAAGACTCTTTATATATCTGGCTAAATGAAAATCAAGTTTAAAACTGCATACGAGATATGAAAGATGGTTTAAAACACGTCTTTTTCAAGGCCCGTCGCTGCCCAGGTACACCGGCCTGTGTGTCATAGGTTCCATCCATGTGCATTGTACATGAACATGATAGAGGGCATATTTTTACTCTCCATAGTAAAAACCGTATCTATATTTTATTTTTAATATTCTGCACTGGAAAATTAACAGAAAATCACAAAAGACCCTTCACATATCTGACTAACTGCAAATCAAGTTTAAAAGTGCATTCCTGATATAGAAGATGGTTTAAAATACGTCTTTTTCAAGGCCCGTCACTGTCGAGGTACACCGGCCTGTGTGTATATGTCCCATGTGCATCGTATGTACATGGAGTGCCCATTACTCTCCATGGTAAAAGCCGCATCTGTATTTTATTTTGTTAATTCCGCACGGGAAAACTACCCAAAAATCACAAAAGACTCTTTATATATCTGGCTAAATGCAAATCAAGATTAAAACTGCATTCCAGATATGAAAGATGGTTTAAAATACGTCTTTTTCAAGGCCCGTCAATGCAGAGTATGCAGGCCTGTGTGTCTAGGTCGCACGCGCATCGTACATGTACATTGAATGTTATTTTGTATCGCACATTTTCATCCATTTTAACCCGACCCCCAGGGAGAAAGAGTCAACCCCGACCCCCCAAATTGCCTAGTATTCATGTGCACATCAATTGGATTGTGTGAGTAACAATTTTAAGTACTTCCAACTAGATCCGACTAGATCCGACCTGTCCGACTTTTACCAACATCCGTTTAGAAGATCAGACCCTGATTAGACTGACATGACTGAGGAAGTCATCGTATACCAAAAATGCCTGATTTTTCATGAAATAAATATCCTGGAATAATTTGAAGTATATGTCCATCATCCATATGTTCTCCACCTTACCAGGTAGGTAAGATTACATTATTGGTTATATTTAATGAAAAATAGTGGCGGCCAGATACAACATTCTACCCGATTACATTATTGGTTAGCCTATGTTGAATGAGAAAAAGTGGCGGTCGGATACAACATTCTACCCAGGGAGGATTTTTTAGAAGGGAAATACAGTCTGAAACCATCATAAAAGTGGATTTTAGGGCTGTGCGTTTTCGGATATTTTTTGAACCGGATACCCGAAATCAGGAAACTTCGGATACCAGGATACCCATTTTCATTTTTGTTGAAAACATACCTCCGGTGGTGTACAAGTACATGTACTATAATGGTAACAAATTGACCTTTACAATACAGTGGATACCATACTTAAATCGATCTTTTCTTTATTGGAGTGCAATCTCTTGAATTTAAACGGTTAGTGCAGTTTCGGTTGGTTAACCAGTCACTGTCGAATTATGAATTGTATTCGTTCAACTCATACTTACCGGCATGTAACTTTAGAACTTATGTTGATGGTTGTTGCATTCATCAGATACTAACTGACTGAAAGATGGCAAATATCTCAGATGGTATGCAGAGATGGGCTGGACAGGTTGCCTTGGTAACAGGTGCATCTGCAGGTATTGGACAGGCTATAGCGAGGGCGCTGGTGAAACATGGAATGACTGTTGTATCGGTTGTGCGATACACCATCAAAACCTATTAAGGTAAAAACCTGGTGTTTTAGTGTAAACAAAAATTTAATTTATTGATGACATTTTGCATCAGGCTTTTTAAACAATTTATTAAATTTTACCCAACTACTCAGGATGGTCGTGGGTTTGATTCCTGCCCAAGTGGACTATGGATGGCATATGTTGGTGTTGGGCAAAAATCATGTCGATTGAATAATTTCATTTCATTTTATCAAATCAAATGCCCACTTTGCAAACAAATGAAATAATTACACTAAGCAACACCTTGAAAATTGACTTTTGGGCCATTCCATTAAATATCAAAAAATCTTCAGAAAACTTTGCTTATCAATTGTATTGCCTTCATCTATGTTTGTTACATGATGTTCTTCATGTGTCTTTGTTTCGTGCCCTGTATTTTAAAGTTTCAAAATATGAAATATTTTTTTAAATTGTTTCTTTTGCCTTCATTCTGTTTTCTTTTCACAGGATGACATCCAGTTATTATCAGCAGATAGTTCCATCTCTGGATCACTGCATGCCATCAAGTGTGACCTGACACAGGAAGATGAAATCCTTGCTATGTTTGCTGAGATAAAGGAGTATGGAGGTGTGGATGTCTGTATCAATAATGCAGGTTTTGCTTATGGAGGTTCAATGGGTGCAACTAGCATGGGAATTCTCAATGGAGAGACCAACAAATGGCGAGATATGCTAGATGTAAGTCAGTCACTGGATCATATTTCTTGCAAAGAATGTATTTGTGTTCCCTCTCCATTTACCAAGGTCTGACCAGTCCATAATTGGGGTTAGTGGGTGGCGGGGGGCGAGGCACCAGGATTTTCAGGGGGCAAGGACTATTGCTAATATTGATTGGTGTGTTGTTATGTATTCAAACATAAATATCTCTTATGTATTACAGGTGAATGTTCTTACTGTGGCTGTATGTTCCCGTGAAGCTTTTAAACAGATGGAGGAAAAGGGTGCGAAAGATGGGCAGATAATAATGATCAACAGGTAGTCTCAATTGCTACTTATCAGTCAGTTGCAATTGAAACAGAGGTTGTACAGAGCTTACAACCCAAAACTATAACCTGTTGTTTGAGGTTCCAGTGGTAATTCCAAAATTTGTTTAATGGCAGAATGCTCTAAAGTCCAACCCCCTTCCCCTCCCTACAATTGAAAATCAACCACGTACACAAATTCAAACTTGCACATTTATTTTTGTCACATATATGTTTGGGTCATGGACCCCTCTTTATGGTTGCGTGCACACTCTTTTTTTGCGACTGTGAATCTTCCTCTGCTTGTCCATTTTGTGGAGTGTGATGGCCGAGCGGTTTAGTGCATTGGATTTGTGTTCTGATGGCTGAGTCGTCGGAATGTGGGTTCGAATCCCGACCGCAACCGTGGTGCGTGTGTCCTCGAGCAAGACACTTTACCATAATTGCTTCTCTCTACCCAGGAGTAAATGAGTACTTGTGAGGGCAGAGTTGGTTGTTGTGTTTGATTAGCCCATATGCGCCGAAATGGCCTGATAGGGGTAATAGTGTACAGCGCTGTGATACCTTGTCTATGAGCGTGTAGTAACCAGTCACAAAAATAATTATTTGTTATTTGATATTTAATCATAGTTGTTATATCATCTTGGCTAAGAGTTTTTTTTACCGTGTTAAATTCAAGCATTTAGATGTTTCTTTCAATCAACCCAGAAACTTGCCTTGTTTTGATGAATATGTAGTGTATATTCAATTACTTAACCAATAAGTTTTGTTTAATTAACATATTCATTAGTACCACAGTTCTTAGCCAATCATAGCCCGAATTAGTATTCCTTTTGGGGCCATGTTGTTTTCTTTGCTGGCGCTCTCGTACGTACGTGTATTACTTTAGCACGATGTACTGATATGATGTGATGGTCGGATGAAATGAAACTCAAGATTGTGAAAAACGGAACACACACAACCAGCTAGCTATGAGAAAGATAATGTTAGAAATATAATACTTTAATAGCGTCGACCAGATCAACCGACATTTTTAACTGAGCCAGTGAGCAGGTCGTTTGGTGTGACTTTAGTCATTTGTCTATTCAGATTTCACCAGGGAGTTAAACGACCAGTTGCGTTTTCTGCACCCATGTGTTTGCATCGTGTGAGCTGAGCACCGATATTTTGTGTTTTTTCATCGTGTGAGCGTAGCACCGCCATTTTGTATTTTCATCGTATGACATCACCACGTCGCAGCATACACGGATCGACGGACTGTAAAAACGCTACTTTCATCATCCCATGAGCGTTATCACTTTATCACATGTGGAGCATTCGTTTCGCTTGAACTAAACTGAACACTGTAACATTGTAATTTAAAGGGTTTTATTAATCACCGGTTTAGAAGTGACTTAATTTATAATAAATTGCCTAAATCAAGTATATATGGAGTGTCGTGGCCGAGCGGTCTAGCGCACCGAACTCAAGTTCTGGTGTTGCCAGCAGCAGGGTGTGGGTTCGAGCCCCGGTCGTGACACTTGTATCCTTGAGCAAGGTACTTAACCATAATTGCTTCGTCCTTCGGATGGGACGTAAAAGCCGTAGGTCCCGTGTGTTGTATAATGCACGTAAAGTGGATTGTCGTGGCCGAGCGGTCTAGCGCACTGAACTCAAGTTCTGGTGTTGCCAGCAGCAGAGTGTGGGTTCGAGCCCCGGCCGTGACACCTGTGTCCTTGAGCAAGACACTTAACCATAATTGCTTCTCTCCACCCAGGGGTTAAATGGGTACCTGTGAAGGCAGAGATGGTTTGCTCTCTATGCGCTAGAAATGGCAGCAATTGAGCTGTATACTCCCCAGGGAGCTGAGATGGTTTCAGGAATGATTTATGAGCCTTATGAGCCTTATGAGCAGGGATAATAATATAATGCGCCTTGAGCGCCACTTAGTTGGTGGATACGTGCGCTATATAAATCTATACATTATTATTATTATTATTATTATACTTTTGTGTTTGATCATACATTTTGTTCGTGGGTCACACATTAAAACGTAGGGTACCTTCTGATAATTTTATTGAATAATTGAAATTGATTTTTGAAGATTGTTGCAGAAATCCTAAATTATATTCATACTCTTAACCAGGAAATCCCTACAAGCGCTTTAAAAATGCCTCCATTATTATTATTATTATATTATATTATAAAACCATCATCAGCTATGGAGGGTCCAGCCATCTTTATCGGTTTCTTTGTACACAATAACGATTATCGTGCTTATTCTCATTCCATTAAAGGGACCAGACTATTTTTCCTTCCAGCCTCGGTTTGGTTACATGGATTTATATAAAAGAAAAACATGTTTCCACAGTGATAAAGGTATGTGCTAGCTGACAGGATACCATCTCTGAAGAGACAGAGGTGTACGTAATTATTGTGGGGATATCAAAACAGAAGTCAAAATCAAAACTAGCAGCTACTGAACAAAAAGGTTATTCCTTAATTACACAAACCATCCACGTTTATACGTTACACTTTCATCACAACAAAAAATTCTTTGTTTTTCGTGCAGTTTATCTGGTCACAGAATTGTCCAGTCTAAGGAAATACATTTTTATGGTGTCACAAAGTTCGCGGTCACTGCCATGGTAGAAGGGATCAGACAGGAATTAAGAGAGAAGAACTCTAACATTAGAGTAGCAGTAAGTATTTATCAAAGATAAACATACTCCACTGATTGTTGTCTCTAGTTAAATGTAAAGGTGTCAATAGATAACATTGGTTCATACTTCACTGTGTGTTATTGAAGAGAAAAGTTGTTTATCTAAAGAATAACGACAATTTGAAGAGCCCATTTTCTTTAGCTGAGATTTAATTGTTTAACTTTTGTGAACAATTTCCTGTGAAGCAACCATGACATTATGCATTCTGGCTGAAATGCTAAAAATACACACAACATATTAGTTTACAGTTTTTTCTAGTCCAAAAAATTAGATGAAATCTTTTCTTTGTGCATTCTGCCAATGCTAAATAACCCTGTTTACCCAATTCAGTCACGTGTTGGTTTGAGTCGGATTTGAACCCGGGTCATAGTGGTGAAAATGAGGAATTAAATTACCACTTCAGCAACCTGACCTCTATGGTTTTGTTTATTACAGGCAATCTCACAAGGTATAGTAGAGACTGAGTTTATAGTTCGCATGTACCCCAATGAAGATCCTCAAGGCAAGGAAAATTTACAAAACAATGGAGGTAAGAAAACAGTTCTCTGCAGTGACATGCCCTGCAGGAACATTTAGTGCCCACCCCCCCCTTGAAAAAAAACTATAGGTTGACTGGTTAATGTACATGTATATCAGTTGATTCAAAGAAAATAAGCATACTCAAAAAAGCAGTTTTGTCAACATTACAAATGCTGACACCTTTCCTTTTAAACGGATCAAACCAGTCAGTCACTTTGTTGTTGACTAATCAAAAGTTACGCTTTTCTTTTCTTCCCATAGCCTATGCAACCAGAGGATATAGCAGACACTGTACTATATGTACTGCAAGCACCACCTCATGTTCAGGTATAGATTATTCTAGTCTAGCACTCGTCAGCTTTTATTTACTCTTAAATAAGTATACAAATATCAGAACATGTTTCTGTTTTATTTTCATTTAGTAGTTTCATTATTTTGTTTTCTTTTGTATTTTCTTACATTAAGGTGCATGATATTCTAGTGAGACCTACAGAACAGAAGACTTAAATCCTTTAACCAAACTTCATCAGCGGTCAAGATAACACGATGAATGAAATGCGAAACTTGCATCTACCTTCAAAGAGGATGGACATGTATTCAGTCATTATTTTCCACAATTTAATATAGTATTTTCTGTGGTTGTAAAATTTGTATAATCTGTACACTACAACTCAAAAGAGTTTGTTTACATAGTTTAACTACATTCTTTATATACACATGTGCAATTAGGGCTTCCTCCAGGCACATTTAAATTCCTTCTTACCAGCATTACCTTAAAGATCAATATAAAAGCTGAATATTTGCCATGAGAAATCCACTGGTAAGACATATACCAGTGATGGTGTTCAACACCCTCACAACTTTCTGGACAAACTTGAAACTAACCACTTTAGTAAAGGGATAGTACAACAATGGTGATGTTGGCAAATCTGCTTCTATGAGTATGCTTACTTTCTTTGAATCAAGATATACATTTAACAACGAACCTGTGAAAGTTTCAACTCAATACGGAGTTTAATATTAGCCATGAGAAAAGTATGGAAAAACATTCACAGATTTTACAGAAAACACTTTACAAAAGGTGCTGTCCGGTAACTGTGCATATTTATTTGTGTCATCTCCATCTCATTTCAGACAATAATTCATCAAGGTGATTGAAACCTTCAACAGTTCAAGTTACCTTTTGGATAATTTATTTAATTTTGTAATATTACCAATTTTGGATCTTCATTTCAATAAGTTGGTTCACCTTTAACAATTAATCACTGTAAGTAATTGTGTGTTTAATAAATATTATACTACTACTGCAATTGTTAGTAATAAGAATACAAATAACTTTTTATAGCACCTAAAGTGCTCAAAATAATTTAGATGTGTCACACCCCCAAAAATGGTCACCTTTTGGTTGTGACTTGTACAACTCTAATTCCCACACATGTAAGCAACCTTTTAGGACCAAGGGTTTTTATTACCATGGACCCAGGCTATAGTCTCCTCTCTGTCTGACTTGGTTTGGGTGATTTATAATGTTAAGGAGGAATTTGGCCACGTGGTGTTCTTGTGGGCGATTTGGGCCATATGCCAGCCTTAGTAGAATAAATCGCTACAGTCGTCTGCAAGACACAAAATCACCTCTTTTATATTTTGAACATAGGTGAGATTGCAAATTCCTTTCTCTTTATGAACATCATTTAGTAATTAATAGGATATTTAATCATATGATATTCTGCTGAATTATTTACTCATTACCCTCTTGGTACGTGACTTTGTATTAAATGATTGTAGATTTATACTTTGTAGCCCTCACGGCTAAAATATATGGATCGCATGATTTCCTTCATTTTTGATGATCACCATTACTGATATGATTTGAGTAGTTGCTGGAGTAATATTTTTAATAGCTGATTGATCGTTGAATAGCTAGTGATCGTTGAATCGTTGATTGATCCTAGATTTTATAATTCACGTGTTAAAAGTTAAGGACAAAGTTTCTTGGTTTCACGTCAGGAATTGTCGCATAGCACAATCCAATTGAGATGACTTTCTATGATACCATATGTAAGATATGATATTATTTTAGCATATGATTGGTTATCCCAGTTCCTTAGTTTTGATCCAATTTTATTGTTGTTACTTTAATTTTTATAATTTTCGGTTGTTCATTAATCACATCAAACAACTGTTGTAACTGTTTCCATATTTTATTTACAAGGTTTGATTCACACTCGTTGTTTTCACTTCATTTTTTGTTCATCAGTTAGTTTAAAGCAAAGACACTTTCATTTTATTGTTTGAGCTTGATGAAGTTATAAGCTTCAGAAATTCTTTTAGCTTAGATGTACATAACATTTCGCGGGAACACTAGGAAATTAGTTATTCGATCAACATACATGAGTTCTGTTTTTTTGTAGAAGGGAATTCTTTCTGTCACAAATTGTTGTTACTATTTCAGCCCATTGTTGGCATGGGTTTATTTTTAGTTAGAGAAAGTTCCTTTAATTTGGTTATGCAGTAATGTACACAATATCTATTACTGCATTGTTTATATTATAATTATGCCAGGCAGGATAAGTTGTTTACAGTGGTCAAGCACTTTTACTCATGGCTGTGACAGCTCTGGCACTTAATAGGGACTGTGTGTGTGTGTTGACAATTTTATTGTTTTCTTGGCTGACCACCACTGGAGTTGTTCGCTATTCAATTCCCTGGTGTAAATAGACTTTCACTGGAAAGTTGAAGATTATGTTTTTGGGGATATTTTGGTGAATATTTAATCAGTTGAAGTTAGGGTCAGATTTTCTAAGTGACTCTATATTTTGTTTATTTAAAGTTGATTATTAATGCAGGCTTAGTTTATTAATTAATAATTAGATTCTGACTACAGCCTTCGTCCAGTAAGCATCAAATAGTCAAAATCGTTACAATCCTCTGCAAGACACAACATCATCATGGGGTGTCGTGGCCGAGCGGTCTAGCTTACCGGATTCAAGTTCTGGTGTTAGCAACATAATGTGGGTTCGAATCACGGCCGTGACACTTGTGTCCTTGAGCAAGACACTTAATCATAATTGCTTCTCTCCACCCAGGGGTTAAATGGGTACCTGTGAAGGCAGAGTTGGTTTGCTCTATATGCGCTAGAAATGGCAGCAATTGAGCTGTATACTCCCCAGGGAGCTGAGATGGTTTCAGGAATGATTTATGAGACTTATGAGCCTTATGAGCAGGGATAATAATATATAATGCGCCTTGAGCACCACTTAGTTGGTGGATACGTGCGCTATATAAATCCACACATTATTATTATTATCATCTCGTTTATATTTTGAACATACTAGGTTGTTCAACATTTGCCTCCAGCCCCTGATGTGCCGTGGATGACCTTGATATTTTGGCGTGTTGTTGTGGTGACTTCACCGATTGTTTCTACTTTCGTTTAGTCCTTTTATTTGTTCTACTCAGCCCCATCTTCACTTCTTTTTCCTGATTTCACTGGATCAAGAACTTTCTTTGCTGTCGTTCGTGTGATTCTCCATTGAACTTTGTACCTGCTCGCGTCACGGTACGTCGTTCGCGTTGGATCAAGATCGTTCGGAGGATTGCTTATAGACCATCATGGTCTAGCCACAGTCATCAACCCGCTAAGTTCCTTTGTTTTATTCAATTGGAGCAGTATTGGGTTTACATTAGGGAAACGAGCCCAGTCTAATGTCACACTTGATGTTATTAGCACCTTTACTGCTATCGGTTGCAAAAACAGCTGATCTTCTGCTAGATAAACCTGGTATCATTTTCACTGGCTAACATTATTGGCTGACCACAGAAGAGTCCAGTTCATAATTATGTCAGCCATTGTGTGCATTAAACCATGGAGCAACGCAAACAGTCCTTGAAGGTGTGAGTCAACCCTATGGGCGGCCAAAAGGGCCAAAATTAAAAAAATGTCCAACATAGACATTAAGAAGCCCACAAAGGACAAAAAACAGCCAAAGAACAAAATTATCAATATAAAGACAAATTAAAATGGCAAGAAGACAAATTTTTATAAAGACAAAAACAAAATCAAACAAAGGACGAAACGACAAGAGGACAAATTTACAAAAAGACAAAGTCAAAATCAAGCAAAGGACAAAACGACAAGACGACAAATTTTCAAAAAGACGAAGTCAAAATCAAACAAAGGACAAAACGACAAGAGGACAAATTTTCAAAAAGATGAAGTCAAAATCAAGCAAAGGACAAAACGACAAAAGGACAAATTTACAAAAGGACAAAGCCAAAACTAAACAACCGAAAGACTAACGCTAGTCGAATACAGACGTTGTTTGGCAAAACCATAAAGGACAGTCACACACACAAGGACGTTTTCCCAATCGAACAAAGGACGATCGCGAGAGGACAAACTTGTTACGTCTAACTAATGTTTGAAAGCTGGGGGCGCTGGCGCTACATGTACCCTGGCCCTGCCAAGCTTGCTGGCTGCATGCGCTCAGCGCCTAGAGCGCCGGCCTGGGTCGTCTGGATGCGCTGCCTGCATGCCGTAATGGATCGCAAGGAAGAAAATTGCATTCCAACGACCAATTCGCAACATGTAGTGCTGCTACATTTCATTCTTTTTTTAAGGGAGATTGGACATTGTCATGGCTATCAAATTGTCATGGCTCTCAGACTGGACCCTTTTCTATGGTTTAGGTCTACAAATAATAAAAAACGAACAATGGCGTGCATTTTCAAACCATGAAATTAATGTTTCATAAATATTAGTAACGTTTCATAAACCAAGTTAAATTTACCAGCTGGTTTACAAAACCAGGTTATTATTTCAACCTCGTCCAGCCCGAAGTGCTATGTGCGATTGCTCCATGGTGCGATCATGGAGGTAGAATTAGAAGGAGTTGGAACGAAAAACCACAGCCAATTAAGCTTATTATCACCCCTGGCTCTACTACAGTAAACCGATGGGGCCACCTGCTGAGCGCGACCGATTTACGACCGCGATAAGGCCATGTGTGCAAAACAAGCAATGGTTAATTTTCATTGTATACAAACCATAGAAAAGAGTCTAGCCGTGTAATTTCCCATTATATGTAAACCATGAAATTGCACTCAATGGTTCATTTTCATTATATACGAACCGTAGAAAATGGTACAGCCGTCAATTTCAATTACTTATAAACCATGAAATTGCACGCAGTGGTTAATTTTCATATATATAAACCATGAAATGGCACGCAATGGCTCATTTTCATTATATATAAACAATGAAATTGCATGCCAGTAGGTTTTCATGGTTTATAAACCGTGAAGTTGTCGCAAAATGTTTTTTCAATGGTATGTAAACCATACAAACAGACATGAACACAAATCCTTCTACATTTGTTTTGTTTGTTACAGTAGTTTATTTGTCAGTTTTGTTTTACACCAATCAATCAATCAATCAATCAATCAATCAATTTATTGGAGTTACACTTTCACATCAGTGGCACACGTTAAAGACGGTGCATCCTTAAACATAGTACAAAACATAAACAATAAATATAAACTAAGACTTAAAATACAAAACACTAGTACACAAAGTACACAAGAAAAAGAAGAAAAAAAACCCATGCAGCGTGACATATAGATAGAACAGAAAACTTGTCAATTAATTCATCAATTTATAGCATTCGACAACATCTTACGCTCATCCCAAAGGTTGGTCAAAAGATTCTTACATGATGTATCAAGAATGTTTCCAAGTGTGTTATCGAATTCATACATGTTACCCAGCATCATGTATAGTTTTAAGTCGATATTGCCTGAAATAAATATTTCCCAAAACAAATCCATATTGTTACCAAAAAGATTATTTTCAAGGGCTATGAATTCCTTAATACGAATGTGATTCAATGCTGTACAATAAAACATGAAATGGCCAATATCTTCATCTACATTACTCTTACACAGTTTGCACAACCCGTCATTATTTGGTGACCAGGAGCGGGTATATCTCTCGAGTTGTAAAGTGTTAGTACGAGCCCTTAATTTAGTCATTGCGGCGGAGAAGTTCGTACTATCGATAAGATATTGTTCAAGAGCCGGTACTTGTTTGAGAGACATATATAAAGACAGCGAAGATTTACTTTGTGCACCTTTGCGCCAATCATTCAATTCAACCTGATGAAGAGTTTTCTTATAAGTATTTAACCAAGATTGGTTTAGTGGTGGATTGTTATTAAAAATGTGGTCCATCCCACAGCGCGACAAACTTTGCTTTATGTGATTAAAGGCACCTGGCAATAGGTTTTTTATTGATTTAAACAATAAAGTATATGTGTATTAACAATAAACAAATTGTTTGAGTGATTATTTGTCAGGATTTATATGTTTAAAAACAATATGAAGTTGTTTGGAGGGTGACTCCGCCCATCCCTTTTTGTGACGTCATTCGAGGAAGGATTCGGCGCTGATGGAACATCGACCCCCCTCGACGTCCTCGAGAATTGCCTGTGTTTACACACGTGTGGTTTGGTTTGTTATAAAAAAAGGCATTTTTCCGGCATTTTCCCAGCAATGCCGACCAGGTGTATTGCTGCTGGATGCAACAAAACAACTAAAGATGGGGTCAGCCTGCATCTGTTTCCAGCTGATCCCAAATATAGGCGGTTATGGGCAGCTGAAGTCAGGATAACGAGGGCAAAGTGGTCCTGTCCGACGTCGTTTTCAGCGCTATGCAGTGACGCTATGCAGTTTTCGTAGCACTAGCGGCATTGCTGCACCTATATCGTGAAAACTTGCATGCTTCCCCTTGGGCCTTGTTTTACGTTGTCGTTTCATCTGAAACTAGGTTACAGGTTAGGCATACATTTTGTAAGTATGTGTGCTGGCAGTTCATGACAGACTTGACAGTTGTGTATAGACTATAGTGCAATGACCAATGTGTCATTCTGTCAGGTTTGTCAGAGATTAATTACATAATTAATTGATTCGCTTTCTTTGCACTAGCATGACTAGTAGTAGTACAGTAGTCATATATATAATTCTTCATATTGCTTTATTATTCATTTAAAATATGGAAATGGTTTGAGGCTTGATTGAGGTTTCTCATTGTCGTACTCTCGGATTCGGTTACTCGGATTCGGTGACGCATCGTACCGATCAGGTACCCAGACGTAATGTATGGGGCCAGACTACACATTTTCTCTTCAAATATCCCCGCCTCGAATGACGTCACGAACAGCGCCACCATGTGTCAATGTAAAGGGGTGGCCTATTCTAAAGTCGTAAATACAATAAAACCACTATTTCTGTAACCTTAGTTACTTGTTTATTCACATTCCACTCATAAAAATGTATATATTTATGACAAAAGCTACATTTGGACAAAATACCAGTGCCAGGTGCCTTTAAGCCATTTCCACCGCAGTTTATTATGCTCACTCAGAGTGTGATATGACGCATTAAACAAGAGTTTTGGCCATCTATTATTTTCCATTTTGAAAAGGCGATCAACATAACTCAACCTGAATTTATCTTGAATTGAGGAGATACTCTCCCATCCTAATTCACCATACATTGCTTCCTTAGTCATGTTACGCGGGGCCTTAAGAATGGCTTTTGCCATTTGTACTTGAACGTTTTCAAGCCTTTTAATATCTGAATTGCCAGGTATCCAAACAGAGCATGCATAATTTATTGACGGAAGGCCTAATGACTTCCATAAAATATCACCATAATATACCCTGTTGTAATCATCTTGCTCATCAATAATTGATTTTATATATGCAATTAATCGATTCCCTTTACGGATGGCTTCCTCGATATGACAATGGTCGGATAAATTAGAGCTAATTTGAACACCGAGATATTTATAATGATTAACTTCAGATATAAAGCTGTGACCCAATTTCCAAGATTTGGAGCTAACACGCCGACCAATAATAAGCACATTTGATTTATCATGATTAAAATCTAACCTCCATTGTTGTGAGAAAACGGCCGCAATGTCTAACATTTTTTGTAGTTCATTGCCATCTTCTGCAATCAGTACAATGTCATCCGCCCAGAATAGGCAACCAATCTGCACACCACAAATACTTGTACCTAAATTGTACCCAACCCCCGTCCACACTAGCACCCACCTGCTGTACCTGTACATGTACATGTACAGAACGGATGGTGTAAATTGTATGCAATCCTTTTGGAAGTATGACCATGTCTGGTCCTTGCTCTATGGTGTACGCAGTTGAAGCCGGAAGTGCAGTGTAAACGAATGAGGGTTCACATGAGCACGTTCCTTCACATATCATGCAGGCCATTCTTTCGCCTTATTCACAAGATAACTGACAAATTACTACAAAATGACTGTAATTCTCACAGCCACACTATGGCTTATGTTTCATGCACCAATTGTCCGATAGTTCCACAGCAAAGGAATAAAGAAACGGATCATATTATTTCATTAGCATTTGAAAGCGAGGTACCAAAAAATAGTCTGGTTTCTCTGAATGAGCGTCCACTCAAACAAAAGCTCTTGTATTCAGGGATTAACTGACATAAGATGGCCGACCATGATTACTAGTATGCACTCACAAAGTTTAACAGGCCTGTAATGATTCTCATTATGATTGTACAATGAATAGTTTTAAAGTTGAGAGGGAGCTGAAAGTGGCAGGTGGTAAACAATATGAGGTGTTTCTTTTATATATAGTAAACTAGTTCAGGGCACTTTATTTTTGTAAGTTATTTTAATGGGGAGAATTTCTTCTGAAGGAATTATGCCCCAGAAAATAGAAACTGCGTTATTTTATTTTGAAGAAAAGGGATGGGAAAATGGGGTTGGAAGGGTCCAGTCATAAGCTTGCACAACCAGATTCCGGCTATATTTAAAGGTGCGGAAATCGGCCAGGATCAACTGGAAGGCGGGCTAGTTTTAAATGCTATCACCATGATGCTATTAAAGACCCTGCGGTAAGCGATGATACAGAACAAAGACGTGGACCTACAGTTTTAAGTTCATAAACGTTCCCTCATTATCTTCGTAAAACAGTAGGCCTAAATGAACCTTCAAAATGTTTACACACAAAATAGAAAATATATATTTTTTAATTTCTTATTGTGTAGGCCTATGTGTGTCAGGGGATGATTTTCTCTGTTGGGTGGGGCAGGAGGCCAAATGGGTGACAGGTTAGGGGTCAGATAAGATAAATTGGAATTTGGCATCATCCTTTGAAATTTACGTAGGCCTATTTGTTGCATACATTATTTTTTTACAGTGTGTAATAATAAAGAAAACCCCTGACCAAGTTAAGAACACTTTATAATTCTCATGACCCCACGCCGTTGTAGATTGTACATTGCTCTCGCCTGATTCCATTTCCCAATATTGCTAGAATAACATTAATAAAACAATAAAATGTCGCTATATAATGTCCCCAAACCAATTCAGCATAGGCGTAATCAAATGCATTAAACACAACTCAGTTTGAAAAAGCCATAAAAATTAATATTTACGACATGTGTTAGTCTGACAGCTACGGCGATATATTACTAAAAACATTAATGAGCAGCATTTTAACAAGATAATTTCGACAACCTGACATATGTCAGCCCTAATCTTTTATTTGGAGGGAATTTGCATATTCATCTCCCATCCTCACTCCCAAATAAATTCGTCATAGTTTATAAGGCTAGACTGTATTTTCAACAACAAAACCTAAATATTGATTTGGCTTCGTCTACAGGAACATATGGGAGAGATATTACTATCACATCTGCCACTAGAAATTGTTTCCATGAACTCCATAAAAATCAAGCTTTATACGCTGAAATACACACAGAAAAAATATACACAAGTTGTGTAAAATTTTGCAATGTTGTATATGAACCTCCTAATTGTTTGGTAAAGTTTTACAAAATGCGTGTTGGGTAAAGTTTTTCATAAACATTTTGTAAACTTTTACTTCAGTAAAAAGATTTACCTCTTAAATAGGTAAACATAAATTAAGTAAATTGTTACTGAATGTATTGGTAAAAAATACTTACTTTTTGTGTAGAATACTAGACTCTTTTTACTATTTGACCTTGTAAACTTTTACTACATTGTTTGGTCTGCATAATTCATTAAAAATAATGTAAATGAAACAAGGCACCGCACTATACTTTACAGTTTCAAAGACGTTTTATTTATCAACAATAAAATGAAAACATCTCTTCAAATCCCCACTTCACGAGGTTCTCTCTCATTTACTCCATGTTGTGAGGCGATTGTCGACTTGACAGGCACACGCTGCTTTTGCACACACGTCGCGCACACACAATGCATGATCACATGGTGCGCTTTACACAATTAAAAGTGAATTTTTACACAACGCACGGCAATGCTTAGGTTCCTTGTGGTAAAAGTTACACGGGCAAGGTAAAGACTTGAATTAGTTACATAAATTATGTAAATAAAATTTAACACATTTAAATTACGTAATTTTTAACTTACACAGCAATTGTGTTCTTTATTTTCCCGAAATTTTACCTAAATTGTGTAATATTTTACAAAACATGTTTACCCAGCTCACAAATACCTACACAGAGTCTCCTGAATGCAACATTTTCAAAAATGTTCATTCCATTTCTCTAGAATTGATACCAAACACCATGAAAATTAAGAGACCAGTGTTTGTTTGGGACAATGTAATAAGTCTGGTACCCATCACTATCGTGCTTTTATTCCCACAATGTTGTACGCTGAAGCTTGGGTACATGATTCACTGTATTCAATTTCTGGAAGACACACTTTGTTTTCATGCGGCCGCCGCGCCTGTAAGCGATTCCAGTCACATTACTACAAACCAGAGAAGAAATTACACAAGGTGTGTAAAATCTTACCCTGTTTTAGATGTTCCCGGTGAACCTCCTAATAATTAAGTAAAACTTGACCACACAGGCGTTGGGTAAAATGTTACCTAACAGTTGTATAACGTTTTACTGCGATATTAGGTAATTTTATTTACCTAACTTGTAGGTAAATGTTGGTTAGGTAAAATTTTACATACTTGTGAGGTATAAGACTAAATGGTTTACCTCTATTGTAGGTAAATTGTATAAAGTATTACTTTTAATGGGTATTTGGTTTTTCTTACATTATTGTTTGATAATATGTCTATGGGAATTCTGTTTTGTACCTGGCCCAGTTACAAATGTAAGGATTCCTGGTTGAGGTATTTGAAGGTTAAACAAATGTTGAGTTTTTAAATAATTGTATTGTGTTCTCCTTATATAGTTCAGGTTAAGCCTTAGTTGTTCCGAGAGAAAGGCGAAACTATGTATCCGATTGACAGCGCATAATGGTCACAACACATGCATGCACATACTTGCACAATGACTTGTATAAAGCAGTCGTTGCTGGGCGCATAATGCATAACGTATGGTGCATGACTGTGTCTGAACGAGTATACGCTGATATTTCATCCCACAAACGATTCAGGCTTGTTTACTCAACAATTGTTTACCTTCAACCGCCTCAATCACAGTGGCGTAAATATAGGGGGGGGGGGGCACAGGGGAACGTGCCCCCCAGCCAAGGTCCGTGTACCCCGGGTGCCCCCAATTCAGAATTTTGAAAAAATAGGTCCCTATTTGAGAATGCAGGATTCAAGTATTGACATGCGCCCTAGAAAAAGTGGTGCACCCCCTAGTTCCCCCCTGAAAATTGGACCGTAGTTACGCCACTGCTCAATCAGTAAAATTTTGACGATACTCCCACTGCTGTGACATTATTCACCTTCGTGTTCTCCATCTTGAATTTGACGTTGAATGAGACACAGCGCCTCGTGGGGGACTTGACATTAAATCATGTCTTTTATACACTTTCATAGTAAAATTCTACTAAACAAATGTAAAATATTTTTTTTATAACATAAGTAAAACTTAATACACACTTTTACGTTTTCACGCACAACCGTAATCGCACCTGCGCGTAACTCTTGTATACACGGCCGGAAATTGACCACTCAGTGACCCGATCAATTACAAAGGTATGAAAAGAGAAGTTTATCTTGTTAACTTGTGGATACCCCCAAGCTGGGAGGACTGCAAGGATATCACACCTCGAACCCTCGAATCGCGGGTTGGCGACCGTGACATTAGACTGGGCTCGTTTGGAGAGTAAATGACTCCATGATATGTACGTGTACGATGCGCGTGCGACCTAGACACACAGGCCGGCATACCTCTGCATTGACGGGCCTTAAAAAAGACGCGTTTGAAACCATCTTTCATATCGGAATGCAGTTTTAAACTTGATTTGCATTTAGTCAGATATATGAAGGGTCTTTTGTGATTTTCTGTTAATTTTCCAGTGCAGAATATTAAAAATAAAATATAGATCCGGCTTTTACTATGGAGAGTAAAAATATGCCCTCTATCTATCATGTTCATGGACAATGCACGTGGATGGAACCTATGACACACAGACCGGTGTACCTGGGCAGCGACGGGCCTTGAAAAAGACGTGTTTTAAACCATCTTTCATATCTCGTATGCAGTTTTAAACTTGATTTGCATTTAGCCAGATATATAAAGAGTCTTTTGTGATTTTTTGGTAATTTTTCCGTGCGGAATTACCAACATAACATGAAGATCCGGCTTTTACTATGGAGAGTAAAAATAATAACTACATGATATGTACATGTACAATGCACCAGTGACCCACACACACAGGCCGGCATATTGACGGGCCTTGAAAGAGACGTGTTTTAAACCATCTTCTATATCTGGAATGCAGTTTTAAACTTGATTTGCATTTTGTCAGATATATAAAGGGTATTTTGCGATTTTTTGGTAATTTTCCCGTGCGGAATATTAAAAATAACATATAGATCCGGCTTTGACTATCAAGAGTAAAAAATAACGACTCCGTGATATGTACGTGTACGATGCGCGTGCGACCTAGACACACAGGACGGCATACCTCTGCAGTGACGTGTTTAAACCATCTTCTATATCTGGAATGAAAATTTAAACTTGATTTGCATTTAGTAAGATATATAAAGGGTGTTTTGTGATTTTTTGGTAATTTTCACGTGCAGAATTCACAAAATAAAGTCTAGATCCGGCTTTTACTATGGAGAGTAAAAATAATGAATCCATGATACGTACGTGTACGATGCGCGTGCGACCTAGACACACAGGCCTGCATACTCTGTATTGACGGGCCTTGAAAAAGACGTGTTTTAAACCATATTTCATATCTGGAATGCAGTTTTAAACTTGATTTGCATTTAGCCAGATATATAAAGAGTCTTTTGTGATTTTCTGGTAATTTTCCCGTGCGTAATATTCAAAATAAAATATTGATCCTGCTTTTACTATGGAGAGTAATGTACATGTAAATTGCAAGTGTGACCTAGACACACAAGCCGGCATACCTCTGCATTGACGGGCCTTGAAAAAGACGTGTTTTAAACCATCTTTCATATTTCGAAAGTAGTTTTAGACTCGATTTGCATTTAGTAAGATGTACGCAGTTGGAGCCGGAAGTGCAGTGTAAACGAATGAGGGTTCACATGAGCACGTTCCTTCACATATCATGCAGGCCATTCGCCTTATTCACAAGATAACTGACAAATTACTGGAAAATGACTGTAATTCTCACAGCCACACTATGGCTTATGTTTCATGCACCAATTGTCCGATAGTTCCACAGCAAAGGAATAAAGAAACGGATCATATATTTCATTAGCATTTGAAAGCGAGGTACCAAAAAATAGTCTGGTTTCTCTGAATGAGCGTCCACTCAAACAAAAGCTCTTGTATTCAGGGATTAACTGACATAAGATGGCCGAACATGACTACTAGTATGCACTCACAAAGTTTAACAGGCCTGTAATGATTCTCATTATGATTGTACAATGAATAGTTTTAAAGTTGAGAGGGAGCTGAAAGTGGCAGGTGGTAAACAATATGAGGTGTTTCTTTTATATATAGTAAACTAGTTCAGGGCACTTTATTTTGTAAGTTATTTTAATGGAGAGAATTTCTTCTGAAGGAATTATGCCCCAGAAAATAGAAACTGCGTTATTTTATTTTGAAGAAAAGGGATGGGAAAATGGGGTTGGAAGGGTCCAGTCATAAGCTTGCACAACCAGATTCCGGCTATATTTAAAGGTGCGGAAATCGGCCAGGATCAACTGGAAGGCGGGCTAGTTTTAAATGCTATCACCATGATGCTATTAAAGACCCTGCGGTAAGCGATGGTACAGAACAAAGACGTGGACCCACAGTTTTAAGTTCATAAACGTTCCCTCATTATCTTCGTAAAACAGTAGGCCTAAATGAACCTTCAAAATGTTTACACACAAAATAGAAAATATATATTTTTTAATTTCTTATTGTGTAGGCCTATGTGTGTCAGGGGATGATTTTCTCTGTTGGGTGGGGCAGGAGGCCTAATGGGTGACATGTTAGGGGTCAGATAAGATAAATTGGAATTTGGCATCATCCTTTGAAATTTACGTAGGCCTATTTGTTGCATACATTATTTTTTTACAGTGTGTAATAATAAAGAAAACCCCTGACCAAGTTAAGAACACTTTATAATTCTCATGACCCCACGCCGTTGTAGATTGTACATTGCTCTCGCCTGATTCCATTTCCCAATATTGCTAGAATAACATTAATAAAACAATAAAATGTCGCTATATAATGTCCCCAAACCAATTCAGCATAGGCGTAATCAAATGCATTAAACACAACTCAGTTTGAAAAAGCCATAAAAATTAATATTTACGACATGTGTTAGTCTGACAGCTACGGCGATATATTACTAAAAACATTAATGAGCAGCATTTTAACAAGATAATTTCGACAACCTGACATATGTCAGCCCTAATCTTTTATTTGGAGGGAATTTGCATATTCATCTCCCATCCTCACTCCCAAATAAATTCGTCATAGTTTATAAGGCTAGACTGTATTTTCAACAACAAAACCTAAATATTGATTTGGCTTCGTCTACAGGAACATATGGGAGAGATATTACTATCACATCTGCCACTAGAAATTGTTTCCATGAACTCCATAAAGATCAAGCTTTATACGCTGAAATACACACAGAAAAAATATACACAAGTTGTGTAAAATTTTGCAATGTTGTATATGAACCTCCTAATTGTTTGGTAAAGTTTTACAAAATGCGTGTTGGGTAAAGTTTTTCATAAACATTTTGTAAACTTTTACTTCAGTAAAAAGATTTACCTCTTAAATAGGTAAACATAAATGAAGTAAATTGTTACTGAATGTATTGGTAAAAAATACTTACTTTTTGTGTAGAATACTAGACTCTTTTTACTATTTGACCTTGTAAACTTTTACTACATTGTTTGGTCTGCATAATTCATTAAAAATAATGTAAATGAAACAAGGCACCCCACTATACTTTACAGTTTCAAAGACGTTTTATTTATCAACAATAAAATGAAAACATCTCTTCAAATCCCCACTTCACGAGGTTCTCTCTCATTTACTCCATGTTGTGAGGCGATTGTCGACTTGACAGGCACACGCTGCTTTTGCACACACGTCGCGCACACACAATGCATGATCACATGGTGCGCTTTACACAATTAAAAGTGAATTTTTACACAACGCACGGCAATGCTTAGGTTCCTTGTGGTAAAAGTTACACGGGCAAGGTAAAGACTTGAATTAGTTACATAAATTATGTAAATAAAATTTAACACATTTAAATTACGTAATTTTTAACTTACACAGCAATTGTGTTCTTTATTTTCCCGAAATTTTACCTAAATTGTGTAATATTTTACAAAACATGTTTACCCAGCTCACAAATACCTACACAGAGTCTCCTGAATGCAAAATTTTCAAAAATGTTCATTCCATTTCTCTAGAATTGACACCAAACACCATGAAAATTAAGAGACCAGTGTTTGTTTGGGACAATGTAATAAGTCTGGTACCCATCACTATCGTGCTTTTATTCCCACAATGTTGTACGCTGAAGCTTGGGTACATGATTCACTGTATTCAATTTCTGGAAGACACACTTTGTTTTCATGCGGCCGCCGCGCCTGTAAGCGATTCCAGTCACATTACTACAAACCAGAGAAGAAATTACACAAGGTGTGTAAAATCTTACCCTGTTTTAGATGTTCCCGGTGAACCTCCTAATAATTAAGCAAAACTTGACCACACAGGCGTTGGGTAAAATGTTACCTAACAGTTGTATAACGTTTTACTGCGATATTAGGTAATTTTATTTACCTAACTTGTAGGTAAATGTTGGTTATGTAAAATTTTACATACTTGTGAGGTATAAGACTAAATGGTTTACCTCTATTGTAGGTAAATTGTATAAAGTATTACTTTTAATGGGTATTTGGTTTTTCTTACATTATTGTTTGATAATATGTCTATAGAATTCTGTTTTGTACCTGGCCCAGTTACAAATGTAAGGATTCCTGGTTGAGGTATTTGAAGGTTAAACAAATGTTGAGTTTTTAAATAATTGTATTGTGTTCTCCTTATATAGTTCAGGTTAAGCCTTAGTTGTTCCGAGAGAAAGGCGAAACTATGTATCCGATTGACAGCGCATAATGGTCACAACACATGCATGCACATACTTGCACAATGACTTGTATAAAGCAGTCGTTGCTGGGCGCATAATGCATAACGTATGGTGCATGACTGTGTCTGAACGAGTATACGCTGATATTTCATCCCACAAACGATTCAGGCTTGTTTACTCAACAATTGTTTACCTTCAACCGCCTCAATCACAGTGGCGTAAATATAGGGGGACAGGGAACGTGCCCCCCAGCCAAGGTCCGTGTCCCCAGGTGCCCCAATTCAGAATTTTGAAAAATAGGTCCCTATTTGAGAATGCAGGATTCAAGTATTGACATGCCCCTAGAAAAGTGGTGCACCCCCTAGGTCCCCCGTGAAAATTGGACCGTAGTTACGCCACTGCTCAATCAGTAAAATTTTGACGATACTCCCACTGCTGTGACATTATTCACCTTCGTGTTCTCCATCTTGAATTTGACGTTGAATGAGACACAGCGCCTCGTGGGGGACTTGACATTAAATCATGTCTTTTATACACTTTCATAGTAAAATTCTACTAAACAAATGTAAAATATTTTTTTTATAACATAAGTAAAACTTAATACACACTTTTACGTTTTCACGCACAACCGTAATCGCACCTGCGCGTAACTCTTGTATACACGGCCGGAAATTGACCACTCAGTGACCCGATCAATTACAAAGGTATGAAAAGAGAAGTTTATCTTGTTAACTTGTGGATACCCCAAAGCTGGGAGGACTGCAAGGATATCACACCTCGAACCCTCGAATCGCGGGTTGGCGACCGTGACATTAGACTGGGCTCGTTTGGAGAGTAAATGACTCCATGATATGTACGTGTACGATGCGCGTGCGACCTAGACACACAGGCCGGCATACCTCTGCATTGACGGGCCTTAAAAAAGACGCGTTTGAAACCATCTTTCATATCGGAATGCAGTTTTAAACTTGATTTGCATTTAGCCAGATATATAAAGAGTCTTTTGTGATTTTCTGGTAATTTTCCCGTGCGTAATATTCAAAATAAAATATTGATCCTGCTTTTACTATGGAGAGTAATGTACATGGAAATTGCAAGTGTGACCTAGACACACAAGCCGGCATACCTCTGCATTGACGGGCCTTGAAAAAGACGTGTTTTAAACCATCTTTCATATTTCGAAAGTAGTTTTAGACTCGATTTGCATTTAGTAAGATATACAGTGCGTATCAAAAAAAAGGTAATCCGAATTCAGGGGGTTAATATGCCAAGGTTATTTAGTTTGACAATTTACATGTAGTGTACCAAAGAAGAGGAACTCCTCAGCTTTCCATTGATACCTTTATTGACCCATTGCTGTCACACATGACCGAGTACATTGTTATTGAAAATGACAAATTCAAATCGCATTTTTGCAAGTTTGGGTAATCAGTGCAAGGCAGGATAATTAGTGAAAGTCAGTATGATAAACCAGATTTTCTTTAGGAATGACTGGACATTATTCAAGAAGAATCTCTTCTAACATTGCCCTTTTATGCACCCACACCTTCAACATGTCCACCTCCCCTTTCGACACAAAGCTGACAGCGACGGAGCATGTCCTGCACTGCTCGTCTCACCATAGCCGGATTATTGTGTAAAGCATCCACTTCATTTCGAATACGGCCCTGCAATTCATCAAGATCACGGGGAGGAGTTGCAAACACCTTGTTCTTCAAATGTCCCCAAAGGAAATAGTCACATGGTGTGAGGTCAGGTGATCTTGGTGGCCATTCCACCTCATGGTTGACGGCGCTGACTCGTTCCCCAAAGAGTTCCCTCAGACGATCTCGGACAGCGATAAGGCGATGTGCTGGGGCGCCATCTTGGGCCCACCAGAGTTGTCTGAAGACCCCACGAACCTGTCGCTCAAAGTGTTCCTGCAGCTGCGGTAAAACGTTATCATTGAGCATCTGCAGATACATGTTACCATTGACATTCCTTTGAAAGAAAAACGGTCCGATCAGCTGACCACTTCCACAAAGTCCTAACCAAACAGTCCACTTTTTGTCGACTCATGTTAACCTCAAAATTGAATTCTGGGGTGTCTTGCTGGTGCATATTCAAGAACATTATGCGTATTGACCTTGCCGTTCATGGAGAAAGCAGCTTCGTCGCCGATTACGAGATTCCGCAGAAAATTGACACCTCTCTCGGTACGGGCTATCAACCATCTGGAAAACGCCAGCCTTCTAGCAAAATCTCCTGGCGTAAGTTGATGTCGGATGTGAATCCGATATGGATGCTGGTGGAGGTCCAATCTCGTGATTCTGTTGAATGTCGCCGAAGGCAATCTCAGCCCATTTCGCCTTGCGCTGGTGTCCCTAGGATGCTCCAAAAGTTGCTGCCTTACTGCTGCAATGTTCCTTCTGATCGCCCGGTGCGCCTCCTGCAAGAATTCTTGTTGCGGTTGAGGCTAGTGCCATACTCTTGATATTTTCTAACATTCGCCCAGATGGTTTTGGCTGCTGGGGGCTCCCGTTCTGGGAAACGTTCCCTGAAAGCATTGCGAGTTTGCTGCAAACTGTGAGTTTGGTGAAATGTTGTAATCACGAAAACTCGCTGTTCAGTCGTTAGTTGTACCATCTTTCCAACTACCTGTCCCTAAACCCAGGCCCTTCTTAAATACCCAACTTGAAGAAAAGGATGTCGTAACAGACGATTACCGCACCAGCTTAAAAATCTTACATAATCATCTAGGCAGTCAAGTGATGCGTCCATTTCAGACTGCCTTGAACTGATTACCCAAACTTGCAAAAATGCGATTTGAATTTGCCATTTTCAATAACAATGTACTCGGCCATGTGTGACAGCAATGGATCGATACAGGTATCAATGGAAAGCTGAGGAGTTCCTCTTCTTTGGTACACTACATGTAAATTGTCAAACTAAATAACCTTGGCATATTAACGCCCTGAATTCGGATTACCTTTTTTTTGATACGCACTGTATAAAGAGTCTTTTGTGATTTTTTGGTAATTTTCCCGTGCGGAATTAACAAAATAAAGTATAGATCCGGCTTTTACCATGGAGAGTAAAAATAATGACTCCGTGATATGTACGTGTACGATGCGCGTGCGACCTAGACACACAGGCCGGCATACCTCTGCATTGATATTAGGTAGGTCGCACGCGCATCGTACACGTACATATCACGGAGTCGTTATTTTTTACTCTTGATAGTAAAAGCTGGATCTATATGTTATTTTTAATATTCCGCACGGGAAAATTACCAAAAAATCGCAAAATACCCTTTATATATCTGACAAAATGCAAATCAAGTTTAAAACTGCATTCCAGATATAGAAGATGGTTTAAAACACGTCTCTTTAAAGGCCGTCGCTGCCCAGGTACACCGGCCTGTGTGTATATGTCCCATGTGCATCGTATGTACATGGAGTGCCCATTACTCTCCATGGTAAAATCCGGATCTGTATTTTATTTTGTTAATCCCGCACGGGAAAATTACCAAAAAAATCACAAAAGACTCTTTATATATCTGGCTAAATGCAAATCAAGTTTAAAACTGCATTCCGATATGAAAGATGGTTTCAAACGCGTCTTTTTTAAGGCCCGTCAATGCAGAGGTATGCCGGCCTGTGTGTCTAGGTCGCACGCGCATCGTACACGTACATATCATGGAGTCATTTACTCTCCAAACGAGCCCAGTCTAATGTCACGGTCGCCAACCCGCGATTCGAGGGTTCGAGGTGTGATATCCTTGCAGTCCTCCCAGCTTGGGGGTATCCACAAGTTAACAAGATAAACTTCTCTTTTCATACCTTTGTAATTGATCGGGTCACTGAGTGGTCAATTTCCGGCCGTGTATACAAGAGTTACGCGCAGGTGCGATTACGGTTGTGCGTGAAAACGTAAAAGTGTGTATTAAGTTTTACTTATGTTATAAAACAATTTTTTTACATTTGTTTAGTAGAATTTTACTATGAAAGTGTATAAAAGACATGATTTAATGTCAAGTCCCCCACGAGGCGCTGTGTCTCATTCAACGTCAAATTCAAGATGGAGAACATGAAGGTGAATAATGTCACAGCAGTGGGAGTATCGTCAAAATTTTACTGATTGAGCAGTGGCGTAACTACGGTCCAATTTTCAGGGGGGAACTAGGGGTGCACCACTTTTTCTAGGGGGCATGTCAATACTTGAATCCTGCATTCTCAAATAGGGACCTATTTTTTCAAAATTCTGAATTGGGGGCACCCGGGGGACACGGACCTTGGCTGGGGGGCACGTTCCCCTGTCCCCCCTATATTTACGCCACTGTGATTGAGGCGGTTGAAGGTAAACAATTGTTGAGTAAACAAGCCTGAATCGTTTGTGGGATGAAATATCAGCGTATACGGGTGCACCCCACTAAATAGTGAGGAATTCATGCACCGAGCAATTTATCATAAAGTGTATGCCCTCAAATTGTTCTGAAAAACAAAGATTTGAGGCCCATTCATTTGATGGATTGTGTAAAAATGGCCCACTATCATAACCTGGGGGTCCTTGGCGTCCAACTGTGAGTATTTTGGACACACTAGGCCCTGAAAAAGTGGTCCTAATTTGATTTCAAGCGTAAGGCCTTTTTCCAAAATGGCTGCTTTTCAGTGTGGACGTTTTCACTACTGTAGAGGGTGGTTTTCATTGGGATGAGAATAACTCCCTGGAAACCTGGACTTTAGACAGTAAATAGAGAAGAAAATAAAAGGTTATATATCGATCAATATTTTTTCTTTTGGTTTTAACAACTGTGGGACTTCTAAGTATTTTTTAATGATTTTTGAATATTTTGTATTTAGCACTGTTTACTATGGGAGTTTATTTAGTGGGGTGCACCCATACTCGTTCAGACACAGTCATGTACCATACGTTATGCATTATGCGCCCAGCAAGGACTGCTTCATACAAGTCATTGTGCAAGTATGTGCATGCATGTGTTGTGACCATTATGCGCTGTCAATCGGATACATACCGGTAGTTTCGCCTTTCTCTCGGAACAACTAAGGCTTAACCTGAACTATATAAGGAGAACACAATACAATTATTTAAAAACTCAACATTTGTTTAACCTTCAAATACCTCAACCAGGAATCCTTACATTTGTAACTGGGCCAGGTACAAAACAGAACTCCCATAGACATATTATCAAACAATAATGTAAGAAAAACAAAATACCCATTAAAAGTAATACTTTATACAATTTACCTACAATAGAGGTAAACCATTTAGTCTTATACCTCACAAGTATGTAAAATTTTACCTAACCAACATTTACCTACAAGTTAGGTAAATAAAATTACCTAATATCGCAGTAAAACGTTATACAACTGTTAGGCAACATTTTACCCAACGCCTGTTTGGTCAAGTTTTACTTAATTATTAGGAGGTTCACCGGGAACATCTAAAACAGGGTAAGATTTTACACACCTTGTGTAATTTCTTCTCTAGTTTGTAGTAATGTGACTGGAATCGCTTACAGGCGCGGCGGCCGCATGAAAACAAAGTGTGTCTTCCAGAAATTGAATACAGTGAATCATGTACCCAAGCTTCAGCGTACAACATTGTGGGAATAAAAGCACGATAGTGATGGGTACCAGACTTATTACATTGTCCCAAACAAACACTGGTCTCTTAATTTTCATGGTGTTTGGTGTCAATTCTAGAGAAATGGAATGAACATTTTTGAACATTTTGCATTCAGGAGACTCTGTGTAGGTATTTGTGAGCTGGGTAAACATGTTTTGTAAAATATTACACAATTTAGGTAAAATTTCGGGAAAATAAAGAACACAATTGCTGTGTAAGTTAAAAATTACGTAATTTAAATGTGTTAAATTTTATTTACATAATTTATGTAACTAATTCAAGTCTTTACCTTGCCCGTGTAACTTTTACCACAAGGAACCTAAGCATTGCCGTGCGTTGTGTAAAAATTCACTTTTAATTGTGTAAAGCGCACCATGTGATCATGCATTGTGTGTGCGCGACGTGTGTGCAAAAGCAGCGTGTGCCTGTCAAGTCGACAATCGCCTCACAACATGGAGTAAATGAGAGAACCTCGTGAAGTGGGGATTTGAAGAGATGTTTTCATTTTATTGTTGATAAATAAAAGAAACGTCTTTGAAACTGTAAAGTATAGTGGGGTGCCTTGTTTCATTTACATTATTTTTAATGAATTATGCAGACCAAACAATGTAGTAAAAGTTTACAAGGTCAAATAGTAAAAAGAGTCTAGTATTCTACACAAAAAGTAAGTATTTTTTACCAATACATTCAGTAACAATTTACTTAATTTATGTTTACCTATTTAAGAGGTAAATCTTTTTACTGAAGTAAAAGTTTACAAAATGTTTATGAAAAACTTTACCCAACACGCATTTTGTAAAACTTTACCAAACAATTAGGAGGTTCATATACAACATTGCAAAATTTTACACAACTTGTGTATATTTTTTCTGTGTGTATTTCAGCGTATAAAGCTTGATTTTTATGGAGTTCATGGAAACAATTTCTAGTGGCAGATGTGATAGTAATATCTCTCCCATATGTTCCTGTAGACGAAGCCAAATCAATATTTAGGTTTTGTTGTTGAAAATACAGTCTAGCCTTATAAACTATGACGAATTTATTTGGGAGTGAGGATGGGAGATGAATATGCAAATTCCCTCCAAATAAAAGATTAGGGCTGACATATGTCAGGTTGTCGAAATTATCTTGTTAAAATGCTGCTCATTAATGTTTTTAGTATATATCGCCGTAGCTGTCAGACTAACACATGTCGTAAATATTAATTTTTATGGCTTTTTCAAACTGAGTTGTGTTTAATGCATTTGATTACGCCTATGCTGAATTGGTTTGGGGACATTATATAGCGACATTTTATTGTTTTATTAATGTTATTCTAGCAATATTGGGAAATGGAATCAGGCGAGAGCAATGTACAATCTACAACGGCGTGGGGTCATGAGAATTATAAAGTGTTCTTAACTTGGTCAGGGGTTTTCTTTATTATTACACACTGTAAAAAAATAATGTATGCAACAAATAGGCCTACGTAAATTTCAAAGGATGATGCCAAATTCCAATTTATCTTATCTGACCCCTAACCTGTCACCCATTAGGCCTCCTGCCCCACCCAACAGAGAAAATCATCCCCTGACACACATAGGCCTACACAATAAGAAATTAAAAAATATATATTTTCTATTTTGTGTGTAAACATTTTGAAGGTTCATTTAGGCCTACTGTTTTACGAAGATAATGAGGGAACGTTTATGAACTTAAAACTGTGGGTCCACGTCTTTGTTCTGTACCATCGCTTACCGCAGGGTCTTTAATAGCATCATGGTGATAGCATTTAAAACTAGCCCTGCCTTCCAGTTGATCCTGGCCGATTTCCGCACCTTTAAATATAGCCGGAATCTGGTTGTGCAAGCTTATGACTGGACCCTTCCAACCCCATTTTCCCATCCCTTTTCTTCAAAAAAAAATAACGCAGTTTCTATTTTCTGGGGCATAATTCCTTCAGAAGAAATTCTCTCCATTAAAATAACTTACAAAAATAAAGTGCCCTGAACTAGTTTACTATATATAAAAGAAACACCTCATATTGTTTACCACCTGCCACTTTCAGCTCCTCTCAACTTTAAAACTATTCATTGTACAATCATAATGAGAATCATTACAGGCCTGTTAAACTTTGTGAGTGCATACTAGTAGTCATGTTCGGCCATCTTATGTCAGTTAATCCCTGAATACAAGAGCTTTTGTTTGAGTGGACGCTCATTCAGAGAAACCAGACTATTTTTTGGTACCTCGCTTTCAAATGCTAATGAAATATATGATCCGTTTCTTTATTCCTTTGCTGTGGAACTATCGGACAATTGGTGCATGAAACATAAGCCATAGTGTGGCTGTGAGAATTACAGTCATTTTCCAGTAATTTGTCAGTTATCTTGTGAATAAGGCGAATGGCCTGCATGATATGTGAAGGAACGTGCTCATGTGAACCCTCATTCGTTTACACTGCACTTCCGGCTCCAACTGCGTACACCATAGAGCAAGGACCAGACATGGTCATACTTCCAAAAGGATTGTATACAATTTACACCATCCGTTCTGTACATGTACAGGTACAGCAGGTGGGTGCTAGTGTGGACGGGGGTTGGGGTTGACTCACACCTTCAAGGACTGTTTGCATTGCTCCATGGTTTAATGCACACAATGACTGAGATAATTATGAACTGGACTCTTCTGTGGTCAGCCAATAATGTTAGCCAGTGAAAATGATACCAGGTTTATCTAGCAGAAGATCAGCTGTTTTTGCAACCGATAGCAGTAAAGGTGCTAATAACGTCCAGTGTGACATTAGACTGGGCTCGTTTCCCTAATGTAAACCCAATACTGCTCCAATTGAATAAAACAAAGGAACTTAGCGGGTTGATGACTGTGGCTAGACCATGATGGTCTATAAGCAATCCCCCGAACGATCTTGATCCAACGCGAACGACGTACCGTGACGCGAGCAGGTACAAAGTTCAATGGAGAATCACACGAACGACAGCAAAGAAAGTTCTTGATCCAGTGAAATCAGGAAAAAGAAGTGAAGATGGGGCTGAGTAGAACAAATAAAAGGACTAGACGAAAGTAGAAACAATCGGTGAAGTCACCACAACAACACGCCAAAATATCAAGGTCATCCACGGCACATCAGGGGCTGGAGGCAAATGTAGAACAACCTAGTATGTTCAAAATATAAACGAGATGATGTTGTGTCTTGCAGACGATTGTAACGATTTTGACTATTTGATGCTTACTGGACGAAGGCTGTAGTCAGAATCTAATTATTAATTAATAAACTAAGCCTGCATTAATAATCAACTTTAAATAAACAAAATATAGAGTCACTTAGAAAATCTGACCCTAACTTCAACTGATTAAATATTCACCAAAATATCCCCAAAAACATAATCTTCAACTTTCCAGTGAAAGTCTATTTACACCAGGGAAATGAATAGCGAACAACTCCAGTGGTGGTCAGCCAAGAAAACAATAAAATTGTCAACACACACACACAGTCCCTATTAAGTGCCAGAGCTCACTGTTGTCACAGCCATGAGTAAAAGTGCTTGACCACTGTAAACAACTTATCCTGCCTGGCATAATTATAATATAAACAATGCAGTAATAGATATTGTGTACATTACTGCATAACCAAATTAAAGGAACTTTCTCTAACTAAAAATAAACCCATGCCAACAATGGGCTGAAATAGTAACAACAATTTGTGACAGAAAGAATTCCCTGCTACAAAAAACAGAACTCATGTATGTTGATCGAATAACTAATTTCCTAGTGTTCCCGCGAAATGTTATGTACATCTAAGCTAAAAGAATTTCTGAAGCTTATAACTTCATCAAGCTCAAATAATAAAATGAAAGTGTCTTTGCTTTAAACTAACTGATGAACAAAAAATGAAGTGAAAACAACGAGTGTGAATCAAACCTTGTAAATAAAATATGGAAACAGTTACAACAGTATCTGTTGTTTGATGTGATTAATGAACAACCGAAAATTATAAAAATTAAAGTAACAATAAAATTGGATCAAAACTAAGGAACTGGGATAACCAATCATATGCTAAAATAATATCATATCTTACATATGGTATCATAGAAAGTCATCTCAATTGTATTGTGCTATGCCACAATTCCTGACGTGAAACCAAGAAACTTTGTCCTTAACTTTTAACACGTGAATTATAAAATCTAGGATCAATTAACGATCACTAGCTATTCAACGATCAATCAGCTATTAAAAATATTACTCCAGCAACTACTCAAATCATATCAGTAATGGTGATCATCAAAAATGAAGGAAATCATGCGATCCATATATAGCCGTGAGGGCTACAAAGTATAAATCTACAATCATTTAATACAAAGTCACGTACCAAGAGGGTAATGAGTAAATAATTCAGCAGAATATCATATGATTAAATATCCAATTAATTACTAAATGATGTTCATAAAAGAGAAAAGGAATTTGCAATCTCACCTATGTTCAAAATATAAAAGAGGTGATTTTGTGTCTTGCAGACGACTGTAGCGATTTATTCTACTAAGGCTGACATATGGGCCAAATCGCCCACAAGAACACCACATGGCCAAATTCCTCCTTAACATTATAAATCACCCAAACCAAGTCAGACAGAGAGGAGACTATAGCCTGGGTCCATGGTAATAAAAACCCTTGGTCCTAAAAGGTTGCTTACATGTGTGGGAATTAGAGTTGTACAAGTCACAACCAAAAGGTGACCATTTTTGGGGGTGTGACACATCTAAACTATTTTGAGCACTTTAGGTGCTATAAAAAGTTATTTGTATTTTTATTACTAACAATTGCAGTAGTAGTACATAATTACTTACAGTGATTAATTGTTAAAGGTGAACCAACTTATTGAAATGAAGATCCAAAATTGGTAATATTACAAAATTAAATAAATTATCCAAAAGGTAACTTGAACTGTTGAAGGTTTCAATCACCTTGATGAATTATTGTCTGAAATGAGATGGAGATGACACAAATAAATATGCACAGTTACCGGACAGCACCTTTTGTAAAGTGTTTTCTGTAAAATCTGTGAATGTTTTTCCATACTTTTCTCATGGCTAATATTAAACTCCGTATTGAGTTGAAACTTTCACAGGTTCGTTGTTAAATGTATATCTTGATTCAAAGAAAGTAAGCATACTCATAGAAGCAGATTTGCCAACATCACCATTGTTGTACTATCCCTTTACTAAAGTGGTTAGTTTCAAGTTTGTCCAGAAAGTTGTGAGGGGTGTTGAACACCATCACTGGTATATGTCTTACCAGTGGATTTCTCATGGCAAATATTCAGCTTTTATATTGATCTTTAAGGTAATGCTGGTAAGAAGGAATTTAAATGTGCCTGGAGGAAGCCCTAATTGCACATGTGTATATAAAGAATGTAGTTAAACTATGTAAACAAACTCTTTTGAGTTGTAGTGTACAGATTATACAAATTTTACAACCACAGAAAATACTATTTTAAATTGTGGAAAATAATGACTGAATAC
The DNA here is from genome assembly GCA_029582265.1 of Zoroaster sp. YZ-2022. Lineage (NCBI taxonomy): Eukaryota > Metazoa > Echinodermata > Asteroidea > Forcipulatida > Zoroasteridae > Zoroaster > Zoroaster sp. YZ-2022. The sequence goes on along the minus strand of CM055818.1, from coordinate 21,151,677 downwards.
ATGTCCATCCTCTTTGAAGGTAGATGCAAGTTTTCGCATTTCATTCATCGTGTTATCTTGACCGCTGATGAAGTTTGGTTAAAGGATTTAAGTCTTCTGTTCTGTAGGTCTCACTAGAATATCATGCACCTTAATGTAAGAAAAAATACAAAAGAAAACAAAATAATGAAACTACTAAATAAAACAGAAACATGTTCTGATATTTGTATACTTATTTAAGAGTAAATAAAAGCTGACGAGTGCTAGACTAGAATAATCTATACCTGAACATGAGGTGGTGCTTGCAGTACATATAGTACAGTGTCTGCTATATCATCTGGTTGCATAGGCTATGGGAAGAAAAGAAAAGCGTAACTTTTGATTAGTCAACAACAAAGTGACTGACTGGTTTGATCCGTTTAAAAGGAAAGGTGTCAGCATTTGTAATGTTGACAAAACTGCTTTTTTGAGTATGCTTATTTTCTTTGAATCAACTGATATACATGTACATTAACCAGTCAACCTATAGTTTTTTCAAGGGGGGGGGTGGGCACTAAATATTCCTGCAGGGCATGTCACTGCAGAGAACTGTTTTCTTACCTCCATTGTTTTGTAAATTTTCCTTGCCTTTTGAGGATCTTCATTGGGGTACATGCGAACTATAAACTCAGTCTCTACTATACCTGGTGAGATTGCCTGTAATAAACAAAACCATAGAGGTCAGGTTGCTGAAGTGGTAATTTAATTCCTCATTTTCACCACTATGACCCGGGGGTCAAACCAACTCAAACCAACACGTGACTGAATTGGGTAAACAGGGTTATTTAACATTGGCAGAATGCACAAAGAAAAGATTTCATCTAATTTTTTGGACTAGAAAAAAACTGTAAACTAATATGTTGTGTGTATTTTTTAGAATTTCAGCCAGAATGCATAATGTCATGGTTGCTTCACAGGAAATTGTTCACAAAAGTTAAACAATTAAATCTCAGCTAAAGAAAATGGGCTCTAATTGTCGTTATTCTTTAGTTAAACAACTTTTCTCTTCAATAACACACAGTGAAGTATGAACCAATGTTATCTATTGACACCTTTACATTTAACTAGAGACAACAATCAGTGGAGTATGTTTATCTTTGATAAATACTTACTGCTACTCTAATATTAGAGTTCTTCCCTCTTAATTCCTGTCTGATCCCTTCTACCATGGCAGTGACCGCGAACTTTGTGACACCATAAAAATGTATTTCCTTAGACTGGACAATTCTGTGACCAGATAAACTGCACGAAAAACAAAGAATTTTGTTGTTGTGATGAAAGTGTAACGTATAAACGTGGATGGTTTGTGTAATTAAGGAATAACCTTTTTGTTCAGTAGCTGCTCAGTTTTGATTTTGACTTCTGTTTTGATATCCCCACAATAATTACGTACACCTCTGTCTCTTCAGAGATGGTATCCTGTCAGCTAGCACATACCTTTATCACGGTGGAAACATGTTTTTCTTTTATATAAATCCATGTAACCAAACCGAGGCTGGAAGGAAAAATAGTCTGGTCCCTTTAATGGAATGAGAATAAGCACAATAATCGTTATTGTGTACAAAGAAACCGATAAAGATGGCTGGACCCTCCATAGCTGATGATGGTTTTATAATATAATATAATAATAATAATAATGGAGGCATTTTTAAAGCGCTCATAGACAAGGTATCACAGCGCTGTACACTATTACCCCTATCAGGCCATTTCGGCGCATATGGGCTAATCAAACACAACAACCAACTCTGCCCTCACAAGTACCCATTTACTCCTGGGTAGAGAGAAGCAATTATGGTAAAGTGTCTTGCTCGAGGACACAAGCACCACGGTTGCGGTCGGGATTCGAACCCACATTCCGACGACTCAGCCATCAGAACACAAATCCAATGCACTAAACCGCTCGGCCATCACACTCCACAAAATGGACAAGCAGAGGAAGATTCACAGTCGCAAAAAAAGAGTGTGCACGCAACCATAAAGAGGGGTCCATGACCCAAACATGTGAAATAAAATGTGCAAGTTTGAATTTGTGTACGTGGTTGATTTTCAATTGTAGGGAGGGGAAGGGGGGTTGGACTTTAGAGCATTCTGCCATTAAACAAATTTTGGAATTACCACTGGAACCTCAAACAACAGGTTATAGTTTTGGGTTGTAAGCTCTGTACAACCTCTGTTTCAATTGCAACTGACTGATAAGTAGCAATTGAGACTACCTGTTGATCATTATTATCTGCCCATCTTTCGCACCCTTTTCCTCCATCTGTTTAAAAGCTTCACGGGAACCATACAGCCACAGCAAGAACATTCACCTGTAATACATAAGAGATATTTATGTTTGAATACATAACAACACACCAATCAATATTAGCAATAGTCCTTGCCCCCTGAAAATCCTGGTGCCTCACCCCCCCCCCCCCCCCCCGCCACCCACTAACCCCAATTATGGACTGGTCAGACCTTGGGTAAATGGAGAGGGAACACAAATACATTCTTTGCAAGAAATATGATCCGGTGACTGACTTACATCTAGCATATCTCGCCATTTGTTGGTCTCTCCATTGAGAATTCCCATGCTAGTTGCACCCATTGAACCTCCATAAGCAAAACCTGCATTATTGATACAGACATCCACACCTCCATACTCCTTTATCTGAGCAAACATAGCAAGGATTTCATCTTCTTGTGTCAGGTCACACTTGATGGCATGCAGTGATCCAGAGATGGAACTATCTGCTGATAATAACTGGATGTCATCCTGTGAAAAGAAAACAGAATGAAGGCAAAAGAAACAATTTAAAAAAATATTTAATATTTTGAAACTTTAAAATACAGGGCACGAAACAAAGACACATGAAGAACATCATGTAACAAACATAGATGAAGGCAATACAATTGATAAGCAAAGTTTTCTGAAGATTTTTTGATATTTAATGGAATGGCCCAAAAGTCAATTTTCAAGGTGTTGCTTAGTGTAATTATTTCATTTGTTTGCAAAGTGGGCATTTGATTTGACAAAATGAAATTAAATTATTCAATCGACATGATTTTTGCCCAACACCAACATATGCCCTCCATAGTCCACTTGGGCAGGAATCAAACCCACAACCTCCTGAGTAGTTGGGTAAAAATTTAATAAATTGTTTAAAAGCCTGATGCAAAAATATCATCAATAAATTAAATTTTTGTTTATACTGTAGGGATTTCCTGGTTAAGAGTATGAATATAATTTAGGATTTCTGCAACAATCTTCAAAATTCAATTTCAATTATTCAATAAAATTATCAGAAGGTACCCTACGTTTTAATGTGTGACCCACGAACAAAATGTATGATCAAACACAAAAGTATATACTTGATTTAGGCAATTTATTATAAATTAAGTCACTTCTAAACCGGTGATTAATAAAACCCTTAAATTACAATGTTACAGTGTTCAGTTTAGTTCAAGCGAAACGAATGCTCCACATGTGATAAAGTGATAACGCTCATGGGATGATGAAAGTAGCGTTTTTACAGTCCGTCGATCCGTGCTGCGACGTGGTGATGTCATACGATGAAAATACAAAATGGCGGTGCTACGCTCACACGATGAAAACACACAAAATATCGGTGCTCAGCTCACACGATGCAAACACATGGGTGCAGAAAACGCAACTGGTCGTTTAACTCCCTGGTGAAATCTGAATAGACAAATGACTAAAGTCACACCAAACGACCTGCTCACTGGCTCAGTTAAAAATGTCGGTTGATCTGGTCGACGCTATTAAAGTATTATATTTCTAACATTATCTTTCTCATAGCTAGCTGGTTGTGTGTGTTCCGTTTTTCACAATCTTGAGTTTCATTTCATCCGACCATACCATCACATCATATCAGTACATCGTGCTAAAGTAATACACGTACGTACGAGAGCGCCAGCAAAGAAAACAACATGGCCCCAAAAGGAATACTAATTCGGGCTATGATTGGCTAAGAACTGTGGTACTAATGAATATGTTAATTAAAGAAAACTTATTGGTTAAGTAATTGAATATACACTACATATTCATCAAAACAAGGCAAGTTTCTGGGTTGATTGAAAGAAACATCTAAATGCTTGAATTTAACATGGTAAAAAAAAACTCTTAGCCAAGATTATATAACAACTATGATTAAATATCAAATAACAAATAATTATTTTTGTGACTGGTTACTACAATACTAAAACACCAGGTTTTTACCTTAATAGGTTTGATGTTTCTCGCACAACCGATAACAGTCATTCCATGTTTCACCAGCGCCCTCGCTATAGCCTGTCCAATACCTGCAGATGCACCTGTTACCAAGGCAACCCGTCCAGCCCATCTCTGCATACCATCTGAGATATTTGCCATCTTTCAGTCAGTTAGTATCTGATGAATGCAACAAATCCATCAACATAAGTTCTAAAGTTACATGCCGGTAAGTATGAGTTGAACGAATACAATTCATAATTCGACAGTGACTGGTTAACCAACCGAAACTGCACTAACCGTTTAAATTCAAGAGATTGCACTCCAATAAAGAAACGATCGATTTAAGTATGGTATCCACTGTATTGTAAAGGTCAATTTGTTACCATTATAGTACATGTATTTGTACACCACCGGAGGTATGTTTTCAACAAAAATGAAAATGGGTATCCGGGTATCCGAAGTTTCCTGATTTCGGGTATCCGGTTCAAAAAATATCCGAAAACGCACAGCCCTATTTAAAATCCACTTTTATGGTGGTTTCAGACTGTATTTCCGTTCTAAAAAATCCTCCCTGGGTAGAATGTTGTATCCGACCGCCACTTTTTCTCATTCAATATAGGCTAACCAATAATGTAATCGGGTAGAATATTGTATCTGGCCGCCACTATTTTTCATTAAATATAACCAATAATGTAATCTTACCTACCTGGTAAGGTGGAGAACATATGGATGATGATGGACATATACTTCAAATTATTCCAGGATATTTATTTCATGAAAAATCAGGCATTTTTGGTATACGATGACTTCCTCAGTCATGTCACTGACATGTCAGTCTGATCATGGTCTGATCTTGTGAACTCCACAATTAGTGACCAACACAGTCATTGTACATGCGTAGTGGCAACTATAATAGGATCCTTCTATTTTTTGAAGGGGAGGATTTTTTTAGAAGGGAAATCAAGTCAGAAAACCATCATAAAAGTGGATTTTAAAGATAGTTTTCGCTTTCTGTACCACCAAAAATCGATAGAATGATTTTTTAACTGGTTAGTGTTTTTTTTAGTGGTTGCAAAAAAAATATTAAAAAAACCCTTTAAAAAAGTGGCGGCCGGATACGACATTCTTTCCCTGTAATCTTACCTACCCAGTAAGGTGGAGAACATACGGATGATGATGGACATGATATACTTCAAATTATTCCAGGATATTTATTTCATGAAAAACTACAGAGTTATATTTTAGAACGAAAGCCTCGAAGCGTGACGTCAGATCTTCAGCACAACGCGTTAACGTATCCAATGAAATCCTTTGAGTGCACTCGTGGTACACCGGATCCTTGACATGATATTAATGCAAATTGCAAGCCTGAAGATCTGACGTCGGCTGCTAGAGGCGCGTGAATTATCATTGATAGGACTAGGATATCACTGATCTCTAGCTCTTATATATAGTAACTGGATGGGAGATCGCGCCTATTTTGCTGAAGCTCGTTGTTCGCCATCTTTGTTCCCCAAAGAAAGAAGGCGCATGCGTGATGGCCAGACAGGTTTACTGCTACCCGACCGACGACAATGCCCGAGTGCTGCTGAACAGTTGTTGTTATTGTCTGTATGCGCATGCTAACACGACATTTGACTCTTGACCTTTTGGGGAACCAACATGGCAGCTGGTTACTTCAACTTTTTATAGGCATATCATAGGGTGCACCCCACTAAATAGTGAGGAATTCATGCGCCGAGCTATTTATCATAAAGTGTATGCCCTCAAATTTTTCTGAAAAACAAAGATTTGAGGCCCATTCATTTGATGGATTGTGTAAAAATGGCCCACTATCATAACCTGGGGGTCCTTGGCTTCCAACTGTGAGTATTTTGGACACACTAGGCCCTGAAAAAGTGGTCCCATTTGATTTCAAGCGTAAGGCCTTTTTCCAAAATGGCTGCTTTTCAGTGTGGACGTTTTCACTACTGTAGAGGGTGGTTTTCATTGGGATGAGAATAACTCCTGAAACCTGGACTTTAGAAAGTAAATAGAGAAGAATATAAAAGGTTATATATCGATCAATATTTTTTCTTTTGGTTTTAAAAACTGTGGGACTTCTAAGTATTTTTTAATGATTTTTGAATATTTTGTATTTAGCACTGTTTACTATGGCAGTTTATTTAGTGGGGTGCACCCATCAGCACCCATCTTCTATCCAGTTAGTATAGAGATCAGCGTAGGATATAGACAGGGGACCAGTCTAGTTTCCTTGATTTTTGACGATGTTTGATGTTTCGGATCACCATAAATGACAATTGTGAAGGTATAGCGCCCTCTATTAATTCCTTTTTTTTCATTTTGGTTGAGTTGTCATATTTCATTGATTCTTGACGAAATGTGTTGATATATGGATACAGGACTCTCAAACATAAAACAATGAGCACAATTTGTAACCAAAAAGGGGGAAAATGTGTTGGATAAGCCTAAACTCTGGGCTGTTTGCTGTTGCTCATGTTATCATCAATCATTCTACGTTTCAAAATTCAGATACCTGATTAGGTGTTCGAACGCGCAGCACGAACACCTATTGTTTTTGTACTGTTTTTTTTTTTTTTTTTACTTCTTCTCAGTGGCGCTTGTCCGGCAACAAAGGCATCCTTGCTGAGCATTTACAGCCTTCAAACTTAACACATAAACAGAACATATCAGGCAGACGAAATCGTTTGCTGTGACGTCATGATTACGTCATCAGGTGTCGAATTACGCTAAATCAAAGTTTAATATTTCAAAAATTCATATCTCATGAACCACAAAAGATATTTTCACAATCTTTGCATCATCTGAAAGATGTTGAATTATGTGATTTTTCGTTTTTAGACGTGATCCCAATCTGACCTCTCCTTCCGGTCGAAACCGGAAGTTGAACATTTCAAAATTTCAAAAAATCATATCTCATGAACCATAGAAGATATTTTCACAATCTCTTTATTATCCTAAAGATCTTGAACTATGTCACATTTCGTTTTTAGACGTGACCCCAATCTGACCTTTCCTTCCGGTCGAAACCGGAAGGTTAAGTGAAACAATACGCTGAATTACTATTCCCTGTATGTACGAATAGACATATCGCGCGTGCACAGAATACGTACACACAGCAATATACGGAGTTTAATATTGGCCTACAACGTAAAGGCCTTGTCACACGGGGCAATTTTCGGGCAATTTTCAGGCAATAAAAGTTGCTGGCAATGAGATTGCTCGGAGATTGCCCTGTGTGGCATTTCATGCATGCAATCCAGTGGCAATGAGTAGACTATACTAGCTGGCTTTCTATTTGAGGCAATCTGTCGAGGCAATCTCCAATCACATTGCGTATCAGTGATCACGTGACATTTTATCACAAGCAAAACATTTTCAGCGGCGGCCATTTAATTCTCGTTTACATGAAAAAATACTGAGGAATTTTGCCGTTCTTTTTAACTCCAAAGCAAAATACAAGAAAATAAAATGGGTTACCGAGAAAGAGGAAAATATAATTGCATTATTAAGAGGTGAGTAGACATTATTTAGAGGTTTATTGGCCTAGAATGTGCGTTTGTAAAGTAGGCCTATCGTAGACATAATTATTGCATGCACAATCCAATGGAGGTTCGTGACGGACGAAACTGTTGTACTGCATCTATTTCGTAAAAACTATATTGAGTCTACTCTTTCCCTGTTTTTGCAGTGTACCTACATGATTTTTAAGTTTGCATTTTAACTAAGGATAATGACTGAGCATGGATAGATGCTATATTGTCCAGAAAAAAAGTTTAAAAACTGTGCCATGCAGTCAAAGTCAAAAGAGCATCGTTGGAAAATACTTCATTGTGTAACTCGCCTGTACAGTACATGTATGCAAATCCATGTAAATATATACATGTTCGTGTGTTGTTGTCTCTTCTGCAATTCTGCATGTTCTTCGTGTCAGCGAAATATATCCCTAACTCAACCTAAAGAGATGCTTTTACTTGATTAGTCTGCTAGTTGTAGTCACAAAATTGTCATAGGGGCACCTGTTTTTCTGAGCTAGGTTACATTTGTTGTTTTGTTATTATTAAGCATAAAAAGTCTGTCCCTCATGTTTTAAAAGAAAGGTCAGGTCTTATAACATAAAAAGATGAAGAGCCTGCATAAAAAAAAGAAAAACTAATAAATGAAGAAAAAAGCTGCAGAGGATGAGTTAATATGAGTTAATTGGAAAATAAATATGCAGGTGTGTTGGTGGGACAACATGTGTACACCCAACATTCAGTGATGGAAAAATAAATGGGGTAGGGGTGATGAGGGTTGTTTTTGCAATTATAAAGGGCATTCTCTTACTGGAGTAATACATGTTGGTTCTTTCCCTATTCAAAATTTATTTTTTCACAGAATCATTTGAACATTTCTTTATATTTTGTATTTTAGCTTCCAGTATGCTGAGTAATTGGAATTAGATGCAATGGCTGGCATCAGTGAGAATCAGTTCAACAGCCTAGAAAGCATCTAAAACACAAGCCCCAAGGTAACCAATAAATCTGTGGTACAATTATTGTAAATGTGTGTGTGTGTGTGGATGATTGCATTCCTCCTGACTGCCCTATGATCCACTCTCATGACCCCACCAACCTACATTGAAGATTGTGATTTTTATTTTCAAAAGCAATTCTTTTAAAACTTTATCCACAATGTTGTATTCTTTCCCAGTGAAAACAGGTCAACTCGTATGCGTGCCAACTCGTACTATTACCCACTCATACTCATTTTGGTCAACTCGACCCGTAAAAATATTTATTACTGAATATTTACTGGCATGTGTACGGGTTGACATCCGGTTAATTTAGCTACACTATAGTGTCTATAGTTCCTCATAATACTAGTAGTGCTTATGTCTTGTGTGGTGATGGATGCATTGCAGTTTACTTGATACTAGCACTTAATTTTCTCACTAAAGTAGTCCAGAAACAAATATCAGCACATTTATTGAGATAATGAAACAGTCACATCATGGAGGAAGGAAGACGTCACATGTAACTTTCTATTCCATTGTACTGAAGGGATCATTTTTCTAAAGTTGCATAAGTTTTCTGAAGTTACATCAATCCATCATCCTGATAATAACATATGAGGGCATTCTAAGTTATGTGTGTTTTGTTAGCATGACCCATTATTCTTCGTCCCTCTTTGAAAACATTTAATATTGTTTTTACATGATTAGTTTATATTTCAGATCATCGGTATCCATTTGTGCTACTGCTACAAGGTGTGTCAGTCTGTGTAACTTTGTGATCCAATGGCCAGCATTTGAAGTTTATCCATTCATCAAAGGAGTTAATGTATGATTCAAATTATTTTATATGGACTTATCCTATCTGTGGCAGTCTTTACCTCAAGAGAATTGATTTTTAGGACCTCAAGACATATCTAGGTCTTTCTAGGAATTTCTTTAACATGTTAGAACAAAATTAGTACTGAGGAATTCTTATTATATTTTTGACTGGACCCAAACATCCTCACAAAATGTAGTAGTAAGCAATATCTGTTGGTGATCTAGTAAAATGTATATTGCCGACAGTGAATCCCTGGCAGTTGGGCCATATAAACATAGTAAACATAACCCCCAATCTTCATTGCATGGGTGTGTCAGCCTTGGAATACCTTTTGCCAGATCACCCAATTAAAGCACTAGTATAAGCCCCCTTATACTTGTATAAAGCCCCCTTATACTTGTATTGCTTGTTTGCCCCTCCCCTTCCCTAGTTCTTGGATTCTATAGTGCTGCAATGATAGACCAAAGAATTTTAGAAAACAAATGTGTTGGTTCATCACCAGTGGCAGTACATGCCATCACTAAGAACTTGGGGGGGGAAGGCATTTATTCCAAAATTACCGATTCCAATGACAACCCCTGAATGTCACCCATTCTGAACTCACTAAATCGTACATACAGAGGTGTACATTTATTTTAAATGCAGATTGTTTCTGTTTTCTTGTCAACAAAAGGATCATGGTTGGGTTCATTTACACTGAAGTCATTTCACTTGTTGCATGTAAAGACCATGTACACTCATTTCTAGATTGGTTACAAGTAGGTTAAACAGGTCAACAAAGTGGTTTCAATTGATTGTGGGAGGGAAATGTGGAACCACAAAAGTCAAGTCATGAAACCCAACAGACAGTTAAAATAAATATGTATTTCATTGTTTTATTAGCAATTTACAAGCACCCATACAACTCTTTGATTATTTCAGCGTCTAACAATTTATGTACAAAATGGCATCTGATCTTTTATGTTGTAAATCTGTAGTATGGACAGACACATTTTGCCAATCATGTGTACAACCTTGAAAATGTAAAAATCAATGTAGAATTTGTTTTCAAATTTTATAAATTATTTTATAATTATTTGCAGATTAGGTGAAAACAAAGACAATTTATAAGCATGTCACAATAAGGGAGATGCTTGATTACAGTGTCACTATCATTGTCAATTTATCATTATATATTTTTATAAACTTGATCTGAAAGTGAAGTATATTATAAATAAAGATCACTCTCAGTATAAAAACATGCAGTCCATCAATTAAATAAATTTGTATACAAGACTTAATACCAATGTTGGCTTCATTTAAATCTAGAATTGAAAGGTTTTTTCCATAAAAAAATGAAAGGGCAAGCAATTATCAAATTTGATCCAGTGGATATAATTACATTTAATTTTGTTTGAATTGGGAATTATTTACTTTTTGTGGGGGCAGGGGAAGATGGAAAGCACGGATGCAAGCTTTCTTCCAACTTTATCATGTAGTAGTTATAAGCTTGTTTTCTAATGAAAGGCTAATTAGCTGATATCCATACAAGCAACCCCTCAGCCAATTTTAATCCAGTTACTATACATGTAGTCCCCTTCTACGCTAAATAAACTTTGTGACTTTATGCCCCTAATAATGTTGAATAGGTTGATCTGGCTGCCTACAACCCTGGCAAACTATTTTCATATGAGTGATTTTTAATGTTGATTTATCATCTAGCATGGTTTTGAAAAGTATGTGTTGGGCTAGTGTCAATATTTAAAATAAAAACAGTGTTCCAAGTCACACTTGTTAATTTCTAATTTATTGCTTAAATCTCACAACTTTTCAAGTTCAACAGCCAATATCTCAAGAACTAAATGACATATTAGAAACAAAAAAACACAATTGAATTCCTTACATTAATAGCTTGTAATTCTTGTGAAATGACTTATCATAAATGCTTTGCCAATGGTCCAATTAGTGGCACACAAGTAACGATTTTACAAATTTTAAAAGGTCATATCTCATAGCTTTAATTTGATGTATAAGTTGACAAATTTGTTATTTTTTCATAATCATGAGGTCATATATGACCTTCAAACCACCTAATCTGACCTTTACTTCCTGTCCAAACAGTAAGTTCAAATTCAAATACATTCTAACGCAAAATTGATATGTCTTTTGAATATGAAATTGATAGTTATTATAAAAAGATGACAAACCCTTGCACAATATAATATTTACATCATCGTTGAAAATTTGATTGAACCGGAAGTGGACTCGAACACCGTGTGTTTGTTCTAACAAACACTTAAGCTCTAGTTCCTATTAATTTTCTTCGTTATTTTTTTTATACCCCCTCGTATGAAGAAACAGTTTATTTTTCTTTTAAATGTACCGCCGCAAAGGTCGGTGGAGGAAACTAACAAATACCGATTGAAATTGTAAACATTCATATCCTGGATAGAGACCGTAGATTAAAGAAACAAATATGGGTCTATGTAGTCTACTAGTCTTCTTTCAAGGTTTTGGGACCTATTAATTTCCATGAGACTAGACGCATGTGCTTTCTCTGGCTTATTTTCAAACAATATAATTTTAAAATTCCGATTTTTTGTTTTCATTCTGAGGTCAATGATTTCCAGCAAAACCTTAATTAAAAATTTCCCTTAATTACTTTCTTTATAATTTCTTCGCGCACTTTGTGTAAAATGTTTAAGGCATACAGGACAATAAAAATGAGACATTCAAGTTTTTCTTTTCAATTAATTTCAATATCAGATTGTATGACTGCGAATAGTTACGCGCCAGGATCCCTGAAGTACGGCAATTAATAAATAATTATTCAAATAATACTTGTAGCTTTGCATGGTGAAAAGGATAAGTAAAGACTGTTCGCGGTCACACCGTGTGAAATTCTCAAATTGAGTAGCTAATAGTTCTGAAAAGAAATGGAGGTTACAAATCGACGTTCGACTGATCAGTGTGTTCTTATCTTCTTCAGGAGAATGTCGGACTCTGAATAATTATTCTCAAAGGTTTATTTTCAAGAAAATATATGAAAACTTCTATTGCATGGCGCTTGACTATTGCGTGACAATGATAGGTACGACGATCGAAGGGCCTCTGGCGGGATCCAAGGGGGCCGGGGGAGGGGTAGCCCATACCCATCATTTAGAATAAATAATGAGCCTAAAACATGTATACAGCTTTTACTTGCTACAGTTTGAGGGCGCTGTTTAAACAGGTTAGGTTAAAGTACTTGCCCTAACAATTCATTGTAATCTGACCCGCTGCAGGTATTTTGTTTTATGACAAAAGATTCTCAGTCGTGAGTCAATGATGCATGTCACGTCAAACAGCCCATATATCTGTGCATAGGATCGTGCAATATGCCATGCACATACATACACGTTTATTCAATGTTATACCACGCAGATTCCAACAAAATAATTCTGTGTTTTCCGGAAGTATTTGATGGTAGAACATGACTTCGTCACAGCATAGGTCACAGGAAGATCAATCTATGAGAAGATGGGTGGGTCGGGTAGCCCTTGTGACTGGGGCATCTTCAGGGATTGGTCAGGCTGTGGCACGAGATCTTGTCAAACATGGATTGAAAGTGATTGGGTGTGCACGAAACGCAAAGGCAATGGAGGTAACGAACATAACTATTATGTCGTATCTTATCATTATAAATGATAACAAAACGTAGATTATTAAAATAAACATATATTGCGTGAGCATGATATTAGTAACTAAATGAAAAATAAAAAAAATAATAAAACAACAAATATATAAACTTATGAATTAACAAAATGACAACCTAATGATTGAAAAT